>OX422196.1:1906387-2216387 GCA_949130485.1 Agelas oroides | reverse complement strand
ATATGCGCCGTTGCAGGAGACGGATTATATCGCAGGTTTGTACCGGTTTGTGCGCTTTTTGCACAAAAACAGGGTTTACATTTTCGAACTCTCCATACCCTTAGCTTCTTGTTTATATGCTACTTGAATTAGTGCAACGTTTGTTCCGGGCTAGGGTGAGCCGTCAATTTGCGTGAATTTCCATTGACGGCATTATGCGCCGTTGCAGGAGACGTACTATATCGCAGGATTGTACCGGTTTGTGCGTTTTTTGCACAAACACATGGTTTACATTTTTTTGAACTCTCCATGCCCTTAGCTTCTTGTTGATATGCTACTTGCATTAGTGCAACGATTGTTCCGGGCTAGGGTTAGCCGTGAAGTTGCGCGAATTCCCATTGACGGCATAATGCGCCGTTGCAGGAATCGGATTACTTCGCGGGTCCCTACCGGTTTGTGCGCTTTTTGCACAAACTCAGTGTTTACATTTTTGAACTCCCCATACCCTCAGCGTCTTGTAAGTATGCTCCTTGCATTAGTGCAACGATTGTTCCGGGCTAGGGTTATCCGTGAAGTTGCGCGAATTCCCATTGACGGCATTATGCGCCGTTGCAGCAATCGGATTACTTCGCGGGTCCCTACCGGTTTGTGCGCTTTTTGCACAAACTCAGTGTTTACATTTTTGAACTCCCCATACCCTCAGCTTCTTGTAGGTATGCTCCTTGCATTAGTGCAACGATTGTTCCGGGCTAGGGTTATCCGTGAAGTTGCGCGAATTCCCATTGACGGCATTATGCGCCGTTTTTTTTTTTTTTTTTTTTTTTTTTTTTTTCTATAAAACTTTTTGCATTAATGCAAGGATACACAAATAGCTTGTAAGCTAATACGAGTGTGTAACCAGTTATGAATACAAAAACAAGGGTGCAACGAGTGATTTAAATGAATTAATGGAATGTGCTGCAAGTGCTTCATGGGGTAAGTGATTCCAAACAGAAACAGAGCTAGGTACAAAAGACGACTGGAAGGCATTGGTATGTGCATGTGGTTGATGTATTAAAGGTAAGGAATAACTTTGTCTACTTACTTGAGGTACAAATACATTAGGAGGAAAGTAAAAGTAACCATGTATAATTTTATAAAGAGTACAAAGCTTTAAGTATAGTCTACGATTCTCAAGAGTAGGGAACTGAGACAGGTCAAGAAGGTCGTGGTATCCTAGGTCCCATTGTTTCAAACACATTTTTAATGCAAACTTTTGGACACTTTCAAGTTTGTTAGTGTCTTTAGTGAGGTGTGGATCCCAGACAGGGGCAGCATACTCAAGGTGAGGACGTACAAGTACACTGTACAGTTCAAGTAGGCTGTGGTCATCAATATTGCCATAGAACCTCCTGTACAGCAGACCAATCAGTTTTCTTGCCTTGGTGCAGATAGACTCAATATGTGCAGACCATGAGAGGTCTGATGAGAGGAGGATTCCTAAGTACTTGAAAGTCTCTACCTGCTCAAGTGGCCTGCCATTCAAAACAAACTGTGCATAGGGTTGGACAGAGTTCCTTTTTCGTGAGATTACCATGGTCTTGCACTTGGTAGGATTAAGTGTTAGCTTATTGCAGCTTACCCACTCACTGATACAATCAATGTCCATTTGCAGGTGGTGAATGTCTTCAATCGATTTTACAGGTTTGTACAACAGCATGTCATCTGCATAAAGATTGAGTGTGCTTCCATCTGATAAGAGAACATCAGAAACATCATCAATGTAAACAAGAAATAGCAGTGGGCCCAGCACAGAGCCTTGAGGTACACCAGAGAGAACAGGTGTGTCCAGTGATGATTCTCCACCCACAACCACATGTTGCTTCCGGTTAGTCAGATAGCTGGTGATCCATGAAAGGGCATGAGCATCAAGTCCAAGGTTGGCTAATTTATCTACCAGTGGTCTATGAGGAACAGAGTCGAAGGCCTTTCTGAGGTCAAAAAAGATGGAACACACTTCTTGTCCAGCCTCGAGTGTTTGAAACCAATCATGAGTGACAGAGAGGAGAGCTGTAACTGTTGACTTGCCAGACTGGAAGCCCCATTGTTTGTTGGATAGTGGGTGGTGTTCATTGAGATGTTTGGTGACATACTGGTGAAAATGTCGCTCCAACATTTTGCTTACTACTGAGAGTAAGGAAATGGGTCTGTAGTCGGTAGCTTCACTGCGATTTGTAGATTTAGGAATTGGAACAACAGAAGATGTTTTCCAGCACTCAGGGAAGCGACCTTGACTAATGGAGATATTGAAAAGTTTGGTGAGAGATGGAGCAATGCTGTGTGCTGTACCTTTAAGCATTTGAGCTGAGATTCCATCAGGCCCATTAGCTTTTGATGGGTCCAGGGACATTATGAGAAAAAGAACTTCATCAGCTGTACAAAGGAGCTCATCTGAGCATGGACTGAAATGCACAGTGTGATGGTCATTATCTGTAGGTGAGAGAGGAGGAATGTCTCTGTTGAAACAGGCAGAGAAACACTCATTGAGCAGACTAGCTTTCTCAGAGTCAGATTCAGCAGCAGTATCGTGATAGTGGAGCGTTGGGATGGTTGACTGTTGTTTGTTCAGGTATTTAACAGCTTTCCAAAATTGTTTTTTGTTTCTAGGATTTAGATTCTTGAAATAGGATGACTTGGCATTTCGGATCATTTTCAAAACCTTGTTGCGCAGTTTTCTGAATTTGGAGTATTGTGCAGGCTTAGCTGATCCCCTAGCAGCTTGAAATGCAGCATTTCGCATTCTTATGTGTCGAATAATGTTCTTTGTAAGCCATGGCACATTCCTCCTGCGTTTCAGTGATTGTTGTGGAATGCAAGTAGACATGATTTCCATGAACCTGTTGTGCCAGTTGATGGCAGAGCAGTGCCGTTGCAGCAATCGGATTACTTCGCGGGTCCCTACCGGTTTGTGCGCTTTTTGCACAAACTCAGTGTTTACATTTTTGAACTCCCCTTACACTCAGCTTCTTGTAGGTATGCTCCTTGCATTGTAATTGTATTGTATTGTAATTGTAATTGAACACTCCAACAAGAGGAGCAGATGAGTATAATTACAACATACAACGTAAGATAATTAAGTTAAAATTGAATATTAGAGGTATAGTTGAAGAGAGGGAATTCAGTTTACACAGTAGAGATATAATAGATATCATCTTCCAGGTGACGGTTGAGTTCTGGAGCATTTCGGGCATCCCTGATAAAGGAACCACATAATCGGTCGCACTGAGAGTAGGTTTTAAGATGTTTATACCCATATATAGAGTTGTAACCAATAAAAGTATAGGCGCAGCGGGCACTCTCAGAAAAGAGGTCAGAAATGAGGCTCGAAGAAGAGCCAGAAGCAGAGGCTAGTAATTTTGCAGATCTAAATATAACAACATTGTAAATACTTTGGAGTTTAGCAGTCGAGTGCAATAAGCCTGTGTGGGAGTGACGGGGTAGAGACCATATCTTACGGAGAAGATTATTGAATGTAACTTCAAGTGTTTTTAGCTGGGGATCAGAAGATTTCCAGAGAGCTGCACCATACAATGAGAGACAAAAGCTAGAAAAGAGGCGAGTTTTAACAAGGGGGTCACAGCAGGCAAAAAGATGTAACATACAATTAGCTTTACGACACAAATCCTTAGTAATAGAAGAAATATCTTCACTGTCGGAAAGGTTATGTGTAAGTATGTGACCAAGATGATTGACAGAGTTTCTAAGACTGAGTGACTGACCAAGGAATGTGAAACGTGGAGAGATAGCATCAGCACATTTGTAGAATTTAATAAGCTGGGTTTTGTCTGGATTAAAGGTCAGATGATGTTGTATAGCAAAAGATAGGCAGGTATCGAGCATGTATCTAAGTGCAGAAGGAGAAGGAGCTAGGAGTGAAATATCGTCAGCATAGCATACAGCACCAACAAAGTGATGCTTCCAAAAGCAACCGATACCACAGCTTTCAAAGGCAATTAAAAGGTCATCAATGTAAACTGTGAAGAGGATTGGAGACAAAACTCCACCTTGGCGGACACCATTAGTAGTATGAAAGCAATTAGAAAAGGTCTTGGCCCATCTGACCTTTAGTTGTTGGGAAGAATACCAAGATAATAGAAGTCTTGCAATAACTGGTGGAAGGTCTCTATTAAGAAGTTTCTCGAAAAGAAGTGAATGGTCGACACGATCAAAAGCTTTGGAGGCATCTAAAAAGCAACCATAAACATGAGAGTTGTTAACCAGATACTTATGAATAACATTTTTAAGTAAACCAGTGCAAAGATCAGAAGAAAAGCCAGGTTTAAACCCGAACTGAAGAGAAGATGTTACGAAGCAAGACTGAAATTTGAAAAGAAGACACCATTCAAACACTTTGCTTAAAGTAGGGGCAAGAGCTATGGGACAGTAGTTGTCTGAACAAGATGGATCCTTACCAGGCTTTGGTATGGGAACAAGGATACAATCACGGAGAGGAGTTGGGACAGTACCATGTCGAATCACTGCAGTGAATAACTTAGAAAGAGGCGTACTGAGAACTTCTTTGGCATAGATGAAGTGATTGGAGGAGAGAACTGGGCCATCATTCTTGTTGCGATTAAGTTGAGAAATAGCATCATAAACGATTTCCTGGGTGATAAAAACAGAGGAAAGGGCAGAGGGGGTAATAGATTCCTTAACTTGGTGTTGAAGATTGGTGCGGGATGTATCAGGGACAGAATTGAGAAGTGACTCGAGCTTAGACGCGAAGATGTTAGATATTTCGATATCATTATTACAACCATCAATAATACTAGATGAAGACATAGCACCGCTGGAAGGTTTTGAAAGTTTCTTAACTTGTTTCCAGAATTCCTGTGGATTAGAATATGAGATAGCAGTTGCTAGGTTTTCACGTTGAATGTAATTCCGGCGACGGCAAAGCCGACGAACCTCATACTTGAATCTCCTCTTGCTATTCTTCTTAATCTGGAATAGGACACCAGAGGTTGGACATCCACAATCAGACCAAACTTTGTGCCAAAACTGAGCAGATTGCTTGAGGGTATGTGCAGATCTATTCCAACCAGAGAGAGGAGCATATCGTAGACAGTGGCCCTGTGTGGGGAGACAAAGGACTGCAGAGGACTCAATACAGTTAATAAGTTGGACACAGTAGCTGTCAAGATCAACATGGTGAACAGTGCAGTCAGGGTCACAACAATTAAGGATGTCATTAGGAAATTCAGGAATGCTGGAAGAAAGGTGATTACAATAAGAAGAAATATGATGTTGATTGACTTTGAACCAGTTAACAGATGGAGAGGACTGAGCATGAGAGTGATTGGGGTGACAATGACTACTGACGGAAGAATTATACGGGGACAAGGAAAAGAAAGAAAGTCAGGGAGTTTGAGAGACAAAATGGAGAGGAAGATGATCAGAGAAATTCACCACAGGATCTAGAGTAAAGACAGAATCGATTAAATTAGAGAAGTTGGAATAAGTGAGAATGTGGTCTGGGGAGGAGAAACATGAAAAGTCATCCTTACGATAAGTAAAGTTAATATTATATAACTTATCAACGCAAGCAAGATTATGAGAACTCATGAATGAAGTGAGAGTGGTGAGATTGGAACCAGGACGGGACAAATCAGTATTAAAATCACCCGCAATAATGATATTATCAAAATTCTCAGCAGACATGATACCATCTAATTCACCTATACTCTCAGCAAATGCAGTGTGGGATGCAACATTGGAGTAATCGGTGGGAAAATACACACAGACAAAAAGAACAGCAAAGGGAGTTAGCAAGAGAGTTATGCAAAGTAAGTGAGATAGCGCATAAACGTTGGGATGAGGTGAAGATCCTACGGATCACAGGGGAAATGATTTACGATGAAGGATGCCACAGCCACCAAAAGGGCGGCCAACAAGGATTTCAGAGGAGTCCATACCACTGACACCAACAGAAAGGAAATCATTTGAAATGTTTAGAGAGCCGAGATGTTCACGAAAAAGCCAGTGCTCCTGGATAAAACAGAGATCACAAGATTGAAGAAGGAGTTTAACATAATCAGAGCCAGATCTCCATCCTCTACAATTATACGAAACTAGTCTTAAGCTATTGGGTGAAGGAGTATTCATTTCGTGGATCCATCCATAACATCACAGGTAGAGTCTCTGTCAGTCGACACACTAACAGGATCACTGAGTGCTACCTTTTCATGAGAGTCATGTTGTGGACTGTTAGGAGATTTGCGATTGGAAGACTGACGGGCCTGAGGGGGGAGATCTTCACGAAGGTACAGCTTATATTTTTCAAAGGACTTAAGAGTAAAGCGAGCAGCAAGAAGAAGTCTTCTATCCCAGTAGTTATTGAGTTTAATAAGCAGAGGACGAGGTCGAGAGGACTCATCGGAATTAGTGCAACGATTGTTCCGGGCTAGGTTTAGCCGTAAATTTGCGCGAATTTCCATTGACGGCAATATGCGCCGTTGAAGGCAACGGATTCCTTCGCGGGTCCGTACCGGTTTGTGCGCTTTTTCCACAAACTCAGTGTTTACATTTTTGAACTCCCCATACCCTCAGTTTCTTGTAGGTATGCTCCTTGCATTAGTGCAACGATTGTTCCGGGCAAGGGGTTAGCCGTGAATTTGCGCGAACTTCCATTCACGGCATTATGCGCCGTTGAAGGAAACGGATTATTTCGCGGGTCCCTACCGGTTTGTGCGCTTTTTGCACAAACTCAGTGTTTACATTTTTGAACTCCCCTTACACTCAGCTTCTTGTAGGTATGCTCCTTGCATTAGTGCAACGATTGTTCCGGGCTAGGGTTAGCCGTGACTTTGCGCGAATTTCCATTGACGGCATTATGCGCGGTTGAAGGAAACGGATTACTTCGCGGGTCCCTACCGGTTTGTGCGCTTTTTGCACAAACTCAATGTTTACACTTTTGAACTCCCCATACACTCAGCTTCTTGTAGGTATGCTCCTTGCATTTGTGCAACGATTGTTCCGGGCTAGGTTTAGCCGCGAGTTTGCGGGTCCCTACCGGTTTGTGCACATTTTGCACAAAGTCAGTGTTTACATTTTTGAACTCTCCATCACCCTAGCTTCTGGATTATATGCACCTTGTATTGGTGCAACCTTTGTACCGGGCTAGGCATACTCGCGAATGTACGCGAATTTCCATAGACGGCACTATACGGCTCTGCAGTGGATGGCGACTTTGGAAGGCCCGTACAGCTTTGTGCACCTTTTGCACCGACAAAAGGTTTCCATTTTTCAACTCTCCATCCCAATAGCTTCTGGATTATATGCAGCTTGCATTAGTGCAACTTTTATACCCGGGCTAGGCAAACTCGCGAATGTACGTGAATTTCCATAGACGGTACTATACGAGTGGACGGTGACTTTGGAAGGTCAGTACAGCTTTGTGCGCCTTTTGCACCGACAAAAGGTTTCCATTTTTCAGCTCTCCATCCCCATAGCTTCTGGATTATATGCACCTTGCATTAGTGCAACCTTTGTACCGGGCTAGGCATACTCGCGAAAGTACGCGAATTTCCATAGACGGCACTATACGTCGCTGCAGTGGATGGCGACTTTGGAAGGCCCGTACAGCTTTGTGCGCCTTTTGCACCGACAAAAGGTTTCCTTTTTTCAACTGTCCATCCCCATAGCTTCTGGATTATATGCACCTTGCATTAGTGCTACCTTAGTACCGGGCTAGGCATACTCGCGAATGTACGCGATTTTCCATAGACGGCACTATACGGCGCTGCAGTGGATGGCGACTTTGGAAGGCCTGTACAGCTTTGTGCGCCTTTTGCACCGACAAAAGGTTTCCTTTTTTCAACTGTCCATCCCAATAGCTTCTGGATTATATGCACCTTGCATAAGTGCTACCTTAGTACCGGGCTAGGCATACTCGCGAATGTACGCGATTTTCCATAGACGGCACTATACGGCGCTGCAGTGGATGGCGACTTTGGAAGGCCCGTACAGCTTTGTGCGCCTTTTGCACCGACAAAAGGTTTCCATTTTTCAACTCTCCATCCCCATAGATTCTGGATTATATGCACCTTGCATTAGTGCAACCTTTGTACCGGGCTAGGTATGCTCGCGAATGTACGCGAATTTCCATAGACGGCACTATTCGGCGCTGCAGTGCACGGCGACTTTGGATGGCCCGTACAGCTTTGTGCGCCTTTTGCACCGACAAATGGTTTCCTTTTTTCAACTCTCCATCCCCATAGCTTCTGGATTATATGTAACTTGCATTTGTGCAAACTTTGTACCGGGCAAGGCATACTCGCGAATGTACGCGAATTTCCATAGACGGCACTATACGGCGCTGCAGTGGATGGCGACTTTGGAAGGCCCGTACAGCTTTGTGCGCCTTTTGCACCGACAAAAGGTTTCCATTTTTCAACTCTCCATCCCCATAGATTCTGGATTATATGCACCTTGCATTAGTGCAACCTTTGTACCGGGCTAGGTATGCTCGCGAATGTACGCGAATTTCCATAGACGGCACTATTCGGCGCTGCAGTGCACGGCGACTTTGGATGGCCCGTACAGCTTTGTGCGCCTTTTGCACCGACAAATGGTTTCCTTTTTTCAACTCTCCATCCCCATAGCTTCTGGATTATATGTAACTTGCATTTGTGCAAACTTTGTACCGGGCAAGGCATACTCGCGAATGTACGCGAATTTCCATAGACGGCACTATACGGCGTTGCAGTGGATGGCGACATTTGAAGGAGCATACAGCTATGTGCGCCTTTTGAACCGACAAAAGGTTTCCATGTTTCAACTCTCCATCCCAATAGCTTCTGAATTATATGCACCTTGCATTAGTGCAACTTTGTATCGGGCTAGGTAAACTCGCGAATGTACGTGATTTCCGTAGACGGCACTATACGAGTAGACGGCGATTTTGGAAGGTCAGTACAGCTTTGTGCGCCTTTTGCACCGACAAAAAGTTTCCATTTTTCAGCTCTCCATCCCCATAGTTTCTGGATTATATGCACCTTGCATTAGTGCAACCTTTGTTCCGGGCTAGGCATACTCGCGAATGTACGCGAATTTCCATACACGGCACTATACAGCGCTTCAGATAACGGCGACATTGGAAGGCTCGTTCATCTTTGTGCGCTTTTTGCACCGACAAAAGGTTTCCATTTTTCAGCTCTCCATCCCCATAGCTTCTGGATTATATGCACCTTGCATTAGTGCAACCTTTGTACCGGGCTTGGCATACTCGCGAATGTACGCGAATTTCCATAGACGGCACTATACGGCGCTGCAGTGGATGGCGACTTTGGAAGGCCCGTACAGATTTGTGCGCCTTTTGCACCGATAAAAGCTTTCCATTTTTCAACTCTCCATCCCCATAGCTTCTGGATTATATGCAACTTGCGTTAGTGCAACCTTGTACCGGGCTAAGCGAACGCGCGAATTCACTCGAATTTCCATAGACGGCACTGTACGGCGCTGCAGTGGATAGCGACATTGGAAGGCCCTTACAGATTTGTGCGCCTTTTGCACCGACAAAAGGTTTCCATTTTTCAACTCTCCATTCCCATAACTTCTGGATTATATGCACCTTGCATTAGAGCAACCTTTGTACCGGGCTAGGCAAACTCGCGAATGTACGCGAATTTCCATACACGGCACTATACAGCGCTTCAGATAACGGCGACATTGGAAGGCTCGTTCATCTTTGTGCGCTTTTTGCACCGACAAAAGGTTTCCATTTTTCAGCTCTCCATCCCCATAGCTTCTGGATTATATGCACCTTGCATTAGTGCAACCTTTGTACCGGGCTTGGCATACTCGCGAATGTACGCGAATTTCCATAGACGGCACTATACGGCGCTGCAGTGGATGGCGACTTTGGAAGGCCCGTACAGATTTGTGCGCCTTTTGCACCGATAAAAGCTTTCCATTTTTCAACTCTCCATCCCCATAGCTTCTGGATTATATGCAACTTGCGTTAGTGCAACCTTGTACCGGGCTAAGCGAACGCGCGAATTTACTCGAATTTCCATAGACGGCACTGTACGGAGCTGCAGTGGATAGCGACATTGGAAGGCCCTTACAGATTTGTGCGCCTTTTGCACCGACAAAAGGTTTCCATTTTTCAACTCTCCATTCCCATAACTTCTGGATTATATGCACCTTGCATTAGAGCAACCTTTGTACCGGGCTAGGCAAACTCGCGAATGTACGCAAATTTCCATAGACGGCACTATACGGCGCTTCAGTGAACGGCGACATTGGAAGGCTCGTTCATCTTTGTGCGCCTTTTGCACAGACAAAAGGTTTCCATTTTTCAACTCTCCATCCCCATGGCTTCTGGATTATATGCACCTTGCATTAGTGCAACCTTTGTACCGGGCTAGGCATACTCGCGAATGTACGCGAATTTCCATAGACGGCACTGTACGGCGCTGCAGTGGACGGCGACTTTAGAAGGCCTGTACAGCTTTATGCGCCTTTAGAAGGCCTGTACAGCTTTATGCGCCTTTAGAAGGCCTGTACAGCTTTATGCGCCTTTAGCACCGACAAAACGTTTCCATTTTTCAACTCTCCATCCCCATAGCTTCTGGATTATATGCACCTTCCATTAGTGCAACCTTTGCACCGGGCTAGGCAAACTCGGGAATTTACGCGAATTTCCATAGACGGCACTGTACGGCGCTGCTGTGGACGGCAACTTTGGAAGGCCTGTACAGCTTTGTACGCCTTTTGCACCGACAAAAGGTTTCCGTTTTTGAACTCTCCATCCCCATAGCTTCTGGATTATATGCACCTAGCATTAGTGCAACCTTTGTACCGGGCTAAGCAAACTAGGGAATTTACGTGAATTTCCATAGACGGCACTGTACGGCACTGCAGTGGATGGTGACTTTTGAAGGCCCGTACAGCTTAGTGCGCCTTTTGCACGGAGAAAAGGTTTCCATTTTTCAACTCTCCATCCCCATAGCTTCTGGATTATATGCACCTTGCATTAGTGCAACCTTTGAACCGGGCTAGGCATACTCGCGAATGTACGCGAATTTCCATAGACGGCACTACTCATCGCTGCAGTGGATGGCGATTTTGGAAGACCCGTGCAGCTTTGTGCGCCTTTTGAACCGACAAAAGGTTTCCATGTTTCAACTCTCCATCCCAATAGCTTCTGAATTATATGCACCTTGCATTAGTGCAACTTTGTATCGGGCTAGGTAAACTCGCGAATGTACGTGATTTCCGTAGACGGCACTATACGAGTAGACCGCGATTTTGGAAGGTCAGTACAGCTTTGTGCGCCTTTTGCACCGACAAAAAGTTTCCATTTTTCAGCTCTCCATCCCCATAGTTTCTGGATTATATGCACCTTGCATTAGTGCAACCTTTGTTCCGGGCTAGGCATACTCGCGAATGTACGCGAATTTCCATAGACGGCACTATACGGCGCTGCAGTGGATGGCGACTTTGGAAGGCCCGTACAGATTTGTGCGCCTTTTGCACCGATAAAAGCTTTCCATTTTTCAACTCTCCATCCCCATAGCTTCTGGATTATATGCAACTTGCGTTAGTGCAACCTTGTACCGGGCTAAGCGAACGCGCGAATTTACTCGAATTTCCATAGACGGCACTGTACGGCGCTGCAGTGGATAGCGACATTGGAAGGCCCTTACAGATTTGTGCGCCTTTTGCACCGACAAAAGGTTTCCATTTTTCAACTCTCCATTCCCATAACTTCTGGATTATATGCACCTTGCATTAGTGCAACCTTTGTACCGGGCTAGGCAAACTCGCGAATGTACGCAAATTTCCATAGACGGCACTATACGGCGCTTCAGTGAACGGCGACATTGGAAGGCTCGTTCATCTTTGTGCGCCTTTTGCACAGACAAAAGGTTTCCATTTTTCAACTCTCCATCCCCATGGCTTCTGGATTATATGCACCTTGCATTAGTGCAACCTTTGTACCGGGCTAGGCATACTCGCGAATGTACACGAATTTCCATAGACGGCACTGTACGGCGCTGCAGTGGACGGCGACTTTAGAAGGCCTGTACAGCTTTATGCGCCTTTAGAAGGCCTGTACAGCTTTATGCGCCTTTAGCACCGACAAAACGTTTCCATTTTTCAACTCTCCATCCCCATAGCTTCTGGATTATATGCACCTTCCATTAGTGCAACCTTTGCACCGGGCTAGGCAAACTCGGGAATTTACGCGAATTTCCATAGACGGCACTGTACGGCGCTGCTGTGGACGGCGACTTTGGAAGGCCTGTACAGCTTTGTACGCCTTTTGCACCGACAAAAGGTTTCCGTTTTTGAACTCTCCATCCCCATAGCTTCTGGATTATATGCACCTAGCATTAGTGCAACCTTTGTACCGGGCTAAGCAAACTAGGGAATTTACGTGAATTTCCATAGACGGCACTGTACGGCACTGCAGTGGATGGTGACTTTTGAAGGCCCGTACAGCTTAGTGCGCCTTTTGCACGGAGAAAAGGTTTCCATTTTTCAACTCTCCATCCCCATAGCTTCTGGATTATATGCACCTTGCATTAGTGCAACCTTTGAACCGGGCTAGGCATACTCGCGAATGTACGCGAATTTCCATAGACGGCACTACTCGTCGCTGCAGTGGATGGCGATTTTGGAAGACCCGTACAGCTTTGTGCGCCTTTTGAACCGACAAAAGGTTTCCATGTTTCAACTCTCCATCCCAATAGCTTCTGAATTATATGCACCTTGCATTAGTGCAACTTTGTATCGGGCTAGGTAAACTCGCGAATGTACGTGATTTCCGTAGACGGCACTATACGAGTAGACCGCGATTTTGGAAGGTCAGTACAGCTTTGTGCGCCTTTTGCACCGACAAAAAGTTTCCATTTTTCAGCTCTCCATCCCCATAGTTTCTGGATTATATGCACCTTGCATTAGTGCAACCTTTGTTCCGGGCTAGGCATACTCGCGAATGTACGCGAATTTCCATAGACGGCACTATACGGCGCTGCAGTGGATGGCGACTTTGGAAGGCCCGTACAGATTTGTGCGCCTTTTGCACCGATAAAAGCTTTCCATTTTTCAACTTTCCATCCCCTTAGCTTCTGGATTATATGCAACTTGCGTTAGTGCAACCTTGTACCGGGCTAAGCGAACGCGCGAATTTACTCGAATTTCCATAGACGGCACTGTACGGCGCTGCAGTGGATAGCGACATTGGAAGGCCCTTACAGATTTGTGCGCCTTTTGCACCGACAAAAGGTTTCCATTTTTCAACTCTCCATTCCCATAACTTCTGGATTATATGCACCTTGCATTAGAGCAACCTTTGTACCGGGCTAGGCAAACTCGCGAATGTACGCAAATTTCCATAGACGGCACTATACGGCGCTTCAGTGAACGGCGACATTGGAAGGCTCGTTCATCTTTGTGCGCCTTTTGCACAGACAAAAGGTTTCCATTTTTCAACTCTCCATCCCCATGGCTTCTGGATTATATGCACCTTGCATTAGTGCAACCTTTGTACCGGGCTAGGCATACTCGCGAATGTACACGAATTTCCATAGACGGCACTATACGGCGCTGCAGTGGATGGCGACTTTGGAAGGCCCGTACAGATTTGTGCGCCTTTTGCACCGATAAAAGCTTTCCATTTTTCAACTCTCCATCCCCATAGCTTCTGGATTATATGCAACTTGCGTTAGTGCAACCTTGTACCGGGCTAAGCGAACGCGCGAATTTACTCGAATTTCCATAGACGGCACTGTACGGCGCTGCAGTGGATAGCGACATTGGAAGGCCCTTACAGATTTGTGCGCCTTTTGCACCGACAAAAGGTTTCCATTTTTCAACTCTCCATTCCCATAACTTCTGGATTATATGCACCTTGCATTAGTGCAACCTTTGTACCGGGCTAGGCAAACTCGCGAATGTACGCAAATTTCCATAGACGGCACTATACGGCGCTTCAGTGAACGGCGACATTGGAAGGCTCGTTCATCTTTGTGCGCCTTTTGCACAGACAAAAGGTTTCCATTTTTCAACTCTCCATCCCCATGGCTTCTGGATTATATGCACCTTGCATTAGTGCAACCTTTGTACCGGGCTAGGCATACTCGCGAATGTACGCGAATTTCCATAGACGGCACTGTACGGCGCTGCAGTGGACGGCGACTTTAGAAGGCCTGTACAGCTTTATGCGCCTTTAGAAGGCCTGTACAGCTTTATGCGCCTTTAGCACCGACAAAACGTTTCCATTTTTCAACTCTCCATCCCCATAGCTTCTGGATTATATGCACCTTCCATTAGTGCAACCTTTGCACCGGGCTAGGCAAACTCGGGAATTTACGCGAATTTCCATAGACGGCACTGTACGGCGCTGCTGTGGACGGCGACTTTGGAAGGCCTGTACAGCTTTGTACGCCTTTTGCACCGACAAAAGGTTTCCGTTTTTGAACTCTCCATCCCCATAGCTTCTGGATTATATGCACCTAGCATTAGTGCAACCTTTGTACCGGGCTAGGCAAACTAGGGAATTTACGTGAATTTCCATAGACGGCACTGTACGGCGCTGCAGTGGATGGTGACTTTTGAAGGCCCGTACAGCTTAGTGCGCCTTTTGCACGGAGAAAAGGTTTCCATTTTTCAACTCTCCATCCCCATAGCTTCTGGATTATATGCACCTTGCATTAGTGCAACCTTTGAACCGGGCTAGGCATACTCGCGAATGTACGCGAATTTCCATAGACGGCACTACTCGTCGCTGCAGTGGATGGCGATTTTGGAAGACCCGTACAGCTTTGTGCGCCTTTTGAACCGACAAAAGGTTTCCATGTTTCAACTCTCCATCCCAATAGCTTCTGAATTATATGCACCTTGCATTAGTGCAACTTTGTACCGGGCTAGGTAAACTCGCGAATGTACGTGATTTCCATAGACGGCACTATACGAGTAGACGGCGATTTTGGAAGGTCAGTACAGCTTTGAGCGCCTTTTGCACCGACAAAAAGTTTCCATTTTTCAGCTCTCCATCCCCATAGTTTCTGGATTATATGCACCTTGCATTAGTGCAACCTTTGTTCCGGGCTAGGCATACTCGCGAATGTACGCGAATTTCCATAGACGGCACTGTACGGCGCTGGAGTGGACGGCGACTTTAGAAGGCCTGCACAGCTTTGAGCGCCTTTTGCACCGACAAAAAGTTTCCATTTTTCAGCTCTCCATCCCCATAGTTTCTGGATTATATGCACCTTGCATTAGTGCAACCTTTGTTCCGGGCTAGGCATACTCGCGAATGTACGCGAATTTCCATAGACGGCACTGTACGGCGCTGGAGTGGACGGCGACTTTAGAAGGCCTGCACAGCTTTATGCGCCTTTAGCACCGACAAAACGTTTCCATTTTTCAACTCTCCATCCCCATAGCTTCTGGATTATATGCACCTTCCATTAGTGCAACCTTTGCACCGGGCTAGGCAAACTCGGGAATTTACGCGAATTTCCATAGACGGCACTGTACGGCGCTGCTGTGGACGGCGACTTTGGAAGGCCTGTACAGCTTTGTGCGCCTTTTGCACCGACAAAAGGTTTCCGTTTTTGAACTCTCCATCCCCATAGCTTCTGGATTATATGCACCTAGCATTAGTGCAACCTTTGTACCGGGCTAGGCAAACTAGGGAATTTACATGAATTTCCATAGACGGCACTGTACGGCGCTGCAGTGGATGGTGAATTTTGAAGGCCCGTACAGCTTAGTGCGCCTTTTGCACGGAGAAAAGGTTTCCATTTTTCAACTCTCCATCCCCATAGCTTCTGGATTACATGCACCTTGCATTAGTGCAACCTTTGAACCGGGCTAGGCATACTCGCGAATGTACGCGAATTTCCATAGACAGCACTACTCGTCGCTGCTGTGGATGGCGATTTTGGAAGACCCGTACAGCTTTGTGCGCCTTTTGAACCGACGAAAGGTTTCCATTTTTCAACTCTCCATCCCAATAGCTTCTGGATTATATGCACCTTGCATTAGTGCAACTTTGTACCGGGCTAGGTAAACTCGCGAATGTACGTGATTTCCAATGACGGCACTATACGAGTAGACGGCGATTTTGGAAGGTCAGTACAGCTTTGAGCGCCTTTTGCACCGACAAAAAGTTTCCATTTTTCAGCTCTCCATCCCCATAGTTTCTGGATTATATGCACCTTGCATTAGTGCAACCTTTGTTCCGGGCTAGGCATACTCGCGAATGTACGCGAATTTCCATAGACGGCACTGTACGGCGCTGCAGTGGACGGCGACTTTAGAAGGCCTGCACAGCTTTATGCGCCTTTAGCACCGACAAAACGTTTCCATTTTTCAACTCTCCATCCCCATAGCTTCTGGATTATATGCACCTTCCATTAGTGCAACCTTTGCACCTGGCTAGGCAAACTCGGGAATTTACGCGAATTTCCATAGACGGCACTGTACGGCGCTGCTGTGGACGGCGACTTTGGAAGGCCTGTACAGCTTTGTGCGCCTTTTGCACCGACAAAAGGTTTCCGTTTTTGAACTCTCCATCCCCATAGCTTCTGGATTATATGCACCTAGCATTAGTGCAACCTTTGTACCGGGCTAGGCAAACTAGGGAATTTACATGAATTTCCATAGACGGCACTGTACGGCGCTGCAGTGGATGGTGAATTTTGAAGGCCCGTACAGCTTAGTGCGCCTTTTGCACGGAGAAAAGGTTTCCATTTTTCAACTCTCCATCCCCATAGCTTCTGGATTACATGCACCTTGCATTAGTGCAACCTTTGAACCGGGCTAGGCATACTCGCGAATGTACGCGAATTTCCATAGACAGCACTACTCGTCGCTGCTGTGGATGGCGATTTTGGAAGACCCGTACAGCTTTGTGCGCCTTTTGAACCGACGAAAGGTTTCCATTTTTCAACTCTCCATCCCAATAGCTTCTGGATTATATGCACCTTGCATTAGTGCAACTTTGTACCGGGCTAGGTAAACTCGCGAATGTACGTGATTTCCAATGACGGCACTATACGAGTAGACGGCGATTTTGGAAGGTCAGTACAGCTTTGAGCGCCTTTTGCACCGACAAAAAGTTTCCATTTTTCAGCTCTCCATCCCCATAGTTTCTGGATTATATGCACCTTGCATTAGTACAACCTTTGTTCCGGGCTAGGCATACTCGCGAATGTACGCGAATTTCCATAGACGGCACTGTACAGCGCTGCAGTGGATGGCGACATTTGAAGTCCCGTACAGCTTTGTGCGCCATTTGCACCGACAAAGGGTTTCATTTTTTCAACTCTCCATCCCCATAGTTTCTGGATTATATGCAACTTGCATTTGTGCAAACTTTGTACCGGGCAAGGCATACTCGCGAATGTACGCGAATTTCCATAGACGGTACTATACGGCGCTGCAGTGGATGGCGACATTTGAAGGACCATACAGCTTTGTGCGCCTTTTGCACCGACAAAAGGTTTCCATTTTTCAACTCTCCATCCAAATAGCTTCTGGATTATATGCACCTTGCATTAGTGCAACTTTTGTACCGGGCTAGGCAAACTGGCGAATGTACGCGCATTTCCATAGAAAGCACTATACGAGTAGACGGCGACTTTGGAAGGTCAGTACAGCTTTGTGCGCATTTTGAAACGGCAAAAGGATTTCATTTTTCAACTCTCCATTCCATAGATTCTCGATTATATGCACTTTGCATTAGTGCAACTTTTGTACCGGGCTAGGCATACTCGGGAATGTACGCGAATTTCCATAGACGGCACTATACGGCGCTGCAGTGGACGGCGACTTTGGAAGGGCTGTACAGCTTTGTACGCTTTTTGCACCGAAAAAAATTTCCATTTTTCAACTCTCCATCCCCATAGCTTCTGGATTATATGCAACTTACATTAGTGCAACCTTTGTACCGGGTTAGGCATACTCGCGAATGTACGCGAATTTCCATAGACAGCACCATACGAGTGGACGGCGTCTTTGGAAGGTCAGTACAGCTTTGTGCGCCTTTTGCACCGACAAAAGGATTTCATTTTTCAACTCTCCAACCCCATAGATTCTGGATTATATGCACTTTGCATTAGTGCAACATTTGTACCGGGCTAGGCATACTCGCGAATGTACGCGAATTTCCATAGACGGCAGAATACTGCGCTGCAGTGGACGGCGACTTTTGAAGGGCTGTACAGCTTTGTGGGCTTTTTGCACCGATAAAAAGTTTCCATTTTTCAACTCTCCATCCCCGTAGGTTCTGGATTATATGCACCTTGCATTAGTGCAACCTTTGTACCGGGCTAGGCATACTCGCGAATGTACGCAAATTTCAATAGACGGCTCTATGCGGTGCTGCAGTGGATGGCGACTTTGGAAGGCCCGTACAGCTTTGTGCGCATTTTGCACCGAAAAAATGTTTCCATTTTTCAACTCTCCATCCCCATAGATTCTGGATTATATGCACCTTGCATTAGTGCAACTTTTGTACCGGGCTAAGCATACTCGCGAATGTACGCGAATTTCCATAGACGGCTCTATATACGGCGCTGCAGTGGATGGAGACATTTGAAGGCCCGTACAGAATTGTGCGCGTTTTGCACCGACAAAAGGTTTCCATTTTTCAACTCTCCATTCCCACAGATTCTGGATTATATGCACCTTACATTAGTGCAACCTTTGTACCGGGCTTGGCATACTCGCGAATGTACGCGAATTTCCATGGACGGCACTATACGGCGCTGCAGTGGATGGCGACATTGGAAGGCCCGTACAGATTTGTGCGCCTTTTGCACCGATAAAAGCTTTCCATTTTTCAACTCTCCATCCCCATAGCTTCTGGATTATATGCACCTTGCATTATTGAAACTTTTGTCCCTGGCTATGCAAACTCACGAATGTACGCGAATTTCCATAGACGGCACTGTACGGCGCTGCAGTGGATAGCGATTTTCGAAGGCCCGTACAGCTTTGTGCGCCTTTTGCACCGACAAAAGGTTTCCATTTTTAAACTCTCCATCCCTATAGCTTCTGGATTATATGCACCTCGCATTAGTGTAACCTTTGTACCGGGCTAGGAATACTCGCGAATGTACACGAGTTTCCGTAGACGGCACTATACGGCGCTGCAGTGAACGGCGAATTTGGAAGGCCCATTCAGCTTTGTGCGCGTTTTGCACCGACGAAACGTTTCCATATTTCAACTGTCCATCCCCATAGCTTCTGGATTATATGCACCTTGCATTAGTGCAACCTTTGTACCGGGCTAGGCATAGTCGCGAATGTACGCGAATTTCCATAGACGGGACTATACGGCGCTGCAATGGATGGCGACTTTTGAAGGCCCGTACAGATTTGTGCGCCTTTTGCACCGATAAAAGGTTTCCATTTTTCAGCTCTCTAGCCCCATAGCTTCTGAATTATATGCACCTTGCATTAGTGCAACCTTTGTGCCGGGCTAGGCAATCTCGAGAATGAACGCGAATTTCTATAGACTGCACTATGCGGCGCTTCAGTGGACGGCGAATATTAAAGTTCAGTACAGCTTTGTGAGCCTTTTGCACCTACAAAAGGTTTCCATTTTTCAACTCTCCATCCCCATAGCTTCTGGATTATATGCACCTTGCTTTTGTGCAACCTTTGTACCGGGCTAGGCAATCTCGCGAATGTACGCGAATTTCCATAGACGGCATTGTATGGCGCTGAAGTGGATGGCGACTTTGGAAGGCCCGTACAGCTTTGTGCGGCTTTTGCACCGACAAAGGGTTTCCATTTTTCAACTCTCCATCCCCATAGCTTCTGGATTATTTGCACCTTGCATTAGTGAAACCTTTGTACCGGGCTAGGCATACTCGGGAATGTACGCGAATTTCCATAGACGGCACTATACCGCGCTTCAGTGAACGGCGACATTGGAAGGCCTGTTCATCTTTGTGCGCCTTTTGCACCTACGAAAGGTTTCCATTTATCAACTCTCCATCCCCATAGCTTCTGGATTAAATGCACCTTGTATTAGTGCAACCTTTGTACCGGGCTAGGCATACTCGCGAATGTACGCGAATTTCCGTATATGGCACTGTACAGCGCTGCAGTGGATGGCGACTTTGGAAGGCCCGTACAGTTTTGTGCGCTTTTTAGCACCGACAAAAGGTTTCCATTTTTCATCTCTCCATCCCCATAGCTTCTGGATTATATGCACCTTGCATTAGTGCAACCTTTGTACCGGGCTAGGCAAACTCGAGAATGTACGCAAATTTCCATAGACGGCACTATACGGCGCTGCAATGGATGGCGACTTTGGAAGGCCCGTACAGTTTTGTGCGCTTTTTAGCACCGACAAAAGGTTTCCATTTTTCATCTCTCCATCCCCATAGCTTCTGGATTATATGCACCTTGCATTAGTGCAACCTTTGTACCGGGCTAGGCAAACTCGAGAATGTACGCAAATTTCCATAGACGGCACTATACGGCGTTGCAATGGATGGCGACTTTGGAAGGCCCGTACAGCTTTGTGCGCCTTTTGCACGGATAAAAGGTTTCCATTTTTCAGCTCTCCATCCCCATGGCTTCTGGATTATATGCACCTTGCATTAGTGCAACCTTTGTACCGGGCTAGGCATACTCGCGAATGTACACGAATTTCCATAGACGGCACTCTATGGCGCTGTAGTGGACGGCGACTTTGGAAGGCCCGTACAGCTTTGTGCGCCTTTTGCACCGACCAAAGGTTTCCATTTTACAACTCTCCATCCCCATAGCTTCTGGATTATATGCACCATGCATTAGTGCAACCTTTGTACCCGGCTAGGCAAACTCACGAATTTACGCGAATTTCCATATACGGCACTGTACAGCGCTGCAGTGATGGCGTCTTTGGAAGGCCCGTACAGCTTTGTGCGCTTTTTGCGCCGACAAAAGGTTTCCATTTTTCAACTCTCCATCCCCATAGCTTCTGGATTATATGTACCTTGCATTAGTGCAACCTTTGTACCGGGCTAGGCAAACCCGAGAATGTACGCGAATTTCCATAGACGGCATTGTACGGCGCTGCAGTGGATGGCGACTTTAGAAGGCCCGTACAGCTTTGTTCGCCTTTTGCACGGACAAAAGGTTTCCATTTTTCAACTCTCCATCCCCATAGCTTCTGGATTATATGCACCTTGCATTAGTGAAACCTTTGTACCGGGCTAGGCAAACTCACGAATTTACGCGAATTTCCATATACGGCACTGTACAGCGCTGCAGTGGATGGCGTCTTTGGAAGGCCCGTACAGCTTTGTGCACTTTTTGCGCCGACAAAAGGTTTCCATTTTTCAACTCTCCATCCCCATAGCTTCTGGATTATATGTACCTTGCATTAGTGCAACCTTTGTACCGGGCTAGGCAAACCCGAGAATGTACGCGAATTTCCATAGACGGCATTGTACGGCGCTGCAGTGGATGGCGACTTTAGAAGGCCCGTACAGCTTTGTTCGCCTTTTGCACGGACAAAAGGTTTCCATTTTTCAACTCTCCATCCCCATAGCTTCTGGATTATATGCACCTTGCATTATTGAAACCTTTGTACCGGGCTAGGCAAACTCACGAATTTACGCGAATTTCCATATACGGCACTGTACAGCGCTGCAGTGGATGGCGTCTTTGGAAGGCCCGTACAGCTTTGTGCACTTTTTGCGCCGACAAAAGGTTTCCATTTTTCAACTCTCCATCCCCATAGCTTCTGGATTATATGTACCTTGCATTAGTGCAACCTTTGTACCGGGCTAGGCAAACCCGAGAATGTACGCGAATTTCCATAGACGGCATTGTACGGCGCTGCAGTGGATGGCGACTTTAGAAGGCCCATACAGCTTTGTTCGCCTTTTGCACGGACAAAAGGTTTCCATTTTTCAACTCTCCATCCCCATAGCTTCTGGATTATCTGCACCTTGCATTAGTGAAACCTTTGTACCGGGCTAGGCAAACTCGCGAATGTACGCGAATTTCCATAGACGGCACTATACCGCGCTTCAGTGAACGGCGACTTTGGAAGGCCCGTACAGATTTGTGCGCCTTTTGCACCGATAAAAGCTTTCCATTTTTCAACTCTCCATCCCCATAGCTTCTGGATTATATGCACCTTGCATTAGTGCAACCTTTGTACCCGGCTAGGCAAACTCACGAATTTACGCGAATTTCCATAAACGGCACTGTACAGCGCTGCAGTGGATGGCGTCTTTGGAAGGCCCGTACAGCTTTGTGCACTTTTTGCGCCGACAAAAGGTTTCCATTTTTCAACTCTCCATCCCCATAGCTTCTGGATTATATGTACCTTGCATTAGTGCAACCTTTGTACCGGGCTAGGCAAACCCGAGAATGTACGCGAATTTCCATAGACGGCATTGTACGGCGCTGCAGTGGATGGCGACTTTAGAAGGCCCGTACAGCTTTGTTCGCCTTTTGCACGGACAAAAGGTTTCCATTTTTCAACTCTCCATCCCCATAGCTTCTGGATTATCTGCACCTTGCATTAGTGAAACCTTTGTACCGGGCTAGGCATACTCGCGAATGTACGCGAATTTCCATAGACGGCACTATACCGCGCTTCAGTGAACGGCGACATTGGAAGGCCTGTTCATCTTTGTGCGCCTTTTGCACCTACAAAAGGTTTCCATTTTTCAACTCTCCATCCCCATAGCTTCTGGATTATATGAACCTTGCATTAGTGCAACCTTTGTACCGGGCTAGGCAAACTCGAGAATGTACGCAAATTTCCATAGACGGCACTATACGGCGCTGCAATGGATGGCGAATTTGGAAGGCCCGTACAGCTTTGTGCGCCTTTTGCACGGATAAAAGGTTTCCATTTTTCAGCTCTCCTTCCCCATGGCTTCTGGATTATATGCACCTTGCATTAGTGCAACCTTTTTACCGGGCTAGGCATACTCGCGAATGTACACGAATTTCCATAGACGTCACTGTACAGCGCTGCAGTGGATGGCGTCTTTGGAAGGCCCGTACAGCTTTGTGCGCCTTTTGCGCCGACAAAAGGTTTCCATTTTTCAACTCTCCATCCCCATAGCTTCTGGATTATATGCACCTTGCATTAGTGCAACCTTTGTATCCGGCTAGGCAAACTCGCGAATTTACGCAAATTTCAATATACGACACTGTACGGCGCTGCAGTGGATGGCGACATTTGAAGGCCCGTACAGCTTTGTGTAACTTTTGCAATAACAAAAGGTTTCCATTTTTCAACTCTCCATCCCCATAGCTTCTGGATTATATGCACCTTGCATTAGTGCAACCTTTGTACCGGGCTAGGCAAACTCGAGAATGTACGCAAATTTCCATAGACGGCACTATACGGCGCTGCAATGGATGGCGACTTTGGAAGGCCCGTACAGCTTTGTGCGCCTTTTGCACGGATAAAAGGTTTCCATTTTTCAGCTCTCCATCCCCATGGCTTCTGGATTATATGCACCTTGCATTAGTGCAACCTTTGTACCGGGCTAGGCATACTCGCGAATGTACACGAATTTCCATGGACGGCACTCTATGGCGCTGTAGTGGACGGCGACTTTGGAAGGCCCGTACAGCTTTGTGCGCCTTTTGTACCGACCAAAGGTTTCCATTTTACAACTCTCCATCCCCATAGCTTCTGGATTATATGCACCTTGCATTAGTGCAACCTTTGTACCCGGCTAGGCAAACTCACGAATTTACGCGAATTTCCAATTACGGCACTGTACAGCGCTGCAGTGATGGCGTCTTTGGAAGGCCCGTACAGCTTTGTGCGCTTTTTGCGCCGAATAAAGGTTTCCATTTTTCAACTCTCCATCCCCATAGCTTCTGGATTATATGTACCTTGCATTAGTGCAACCTTTGTACCGGGCTAGGCAAACCCGAGAATGTACGCGAATTTCCATAGACGGCATTGTACGGCGCTGCAGTGGATGGCGACTTTAGAAGGCCCGTACAGCTTTGTTCGCCTTTTGCACGGACAAAAGGTTTCCATTTTTCAACTCTCCATCCCCATAGCTTCTGGATTATATGCACCTTGCATTAGTGCAACCTTTGTATCCGGCTAGGCAAACTCACGAATTTACGCGAATTTCCATATACGGCACTGTACAGCGCTGCAGTGGATGGCGTCTTTGGAAGGCCCGTACAGCTTTGTACGCTTTTTGCGCCGACAAAAGGTTTCCATTTTTCAACTCTCCATCCCCATAGCTTCTGGATTATATGTACCTTGCATTAGTGCAACCTTTGTACCGGGCTAGGCAAACCCGAGAATGTACGCGAATTTCCATAGACGGCATTGTACGGCGCTGCAGTGGATGGCGACTTTAGAAGGCCCATACAGCTTTGTTCGCCTTTTGCACGGACAAAAGGTTTCCATTTTTCAACTCTCCATCCCCATAGCTTCTGGATTATCTGCACCTTGCATTAGTGAAACCTTTGTACCGGGCTAGGCATACTCGCGAATGTACGCGAATTTCCATAGACGGCACTATACCGCGCTTCAGTGAACGGCGACTTTGGAAGGCCCGTACAGATTTGTGCGCCTTTTGCACCGATAAAAGCTTTCCATTTTTCAACTCTCCATCCCCATAGCTTCTGGATTATATGCACCTTGCATTAGTGCAACCTTTGTACCCGGCTAGGCAAACTCACGAATTTACGCGAATTTCCATATACGGCACTGTACAGCGCTGCAGTGGATGGCGTCTTTGGAAGGCCCGTACAGCTTTGTGCGCTTTTTGCGCCGACAAAAGGTTTCCATTTTACAACTCTCCATCCCCATAGCTTCTGGATTATATGTACCTTGCATTAGTGCAACCTTTGTACCGGGCTAGGCAAACCCGAGAATGTACGCGAATTTCCATAGACAGCATTGTACGGCGCTGCAGTGGATGGCGACTTTAGAAGGCCCGTACAGCTTTGTTCGCCTTTTGCACGGACAAAAGGTTTCCATTTTTCAACTCTCCATCCCCATAGCTTCTGGATTATCTGCACCTTGCATTAGTGAAACCTTTGTACCGGGCTAGGCAAACTCGAGAATGTACGCAAATTTCCATAGACGGCACTATACGGCGCTGCAATGGATGGCGAATTTGGAAGGCCCGTACAGCTTTGTGCGCCTTTTGCACGGATAAAAGGTTTCCATTTTTCAGCTCTCCTTCCCCATGGCTTCTGGATTATATGCACCTTGCATTAGTGCAACCTTTTTACCGGGCTAGGCATACTCGCGAATGTACACGAATTTCCATAGACGTCACTGTACAGCGCTGCAGTGGATGGCGTCTTTGGAAGGCCCGTACAGCTTTGTGCGCTTTTTGCGCCGACAAAAGGTTTCCATTTTTCAACTCTCCATCCCCATAGCTTCTGGATTATATGCACCTTGCATTGGTGCAACCTTTGTCCCGGGCTAGGAAAACTCGCAAATTTAAGCGAATTTCCATATACGGCATTGTACGGCGCTGTAGTGGATGGCAACTTTGGAAGGCCCGTACAGCTTTGTGCACCTTTTGCACCGACAAAAGGTTTCCATTTTTCAACTCTCCATCCCCATAGCTTCTGGATTATATGCACCTTGCATTAGTGCAACCTTTGTATCCGGCTAGGCAAACTCGCGAATTTACGCAAATTTCAATATACGACACTGTACGACGCTGCAGTGGATGGCGACATTTGAAGGCCCGTACAGCTTTGTGTAACTTTTGCACCGACAAAAGGTTTCCATTTTTCAACTCTCCATCCCCATAGCTTCTGGATTATATGCACCTTGCATTAGTGCAACCTTTGTATCCGGCTAGGCAAACTCGCGAATTTACGCAAATTTCAATATACGACACTGTACGGCGCTGCAGTGGATGGCGACATTTGAAGGCCCGTACAGCTTTGTGTAACTTTTGCAATAACAAAAGGTTTCCATTTTTCAACTCTCCATCCCCATAGCTTCTGGATTATATGCACCTTGCATTAGTGCAACCTTTGTCCCGGGCTAGGCAAACTCACGAATGTACGCGAATTTCCATAGACGGCACTATGTGAGTGGACGGCGAATTTGGAAGGTCAGTACATCTTTGTGCGCCTTTTGCACCGAGAAAAGTTTTCCATTTTTCTACTCTCCATCCCCATAGCTTCTGGATTATATGCACCTTGCATTAGTGCAACCTTTGTACCGGGCTAGGCAAATGTCGCGAATGTACGCGAATTTCCATAGACGGCACTATACTGCGCTGCATTGGACGGCGAAATTGGAAGGTCAGTACAGCTTTGAGCGCCTTTTGCACCGACAAAGGGTTTTCATTTTTCAACTCTCCATCCCCATAGCTTCTGGATTATATGCACCTTGCATTAGTGCAACTTTTGTACCGGGCTAGGCAAACTCGCGAATGTACGCGAATTTCCATATACGGCACTGTACGGCGCTGCAGTGGATGGCGACGTTGGAAAGACCGTACAGCTTTGTGCGCCTTTTGCACCGACAAAGGGTTCTCATTTTTCAACTCTCCATCCCCATAGCTTCTGGATTATATGCACCTTGCATTAGTGCAACCGTTGTACTCGGCTAGGCATACTCGGGAATGTACGCGAATTTCAATAGGCGGTATTATGAGGCGCTGCAGTGAATGGAGACTTTGGAAGGCCCGTTAAGCTTTGTGCGCCTTTTGAACCGAGAGAAGGTTTCCATTTTTCAACTCTCCATCCCCATAGCTTCTGGATTATATCCACCTTGCATTAGTGCAACCTTTGTACCGGGCTAGGCAATCTCGCGAATGTACGCGAATTTCCATAGACGGCACTATACGGCGCTGCAGTGGACGGCGAAATTGGAAGGTCAGTACAGCTTTGTGCGCCTTTTGCACCGACAAAAGGTTTCCATTTTTCAACTCTCCATCCCCATAGCTTCTGGATTATATGCACCTTGCATTAGTGCAACTTTTGTACCGGGCTAGGCAAACTCGCGAATGTACGCGAATTTCCATATACGGCACTGTACGGCGCTGCAGTGGATGGCGACGTTGGAAAGACCGTACAGCTTTGTGCGCCTTTTGCACCGACAAAGGGTTCTCATTTTTCAACTCTCCATCCCCATAGCTTCTGGATTATATGCACCTTGCATTAGTGCAACCGTTGTACTCGGCTAGGCATACTCGGGAATGTACGCGAATTTCAATAGGCGGTATTATGAGGCGCTGCAGTGGATGGAGACTTTGGAAGGCCCGTTAAGCTTTGTGCGCCTTTTGAACCGAGAGAAGGTTTCCATTTTTCAACTCTCCATCCCCATAGCTTCTGGATTATATGCACCTTGCATTAGTGCAACCTTTGTACCGGGCTAGGCAATCTCGCGAATGTACGCGAATTTCCATAGACGGCACTATACGGCGCTGCAGTGGACGGCGAAATTTGAAGGTCAGTACAGCTTTGTGCGCCTTTTCCACCGACAAAAGGTTTCCATTTTTCAACTCTCCATCCCCATAGCTTCTGGATTATATGCACCTTGCATTAGTGCAACTTTTGTACCGGGCTAGGCAAACTCGCGAATGTACGCGAATTTCCATATACGGCACTGTACGGCGCTGCAGTGGATGGCGACGTTGGAAAGACCGTACAGCTTTGTGCGCCTTTTGCACCGACAAAGGGTTCTCATTTTTCAACTCCCCATCCCCATAGCTTCTGGATTATATGCACCTTGCATTAGTGCAACCGTTGTACTCGGCTAGGCATACTCGGGAATGTACGCGAATTTCAATAGGCGGTATTATGAGGCGCTGCAGTGGATGGAGACTTTGGAAGGCCCGTTAAGCTTTGTGCGCCTTTTGAACCGAGAGAAGGTTTCCATTTTTCAACTCTCCATCCCCATAGCTTCTGGATTATATCCACCTTGCATTAGTGCAACCTTTGTACCGGGCTAGGCAATCTCGCGAATGTACGCGAATTTCCGTAGACGGCACTATACGGCGCTGCAGTGGACGGCGAAATTGGAAGGTCAGTACAGCTTTGTGCGCCTTTTGCACCGACAAAAAGTTTCCATTTTTCAACTCTCCATCCCCATAGCTTCTGGATTATATGCACCTTGCATTAGTGCAACTTTTGTACCGGGCTAGGCGAACTCGCGAATGTACGCGAATTTCCATATACGGCACTGTACGGCGCTGCAGTGGATGGCGACATTGGAAGGCCCGTACAGCTTTGTGCGCCTTTTGCACCGACAAAAGGTTTCCATTTTTCAACTCTCCATCCCCATAGCTTCTGTATTCTATGCACCTTACATTAGTGCAACCTTTGTACCGGGCTAGGCAAATGTCGCGAATGTACGCGAATTTCCATAGACGGCACTATACTGCGCTGCAGTGGACGACGAATTTGGAAGGTCAGTACAGCTTTGAGCGCCTTTTGCACCGACAAAGGGTTTTCATTTTTCAACTCTCCATCCCCATAGCTTCTGGATTATATGCACCTTGCATTAGTGCAACTTTTGTACCGGGCTAGGCAAACTCGCGAATGTACGCAAATTTCCATAGACGGCACTGTACGGCGCTGCAGTGGATGGCGACATTGGAAGGCCCGTACAGCTTTGTGCGCCTTTTGCACCGACAAAAGGTTTCCATTTTTCAACTCTCCATCCCCATAGCTTCTGGATTATATGCACCTTGCATTCGGGCAACCTTTGTTCCGGGCTAGGAAAACTCGCGAATGTACGCGAATTTCCTTAGACGGCACTATACGAGTGGACCGCGACTTTCGAAGGTCAGTACACCTTTGTGCGCCTTTTGCACCGACAAAAGGTTTCCATTTTTCAACTCTCCATCCCTATAGATTCTGTATTATATGCACTTTGATTAGTGCAACATTTGCACCGGGCTAGGCATACTCGCGAATGTACACGAAATTCCATATACGGCACTGTACAGCGCTGCAGTGGATGTCGATTTTGGAAGACCCGTACAGCTTTGTGCGCCTTTTGCACCGACAAAAGGTTTTCTTTTTTCAGCTCTCCATCCCATAGCTTCTGGATTATATGCACCTTGCATTAGTGCAACCATTATACCGGGCTAGGCATACTCGGGAATGAACGCGAATTTCCTTAGGCGGTGCTATGGGCCCTGCAGAGGATGGCGACATTGGAAGGCCCGTACAACTTTGTGCGCCTTTTGCACCGACAAAAGCTTTCCATTTTTCAACTCTCCATACCCATAGCTTCTGGATTATATGCACTTTCCATTAGTGCAACCTTTGTACCAGTCTAGGTTTACTCGAGAATGTACGCGAATTTCCATAGACGGCATTATACGGCGCAGCAGTGGATGGCGAGTTTGGAAGGCCCGTATAGCTTTTTACGCTCTTTGCACTGACAAAAGGTTTCCATTTTACAACTCTCCATCCCCATAGCTTTTGGATTATATGAACACTGCATTAGTGCAACCTTTGTACCGAGCTAGGCATACTCGCGAATGTACATGAATTTCCATAGACGGCACTCTACGGCGCTGTATTGGACGGCGACTTTGGAAGGCCCGTACAGCTTTGTGCGCCTTTTGCACTGACAAAAGGTTTCCATTTTACAACTCTCCATCCCCATAGCTTCTGGATTATATGCACCTTGCTTTTCTGCAACCTTTGTACCGGGCTAGGCAATCTCGCGAATGTACGCGAATTTCCATAGACGGCACTATATGGCGCTGCAGTGGATGGCGACATTGGAAGGCACATACAGCTTTGTGCGGCTTTTGCACCGACGAAAAGTTTCCATATTTAAACTGTCCATCCCCATAGCTTCTGGATTATATGCACCTTCCATTAGTGCAACCTTTCTACCCGGCTAGGCAAACTCGCGAATATACGCGAATTTCCATATACGGCACAGTACGCACAAAGCTGTACGTGCCTTCCAATATCACCGTACCCTGCGGCGCAGCATAGTAAAGTCAATTGAAATTCTCGTACATTCGCGACTCTTCCTAACTCGATACAAAGGTTGCACAAATGTAAGGTGCATATTATCAAGAAGCTATGGGCGTGGAGAGCTTAAAAATGTAAACCCTTTCTCGGTCCAAAAGGCGCACAAAGCTGTACGGGCCTGCCAATATCACCGTCCCCTGCGGCGCAGTATAGTGCAGTCAATGGAAATTCGCGTACATTCGCGACTCTTCCTAGCTCGGTGCAGAGGTTGCACTAATGCAAAGTGCATATTATCAAGAAGCTATGGGCATGAAGAGATTAAAAATGTAAACCCTTTCTCGGTGCAAAATGCGCACAAAGCTGTACAGGCCTGCCAATATCACCGTCCCCTACTGCGCAGTATAGATCCGTCAATGGAAATTCGCGTACATTCGCGACTCTTCCTAACTCGGTACAATGGTTGCACTAATGCAAAGTGCATATTATCATGAAGCTATGGGCATGAAGAGTTTAAAAATGTAAACCCTATCTCGGTGCAATAGGCGCACAAAGCTGTACGGGACTGCTAATGTCACCGTCCCCTGCGGCGCAGTATAGATCCGTCAATGGAAATTCGCGTACATTCGCGACTCTTCCTAACTCGGTACAATGGTTGCACTAATGCAAGGTGCATATTATCATGAAGCTATGGGCATGAAGAGTTTAAAAATGTAAACCCTATCTCGGTGCAATAGGCGCACAAAGCTGTACGGGCCTGCCAATATCACCGTCACCTGATGCGCAGTATAGTGCAGTCAATGGAAATTCGCGTACATTCGCGATTCTTCCTAACTCGGTACAAAGGTTGCACTAATGCAAGGTACACATTATAAAGAAGCTATGGGCATGAAGAGTTTAAAAATGTAAACCCTTTCTCGGTGCAAAAGGCGATCAAAGCTGTACGGGCCTGCCAATATCACCGTCCCCTGCGGTGCAGTATAGTGCAGTCAATGGAAATTCGCGTACATTCGCGACTCTTCCTAGCTCGGTACAAAGGTTGCACTAATGCAAGGTGCATATTATCAAGAAGCTATGGGCATGAAGAGTTTAAAAATTTAAACCATTTCTCGGTGCAAATGGCGTACATAGCTGTACGGGCCTGTCAATATCACCGTCCCCTGATGCGCAGTATAGAGCAGTCAATGGAAATTCGCGTACATTCGCGACTCTTCCTAACTCGGTGCAAAGGTTGCACTAATGCAAGATGCATATTATCAAGGAGCTATTGGCATGAAGAGTTTAAAAATGTAAACCCTTTCTCGGTGCAAATGGCGTACATAGCTGTACGGGCCTGTCAATATCACAGTCCCCTGCGGCGCAGTGTAGTGCAGTCAATGGAAAGTTGCGTACATTCGCGACTCTTCCCAACGCGGTACAAAGGTTGCACGAATGCAAGGTGGATATTATCAAGAAGCTATTGGCATGAAGAGTTTAAAAATGTAAACCCTTTCTCTGTGCAAAAGGCGATCAAAGCTGTACGGGCCTGCCAATATCACCGTCCACTGCGGTGCAGTATAGTGCAGTCAATGGAAATTCGCGTACATTCGCGACTCTTCCAATCTCGGTACAAATGTTGCACTAATGCAAGGTGCATATTATCAAGAAGGTATGGGCATGAAGAGTTTAAAAATGTAAACCCTTTCTCGGTGCAAAAGGCGCACATAGCTGTACGGGCCTGCCAATATCACTGTCCCCTGCGGCGCAGTATTGTGCCGACAATGGAAATTCGCGTACATTCGCGACTCTTCCTAGTTCGGTACAGAGGTTGCACTAATGCACGGTGCATATTATCAAGAAACTATGTGCATGAAGAGTTTAAAAATGTAATCCCTATCTCAGTGCAAAAGGCGCTCAAAGCTGTACGGGTCTGCCAATATCACCGTCCCCTGCGGCGCAGTATAGTACAGTCAATGGATATTTGCGTACATTCACGACTCTTCCTAGCTCGGTACAAAGGTTGCACTAATGCAAGGTGCATATTATAAAGAAGCTATGGGCATGAAGAGTTTAAAAATGTAAACCCTTTCGCGGTGCAAAAGGCGCACAAATCGGTGCGGGACGGCCAATATCACCGTCCTCTACAGCGCAGTTTAGTGCCTACAATGGAATTTCACGTACATTCGTGACTCCTCCTAGTTCGGTACAGAGGTTGCACTAATGCACGGTGCATATTATCAAGAAGCTATGGGAATGAAGAGTTTAAAAATGTAAATCCTTTCTTGGTGCAAAAGGCGCACAAATCGGTGCGGGCCGGCCAATATCGCTGTCCACTGCCGCGCAGTATAGTGCAGTCAATGGAAATTCGCGTACATTCGCGACTCTTCCTAGCTCGGTACAAAGGTTGCACTAATGCACGGTGCTTTTCATCAAGAAGCTATGTGCATGAAGAGTTTAAAAATGTAAACCCTATCTCAGTGCAAAAGGCGCACAAAGCTGTACGGGTCTGCCAATATCACCGTCCCCTGCGGCGCAGTATAGTGCAGTCAATGGATATTTGCGTACATTCACGACTCTTCCTAGCTCGGTACAAAGGTTGCACTAATGCAAGGTGCATATTATAAAGAAGCTATGGGCATGAAGAGTTTAAAAATGTAAACCCTTTCTCGGTGCAAAAGGCGCACAAATCGGTGCGGGGCGGCCAATATCACAGTCCTCTGCAGCGTAGTTTAGTGCCGACAATGGAATTTCGTGTACATTCGCGACTCCTCCTAGTTCGGTACAGAGGTTGCACTAATGCACGGTGCATATTATCAAGAAGCAATGGGAATGAAGAGTTTAAAAATGTAAACCCTTTCTTGGTGCAAAAGGCGCACAAATAGGTGCGGGCCGGCCAATATCGCTGTCCACTGCCGCGCAGTATAGTGCAGTCAATGGAAATTTGCGTACATTCGCGACTCTTCCTAGCTCGGTACAAAGGTTGCACTAATGCACGGTGCTTTTTATCAAGAAGCTATGTGCATGAAGAGTTTAAAAAAGTAAACCCTATCTCAGTGCAAAAGGCGCATAAAGCTGTACGGGTCTTCCAATATCACCGTCCCCTGCGGCGCAGTATAGTGCAGTCAATAGAAAGTTGCGTACATTCGCGACTCTTCCCAACGCGGTACAAAGGTTGCACTAATGCAAGGTGGATATTATAAAGAAGCTATGGGCATGAAGAGTTTAAAAATGTAAACCCTATCTCGGTGCAATAAGCGCTCAAAGCTGTACAGTGCTGCCAATATCACCGTCCCCTACGGCGCAGTTTAGTGCAGTCTGTGGAAATTCGCGTACATTCGCGACTCTTCCTATCTCGGTACAAAGGTTGCATCTAATGCAAGGTGCATATTATAAAGAAGCTATGGGCGTGAAGAGTTTAAAAATGTAAACCCTATCTCGGTGCAATAAGCGCACAAAGCTGTACAGTCCTGCCAATATCACCGTCCCCTACGGCGCAGTTTAGTGCAGTCTGTGGAAATTCGCGTACATTCGCGACTCTTCCTATCTCGGTACAAAGGTTGCATCTAATGCAAGGTGCATATTATAAAGAAGCTATGGGCGTGAAGAGTTTAAAAATGTAAACCCTTTCTCGGTGCAAATGGCGTACATAGCAGTACGGATCTGTCAATATCACCGTCCCCTGCGGTACAGTATAGTGCATTCAATGGAAAGTTGCGTACATTCGCGACTCTTCCTAGCTCGGTACAAAGGTTGCACTAATGCAAGGTGCATATTATAAAGAAGCTATGGGCATGAAGAGTTTAAAAATGTAAACCCTTTCGCGGTGCAAAAGGCGCACAAATCGGTGCGGGACGGCCAATATCACCGTCCTCTACAGCGCAGTTTAGTGCCTACAATGGAATTTCACGTACATTCGTGACTCCTCCTAGTTCGGTACAGAGGTTGCACTAATGCACGGTGCATATTATCAAGAAGCTATGGGAATGAAGAGTTTAAAAATGTAAATCCTTTCTTGGTGCAAAAGGCGCACAAATCGGTGCGGGCCGGCCAATATCGCTGTCCACTGCCGCGCAGTATAGTGCAGTCAATGGAAATTCGCGTACATTCGCGACTCTTCCTAGCTCGGTACAAATGTTGCACTAATGCACGGTGCATATTATAAAGAAGCTATGGGCATGAAGAGTTTAAAAATGTAAACCCTTTCTCGGTGCAAAAGGCGCACAAATCGGTGCGGGGCGGCCAATATCACAGTCCTCTGCAGCGTAGTTTAGTGCCGACAATGGAATTTCGTGTACATTCGCGACTCCTCCTAGTTCGGTACAGAGGTTGCACTAATGCACGGTGCATATTATCAAGAAGCAATGGGAATGAAGAGTTTAAAAATGTAAACCCTTTCTTGGTGCAAAAGGCGCACAAATAGGTGCGGGCCGGCCAATATCGCTGTCCACTGCCGCGCAGTATAGTGCAGTCAATGGAAATTCGCGTACATTCGCGACTCTTCCTAGCTCGGTACAAAGGTTGCACTAATGCACGGTGCATATTATAAAGAAGCTATGGGCATGAAGAGTTTAAAAATGTAAACCCTTTCTCGGTGCAAAAGGCGCACAAATCGGTGCGGGGCGGCCAATATCACAGTCCTCTGCAGCGTAGTTTAGTGCCGACAATGGAATTTCGTGTACATTCGCGACTCCTCCTAGTTCGGTACAGAGGTTGCACTAATGCACGGTGCATATTATCAAGAAGCAATGGGAATGAAGAGTTTAAAAATGTAAACCCTTTCTTGGTGCAAAAGGCGCACAAATAGGTGCGGGCCGGCCAATATCGCTGTCCACCGCCGCGCAGTATAGTGCAGTCAATGGAAATTCGCGTACATTCGCGACTCTTCCTAGCTCGGTACAAAGGTTGCACTAATGCACGGTGCTTTTTATCAAGAAGCTATGGGCATGAAGAGTTTAAAAAAGTAAACCCTATCTCAGTGCAAAAGGCGCATAAAGCTGTACGGGTCTTCCAATATCACCGTCCCCTGCGGCGCAGTATAGTGCAGTCAATAGAAAGTTGCGTACATTCGCGACTCTTCCCAACGCGGTACAAAGGTTGCACTAATGCAAGGTGGATATTATAAAGAAGCTATGGGCATGAAGAGTTTAAAAATGTAAACCCTATCTCGGTGCAATAAGCGCTCAAAGCTGTACAGTGCTGCCAATATCACCGTCCCCTACGGCGCAGTTTAGTGCAGTCTGTGGAAATTCGCGTACATTCGCGACTCTTCCTATCTCGGTACAAAGGTTGCATCTAATGCAAGGTGCATATTATAAAGAAGCTATGGGCGTGAAGAGTTTAAAAATGTAAACCCTATCTAGGTGCAATAAGCGCACAAAGCTGTACAGTCCTGCCAATATCACCGTCCCCTACGGCGCAGTATAGTGCAGTCTGTGGAAATTCGCGTACATTCGCGACTCTTCCTATCTCGGTACAAAGGTTGCATCTAATGCAAGGTGCATATTATAAAGAAGCTATGGGCGTGAAGAGTTTAAAAATGTAAACCCTTTCTCGGTGCAAATGGCGTACATAGCAGTACGGGTCTGTCAATATCACCGTCCCCTGCGGTACAGTATAGTGCATTCAATGGAAAGTTGCGTACATTCGCGACTCTTCCTAGCTCGGTACAAAGGTTGCACTAATGCAAGGTGCATATTATCAAGAAGGTATGGGCATGAAGAGTTTAAAAATGTAAACCCTTTCTCGGTGCAAATGGCGTACATAGCTGTACGGGCCTGTCAATATCACCGTCCCCTGCGGCGCAGTATAGTGCAGTCAATGGAAAGTTGCGTACATTCGCGACTCTTCCCAACGCGGTACAAAGGATGCACTAATGCAAGTTGGATATTATAAAGAAGCTATGGGCATGAAGAGTTTAAAAATGTAAACCCTATCTCGGTGCAATAAGCGCTCAAAGCTGTACAGTGCTGCCAATATCACCGTCCCCTACGGCGCAGTTTAGTGCAGTCTGTGGAAATTCGCGTACATTCGCGACTCTTCCTATCTCGGTACAAAGGTTGCATCTAATGCAAGGTGCATATTATAAAGAAGCTATGGGCGTGAAGAGTTTAAAAATGTAAACCCTTTCTCGGTGCAAATGGCGTACATAGCAGTACGGGTCTGTCAATATCACCGTCCCCTGCGGTACAGTATAGTGCATTCAATGGAAAGTTGCGTACATTCGCGACTCTTCCTAGCTCGGTACAAAGGTTGCACTAATGCAAGGTGCATATTATCAAGAAGGTATGGGCATGAAGAGTTTAAAAATGTAAACCCTTTCTCGGTGCAAAAGGCGATCAAAGCTGTACGGGCCTGCCAATATCACCGTCCCCTGATGCGCAGTATAGTGCAATCAATGGAAATTCGCGTGCATTCGCGACTCTTCCTATCTCGGTACAAAGGTTGCATCTAATGCAAGGTGCATATTATAAAGAAGCTATGGGCGTGAAGAGTTTAAAAATGTAAACCCTTTCTCGGTGCAAATGGCGTACATAGCAGTACGGGTCTGTCAATATCACCGTCCCCTGCGGTACAGTATAGTGCATTCAATGGAAAGTTGCGTACATTCGCGACTCTTCCTAGCTCGGTACAAAGGTTGCACTAATGCAAGGTGCATATTATCAAGAAGGTATGGGCATGAAGAGTTTAAAAATGTAAACCCTTTCTCGGTGCAAAAGGCGATCAAAGCTGTACGGGCCTGCCAATATCACCGTCCCCTGATGCGCAGTATATAGTGCAGTCAATGGAAATTCGCGTACATTCGCGACTCTTCCTAACACGGTACAAAGGTTGCACTAATGCAAGGTGCATATTATCAAGAAGCTATGGGCATGAAGTGTTTAAAAATACAAACCCTTTCTCGGTGCAAATGGCGCACAAAAACTGTACGGGCTTGCCAATATCACCGTCCCTTGCGAGGCAGAATAGTGCAGTCAATGGAAATTCGCGTTCATTCGCGACTCTTCCTAACTCCGTACAAAGGTTGCACTAATACAAGGTGCATATTATCAAGAAGCTATTCGCATGAAGAGTTTAAAAATGTAAACCATTTCTCGGTGCAAATGGCGTACATAGCTGTACGGGCCTGTCAATATCACCGTCCCCTGCGACGCAGTATAGTGCAGTCAATGGAAAGTTGCGTACATTCGCGACTCTTCCCAACGCGGTACAAAGGTTGCACTAATGCAAGGTGGATATTATCAAGAAGGTATGGGCATGAAGAGTTTAAAAATGTAAACCCTTTCTCGGTGCAAAAGACGCACAAATCGGTGCGGGGCAGCGAATATCACCGTCCTCTGCCACGCAGTTATGTGCCGACAATGGAAATTCGCGTACATTCGCGACTCCTCCTATTTCGGTACAGAGGTTGCACTAATGCACGGTGCATATTATCAAGAAGGTATGGGCATGAAGAGTTTAAAAATGTAAACCCTTTATTGGTGCAAAAGGCGCACAAATCGGTGCGGGCCGGCGAATATCACTGTCCACTGCCGCGCAGTATAGTGCAGTCAATGGAAATTCGCGTACATTCGCGACTCTTCCTATCTCGGTACAAAGGTTGCACTAATGCAAGGTGCATATTATCAAGAAGGTATGGGCATGAAGAGTTTAAAAATATAAACCCTTTCTCGGTGCAAATGGCGCACAAAGCTGTACGGGCTTGCCAATATCACCGTCCCTTGCGGGGCAGAATAGTGCAGTCAATAGAAATTCGCGTTCATTCGCGACTCTTCCTAACTCGGTACAAAGGTTGCACTAATACAAGGTGCATATTATCAAGAAGCTATTGGCATGAAGAGTTTAAAAATGTAAACCATTTCTCGGTGCAAATGGCGTACATAGCTGTACGGGCCTGTCAATATCACCATCCCCTTCGGCGCAGTATAGTGCAGTCAATGGAAAGTTGCGTACATTCGCGACTCTTCCCAACGCGGTACAAAGGTTGCACTAATGCAAGGTGGATATTATCAAGAAGGTATGGGCATGAAGAGTTTAAAAATGTAAACCCTTTATTGGTGCAAAAGGCACACAAATCGGTGCGGGCCGGCGAATATCACTGTCCACTGCCGCGAAGTATAGTGCAGTGAATGGAAATTCGCGTACATTCGCGACTCTTCTTATCTCGGTACAAAGGTTGCACTAATGCACGGTGCATATTATCAAGAAGGTATGGGCATGAAGAGTTTAAAAATGTAAACCCTTTCTCGGTGCAAAAGGCGATCAAAGCTGTACGGGCCTGCCAATATCACCGTCCCATGATGCGCAGTATAGTGCAGTCAATGGAAATTCGCGTACATTCGCGACTCTTCCTAGCTCGGAACAAAGGTTGCATTAATGCAAGGTGCGTATTATAAAGAAGCTATGGGCATGAAGAGTTTAAAAATGTAAACCCTTTCTCGGTGCAAAAGGCGCACAAAGCTGCACGGGCCTGCCAATATCACCGTCCCCTGCGGCGCAGTATAGTGCAGTCAATGGAAATTCGCGTACATTCGCGACTCTTCCTAACTCTGTACAGAGGTTGCACTAATGCACGGTGCTTTGTATCAAGAAGCTATGGGCATGAAGAGTTTCAAAATGTAAACCATATCTCGGTGCAATAGGCGCACAAAGCTGTACGGGCGTGCCAATATCACCGTACCCTACGGCGCAGTATAGTGCAGTCTGTGGAAATTCGCGTACATTCGCGACTCCTCTTATCTCGGTTCAAAGGTTGCATCTAATGCAAGGTGCATATTATACAGAAGCTATGGGCATGAAGAGTTTAAAAATGTAAACCCTTTCTCGGTGCATAAGGCGCACAAAGCTGTACGGGCCTGTCAATATCACCGTCCCCTGCGGCGCAGTATAGTGCAGTCAATGGAAATTCGCGTACATTCACGACTCTTCCTAGCTCGGTACAGAAGTTGCACTAATGCACGGTGCTTATCATCAAGAAGCTATGGGCATGAAGAATTTAAAAATGTAAACCCTTTCTCGGTGCAAAAGGCGAACAAAGCTGTACGGGCCTGCTAATATCACCGTCCCCTGCGGCGAAGTATAGTGCAGTCAATGGATATTCTCGTACATTCGCGACTCTTCCAAGCTCGGTACAAAGGTTGCACTAATGCAAGGTGCATATTATAAAGAAGCTATGGGTATTAAGAGTTTAAAAATGCAAACCTTTTCTCGGTGCAAAAGGCGAACAAAGCTGTACCGGCCTGCCAATATCACCGTCCCTTGCGGCGCAGTATGGTGCAGTCAATGGAAATTTGCGTACATTCGCGACTCTTCCTAGCTCGGTACAGAGGTTGCACAAATGTACGGTGCATATTATCAACAAGATATGTGCATGAAGAGTTTAAAAATGTAAACCCTTTCTTGGTGCAAAAGGCGCAAAAATCGGTGCGGGCCGGCCTTTATCACAGTCCCCTGCGACGCAGTATAGTGCAGTCAATGGAAATTCGCGTGCATTCGCGACTCTTCCTAGCTCGGTACAAAGGTTGCACTAATGCAAGGTGCATATTATCAAGAAGATACGGGCATGAAGAGTTTAAAAATATAAACCCATTTTCGGTTCAAAAGGCGCACAAAGCTGTACGGGCCTGCCAATATCACCTTCCCCTGCGGCGCAGTATAGTATACAGTCAATGGATATTCGCGTACATTCGCGACTCTTCCTAACTCGGTACAAAGGTTTCACTAATGCAAGGTGCATATTATCAAGGAGCTATGGGCATGAAGAGTTTAATAATGTAAACCCTTCCGCAGTGCAAATGGCGTACATAGCTGTACGGGCCTGCCAATATCACCGTCCCATGCGGCGCAGTAGAATGCAGTCAATGGAAATTCGCGTACATTCGCGACTCTTCCCAACTCGGTACAACGGTTACACTAATGCAAGGTGCATATTATCATTAAGCTATGGGCATGAAGAGTTTAAAAATGTAAATCCTTTCTCGGAGCAAAAGGCGAACAAAGCTGTGCGGGCCTGCCAATATCACCGTCCCTTGCGGCTCTGTGTAGTACAGTCAATGGATATTCGCGTACATTCGCGACTCTTCCTGACTCGGTACAAAGGTTGCACTAATGCAAGGTGCATATTATAAAGAAGCTATGGGCATGAAGAGTTTAAAAATGTAAACCCTTCCTCTGTGCAAATGGCGCACAAAGCTGTACGGGTCTGCCAATATCACCGTCCCCTGCTGCGCAGTAGAATGCAGTCAATGGAAATTCGCGTACATTCGCGACTCTTCCCAACTCGGTACAACGGTTATACTAATGCAAGGTGCATATTATCAATAAGCTATGGGCATGAAGAGTTTAAAAATGTAAACCCTTTCTCGGAGCAAAAGGCGAACAAAGCTGTGCGAGCCTGCCAATATCACCGTCCCCTGCGGCGCTGTATAGTACAGTCAATGGATATTCGCGTACATTCGCGACTCTTCCTAACTCGGTACAAAGGTTGCACTAATGCAAGGTGCATATTATAAAGAAGCTATGGACATGAAGAGTTTAAAAATGTAAACCATTTCTCGGTGCAAATGGCGTACATAGCTGTAAGGGCCTGTCAATATCACCGTCCCCTTCGGCGCAGTATAGTGCAGTCAATGGAAAGTCGCGTACATTCGCGACTCTTCCCAACGCGGTACAAAGGTTGCACTAATGCAAGGTGGATATTATCAAGAAGGTATGGGCATGAAGTGTTTAAAAATGTAAACCCTTTATTGGTGCAAAAGGCACACAAATCGGTGCGGGCCGGCGAATATCACTGTCCACTGCCGCGAAGTATAGTGCAGTGAATGGAAATTCGCGTACATTCGCGACTCTTCCTAGCTCGGAACAAAGGTTGCATTAATGCAAGGTGCGTATTATAAAGAAGCTATGGGCATGAAGAGTTTCAAAATGTAAACCCTTTCTCGGTGCAAAAGGCGCACAAAGCTGCACGGGCCTGCCAATATCACCGTCCCCTGCGGCGCAGTATAGTGCAGTCAATGGAAATTCGCGTACATTCGCGACTCTTCCTAACTCTGTACAGAGGTTGCACTAATGCACGGTGCTTTGTATCAAGAAGCTATGGGCATGAAGAGTTTAAATATGTAAACCATATCTCGGTGCAATAGGCGCACAAAGCTGTACGGGCGTGCCAATATCACCGTACCCTACGGCGCAGTATAGTGCAGTCTGTGGAAATTCGCGTACATTCGCGACTCCTCTTATCTCGGTACAAAGGTTGCATCTAATGCAAGGTGCATATTATAAAGAAGCTATGGGCATGAAGAGTTTAAAAATGTAAACCCTTTCTCGGTGCATAAGGCGCACAAAGCTGTACGGGCCTGTCAATATCACCGTACCCTGCGGCGCAGTATAGTGCAGTCAATGGAAATTCGCGTACATTCGCGACTCTTCCTAGCTCGGTACAGAGGTTGCACTAATGCACGGTGCTTATCATCAAGAAGCTATGGGCATGAAGAAATTAAAATTGTAAACCCTTTCTCGGTGCAAAAGGCACACAAAGCTGTACGGGCCTGCTAATATCACCGTCCCCTGCTGCGAAGTATAGTGCAGTCAATGGATATTCTCGTACATTCGCGACTCTTCCAAGCTCGGTACAAAGGTTGCACTAATGCAAGGTGCATATTATAAAGAAGCTATGGGTATTAAGAGTTTAAAAATGCAAACCTTTTCTCGGTGCAAAAGGCGAACAAAGCTGTACCGGCCTGCCAATATCACCGTCCCTTGCGGCGCAGTATGGTGCAGTCAATGGAAATTTGCGTACATTCACGACTCTTCCTAGCTCGGTACAGAGGTTGCACAAATGTACGGTGCATATTATCAACAAGATATGGGCATGAAGAGTTTAAAAATGTAAACCCTTTCTTGGTGCAAAAGGCGCAAAAATTGGTGCGGGACGGCCTTTATCACCGTCCCCTGCGGCGCAGTATAGTGCAGTCAATGGAAATTCGCGTACATTCGCGATTCTTCCTAGCTGGGTACAGAGGTTGCAATAATGCACGGTCCATATTATCAAGAAACTATGGGCATGAAGAGCTTTAAAATGTAAACCCTATCTCGGTGCAAAAGGCGTAAAAAGCTGTACGGGCCTGCAAATATCACCGTCCCCTGCTGTGCAGTATAGTGCAGTCAATGAAAGTTCGCGTGCATTCGCGACTCTTCCTAGCTCGGTACAAAGGTTGCACTAATGCAAGATGCATATTATCAAGAAGGTATGGGCATGAAGACTTTAAAAATGTAAACCCTTTCTCGGTGCAAAAGGCGATCAAAGCTGTACGGGCCTGCCAATATCACCGTCCCCTGATGCGCAGTATAGTGCAGTCAATGGAAAGTTGCGTACATTCGCGACTCTTCCTAGCTCGGTACAAAGGTTGCACTAATGCAAGGTGCATATTATAAAGAAGCTATGGGCATGAAGTGTTTAAAAATGTAAACCCTTTCTCGGTGCAAAAGGCGATCAAAGCTGTACGGGCCTGCAAATATCACCGTCCACTGCGGTGCAGTATAGTGCAGTCAATGGAAATTCGCGTACATTCGCGACCCTTCCTATCTCGGTACAAAGGTTGCACTAATGCAAGGTGCATATTATAAAGAAGCTATGGGCATGAAGAGTTCAAAAATGTAAACCTTTCTCGATGCAAAAGGCGCACAAATCGGTGCGGGGCGGCCAATATCACCGTCCTCTGCAAAGCAGTTTAGTGCCGACAATGGAAATTCGCGTACATTCGCGACTCCTCCTAGTTCGGTACAGAGGTTGCACTAATGCACGGTGCATATTATCAAGAAGCTATGGGAATGAAGAGTTTAAAAATGTAAACCCTTTCCTGGTGCAAAAGGCGCACAAATCGGTGCGGGCCGGACAATATCACTGTCCACTGCCGCGCAGTATAGTGCAGTCAATGGAAATTCGCGTACATTCGCGACTCTTCCTAGCTCGGTGCAAAGGTTGCACTAATGCAAGGTGCGTATTATAAAGAAGCTATGGGCATGAAGAGTTTAAAAATGTAAACCTTTTCTCGGTGCAAAAGGCGCACAAAGCTGTACGGGCCTGCCAATATCACAGTCCCCTGCAACGCAGTATTGTGCAGACAATGGAAATTCGCGTACATTTGCGACTCTTCCTAGTTCGGTACAGAGGTTGCACTAATGCACGGTGCATATTATCAAGAAACTATGTGCATGAAGAGTTTAAAAATGTAAACACTATCTCGGTGCAAAAGGCGCACAAAGCTGTACGGGTCTGCCAATATCACCGTCCCCTGCGGCGCAGTATAGTGCAGTCAATGGATATTTGCGTACATTCACGACTCTTCCTAGCTCGGTACAAAGGTTGCACTAATGCAAGGTGCATATTATAAAGAAGCTATGGGCATGAAGAGTTCAAAAATGTAAACCCTTTCTCGATGCAAAAGGCGCACAAATCGGTGCGGGGCGGCCAATATCACCGTCCTCTGCAAAGCAGTTTAGTGCCGACAATGGAAATTCGCGTACATTCGCGACTCCTCCTAGTTCGGTACAGAGGTTGCACTAATGCACGGTGCATATTATCAAGAAGCTATGGGAATGAAGAGTTTAAAAATGTAAACCCTTTCTTGGTGCAAAAGGCGCACAAATCGGTGCGGGCCGGACAATATAACTGTCCACTGCCGCGCAGTATAGTGCAGTCAATGGAAATTCGCGTACATTCGCGACTCTTCCTAGCTCGGTGCAAAGGTTGCACTAATGCAAGGTGCGTATTATAAAGAAGCTATGGGCATGAAGAGTTTAAAAATGTAAACCCTTTCTCGGTGCAAATGGCGTACATAGCTGTACGGGCCTGTCAATATCACCGTCCACTGCGGTGCAGTATAGTGCAGTCAATGGAAATTCGAGTACATTCGCGACTCTTCCTAGCTCGGTGCAAAGGTTGCACTAATACAAGGTGTATATTATCAAGAAGCTATGGGCATGAAGAGTTTAAAAATATAAACACTATCTCGGTGCAAAAGGCGCACAAAGCTGTACGGGCTTGCCAATATCACCGTCCCTTGCGGCGCAGAATAGTGCAGTCAATGGAAATTCGCGTTCATTCGCGACTCTTCCTAAATCAGTACAAAAGTTGCACTAATGCAAGGTGCATATTATCAAGAAGCTATTGGCATGAAGAGTTTAAAAATGTAAACCCTTTCTCGGTGCAAATGGCGTACATAGCTGTACGGGACTGTCAATATCACCGACCCCTGCCGCGCAGTATAGTGCAGTCAATGGAAATTCGCGTTCATTCGCGACTCTTCCTAAATCGGTACAAAGGTTGCACTAATGCAAGGTGCATATTATCAAGAAGCTATTGGCATGAAGAGTTTAAAAATGTAAACCCTTTCTTGGTGCAAATGGCGTACATAGCTGTACGGGCCTGTCAATATCATCGTCCCCTGCCGCGCTGTGTAGTGCAGTCAATGGAAAGTTGCGTACATTCGCGACTCTTCCCAACGCGGTACAAAGGTTGCACTAATGCAAGGTGTATATTATCAAGAAACTATTGGCATGAAGAGTTTAAAAATGTAAACCCTTTCTCGGTGCAAAAGGCGATCAAAGCTGTACGGGCCTGCCAATATCACCTTCCACTGCGGTGCAGTATAGTGCAGTCAATGGAAATTCGCGTACATTCGCGACTCTTCCTAGCTCGGTACAAAGGTTGCACTAATGCAAGGTGCGTATTATAAAGAAGCTATGGGCATGAAGAGTTTAAAAATGTAAACCCTTTCTCGGTGCAATAGGCGCACAAAGCTGTACGGGCCTGCCAATATCACCGTCCCCTACGGCGCAGTATAGTGCAGTCTGTGGAAATTCGCGTATATTCGCGACTCTTCCTAGCTCGGTACAGAGGTTGCACTAATGCACGGTGCTTATCATCAAGAAGCTATGGGCATGAAGAGTTTAAAAATGTAAACCCTTTTTCGGTGCAAAAGGCGCACAAAGCTGTACGGGCCTGCTAATATCACCGTCCCCTGCGGCGAAGTATTGTGCAGTCAATGGATATTCGCGTACATTCGCGACTCTTCCAAGCTCGATACAAAGGTTGCACTAATGCAATGTGCATATTATAAAGAAGCTATGGGTATGAAGAGTTTAAAAATGCAAACCTTTTCTCGGTGCAAAAGGCGAACGAAGCTGTACCGGCCTGCAAATATCACCGTCCCTTGCGGCGCAGTACAGTGCAGTCAATGGAAATTCGCGTACATTCGCGACTCTTCCTATCTCGGTACAAAGGTTGCACTAATGCAAGGTGCATATTATCAAGAAGGTATGGGCATGAAGAGTTTAAAAATGTAAACCCTTTCTCGGTGCAAAAGGCGCACAAAGCTGTACGGGCCTGCCAATATCACCGTCCCCTGATGCGCAGTATAGTGCAATCAATGGAAATTCGCGTACATTCGCGACACTTCCTAGCTCGGAACAAAGGTTGCATTAATGCAAGGTGCGTATTATAAAGAAGCTATGGGCATGAAGAGTTTAAAAATGTAAACCCTTTCTCGTTGCAAAAGGCGCACAAAAAACTGCACGGGCCTGCCAATATCACCGTCCACTGCTGCGCAGTATAGTGCAGTCAATGGAAATTCGCGTACATTCGCGACTCTTCCTATCTCGGTACAAAGGTTGCATCTAATGCAAGGTGTATATTATACAGAAGCTATAGGCATGAAAAGTTTAAAAAGTAAACCCTTTCTCGGTGCATAAGGCGCACAAAGCTGTACGGGCCTGCCAATATCACCGTCCCCTGATGCGCTGTATAGTGCAGTCAATAGAAATTCGCGTACATTCGCGACTCTTCCTAGCTCGGTACAGAGGTTGCACTAATACACGGTGCATATTATCAAGAAGCTATGGGCATTAAGAGTTTAAATATGTAAACCCTTTCTTTGTGCAAAAGGCGCACAAATCGGTGCGGGCCGGCCAATATCACTGTCCACTGCCGCGCAGTACAGTGCCGGCATTGGATATTCGCGTACATTCGCGACTCTTCCAATCTCGGTGCAAAGGTTGTACTAATGCAAGGTGCATATTAACAAGAAACTATCGGCATGAAGAGTTTAAAAATGAAAACCCTTTCTCGGTGCAAAAGGTGCAAAAATCGGTGCAGGGCGGCCAATATCACCGTCCTCTGCCGCGCAGTATAGTACCGTGAATTCAAATTCGCGTACATTCGCGACTCTTCCTAGCTCGGTACAGAGGTTGCACTAAGGCACGGTGCATATTATCAAGAAGCTATGGGCATGAATAGTTTAAAAACGTAAACCCTTTCTCGGTGCAAAAGGCGCACAAATCGGTGCGGGGCGGCTAATATCACCGTCCACTGCCGCGCAGTATAGTACCGTGAATTGAAATTCGCGTACATTCGCGACTCTTCCTAGCTCGGTACTGAGGTTGCACTAATGCACGGTGCATATTATCAAGAAGCTATGGGCATTAAGAGTTTAAAAATGTAAACCCTATCACGGTGCAATAGACGCACAAATCTGTACGGTCCTGCCAATATCACCGTCCCTTGCGGCGCAGTGCAGTGCAGTCAATAGAAATTCGCGTACATTCGCGACTCTTCCTTGCTCGGTACAAAGGTTGCACTAATGCAAGGTGCATATTATCAAGAAGCTATGGGTATGAAGAGTTTGAAAATGTAAACCCTATCACGGTGCAATAGGCGCACAAATCTGTACGGACCTGCCAATATCACCGTTCCCTGCGGCGCAGTATAGTGCAGTCAATGGAAATTCGCGTATATTCGCGACTCTTCTTAGCTCGGTAAAGAGGTTGCACTAATGCACGGTGCATGTTATCAAGAAGCTATGGGCATGAAGAGTTTACAAATGTAAAACCTTTCACGGTGCAAAAGGCGCACAAATCGGTGCGGGGCGGCTAATATCACCGTCCTTTGCGGCGCAGAACAGTGCAGTCAATAGAAATTCGCGTACATTCGCGACTCTTCTTTGCTCGGTACAAAGGTTGCACTAATGCAAGGTTCATATTATAAAGAAGCTATGGGCATGAAGAGTTTAAAAATGTAAACCCTTCCTCAGTGCAAATGGCGTACATAGCTGTACGGGCCAGCCAATATCACCGTCCTCTGCGGCGCAGTATTGTGCAGTCAATGGAAAGTTGCGTACATTCGCGACTCTTCACAACGCGGTACAAAGGTTGCACTAACGCAAGGTGGATATTATCAAGAAGCTATTGGCATGAAGAGTTTAAAAATGTAAACCCTTTCTCGGTGCAAACTGCGAACAAAGCACTACGGGCCTTCCAATATCACCGTCCCCTGCGGCGCAGTAGAGAGCAGTCAATGGAAATTCGCGTACATTCGCGCGACTCTTCCCAACTCGGTACAACGGTTACACTAATACAAGGTGCATATTATCAATAAGCTATGGGCATGAAGAGTTTAAAAATGTAAACCCTTTCTCGGTGCAAAAGGCCAACAAAGCTGTACGGGCCTGCAAATATCACCGTCCCCTGCGGCGCTGTATAGTACAGTCAATGGATATTCGCGTACATTCGCGACTCTTCCTAACTCGGTACAAAGGTTGCACTAATGCAAGGTGCATATTGTAAAGAAGCTATGGGCATGAAGAGTTTAAGAATGTAAAACCTTCCTCGGTGCAAATGGCGCACAAAGCTGTACGGGTCTGCCAATATCACCGTCCCCTACGGCGCAGTATAGTGCAGTCAATGGTAATTCGCGTACATTCGCGACTCTTCATAGCTCGGTACAGAGGTTGCACTAATGCACGGTGCTTATTATCAAGAAGCTATGGGCATGAAGAGTTTAAAAATGTAAACCCTATCTCGGTGCAATAGGCGCACAAAGCTGTACGGGACTGCTAATGTCACCGTCCTCTGCGGCGCAGTATAGTGCAGTCTGTGGAAATTAGCGTACATTCGCGACCCTTCCTATCACGGTACAAAGGTTGCACTAATGAAAGGTGCATATTATCAAGAAGCTCTGGGCATGAAGAGTTAAAAAATGTAAACCCTTTCTCGGCGCAAAACGCGCACAAAGCTGTACGGGCCTGCCAATATCACCGTCACCTGATGCGCAGTATAGTGCAGTCAATGGAAATTCGCGTACATGCATTCGCGATTCTTCCTAGCTCGGTACAAAGGTTGCACTAATGCAAGGTGCATATTATAAAGAAGCTATGGGCATGAAGAGTTTAAAAATATAAACCCTTTCTCGGTGAAAAAGGCGCACAAAGCTGTACGGGTCTGCCAATATCACCGTCCCTTACGGCGCAGTATAGTGCAGTCAATGGAAATTCGCGTACATTTGCGACTCTTCATAGCTCGGTACAGAGGTTGCACTAATGCACGGTGCTTATTATCAAGAAGCTATGGGCATGAAGAGTTTAAAAATGTAAACCCTATCTCGGTGCAATAGGCGCACAAAGCTGTACGGGACTGCTAATGTCACCGTCCTCTGCGGCGCAGTATAGTGCAGTCTGTGGAAATTAGCGTTCATTCGCGACCCTTCCTATCTCGGTACAAAGGTTGCACTAATGCAAAGTGCATATTATCAAGAAGCTCTGGGCATGAAGAGTTAAAAAATGTAAACCCTTTCTCGGTGCAAAACGCGCACAAAGCTGTACGGGCCTGCCAATATCACCGTCCCCTGATGCGCAGTACAGTGCAGTCAATGGAAATTCGCGTACATTCGCGATTCTTCCTAGCTCGGTACAAAGGTTGCACTTATGCAAGGTGCATATTATATAGAAGCTATGGGCATGAAGAGTTTAAAAATGTAAACCCTTTCTCGGTGCAAAAGGCGCTCAAAGCTGTACTGGCCTGCCAATATCACCGTTCCCTGCAGCGCAGTATAGTGCAGTCAATGGAAATTCGCGTACATTCGCGACTCTTCCTAGCTCGGTGCAGAGGTTGCACTAATGCAAAGTGCATATTATCAAGAAGCTATGGGCATGAAGAGTTTATAAATGTAAACCCTTTCTCGGTGCAAAAGGCGATCAAAGCTGTACTGGCCTGCCAATATCACCGTTCCCTGCGGCGCAGTATAGTGCAGTCAATGGAAATTCGCGTACATTCGCGACTCTTCCTAGCTCGGTGCAGAGGTTGCACTAATGCAAAGTGCATATTATCAAGAAGCTATGGGCATGAAGAGTTTATAAATGTAAACCCTTTCTCGGTGCAAAAGGCGATCAAAGCTGTACGGGCCTGCCAATATCACCGTCCCCTGCGGTGCAGTATAGTGCAGTCAATGGAAATTCGCGTACATTCGCGACTCTTCCTAGCTCGGTACAAAGGTTGCACTAATAGTGGCACTACAACTGAGTCTCTCGGCAAAATTTTGAATACTATGCCACCAAAGAAGAAGGCAGCTAGCTCATGCGACCTCTGTTGTCGCCCCATTGTTGACAGCAAAGAAGACTGTATTCAGTGCGAGGGCCAGTGTAGGCTGACATTTCACCGTTACTGTGCAGGCGTCTCTGCTACTCACTACAAACAATTCAACTCTACCGGCCGCCCCTTTGTGTGTATGGTCTGTAACCAGCAACTTCAAAACGAGCGAGTCTCACAACTGGCTGCCGAGCTAGAGAGTCTTAAAGCTGAACTTACCGCCACGAAAGAACAGCTAGCAAGAGAGAGGCTACCTTGTGAGAATTGCTCCTTAGCGTCTTCTAACGATGCGGAGACTGAACAGCAGCCCGAAGGCAGTGCTAACGCGGCTCTGCAAAGCAACGGTGAGTGGAGCTCAATGGTGAAGATAAAGACAAAGACCAAGACAAAGCCTAGCATCGCTTCCAAGTCTGCCAGCTACCCTGAAAGAGTCAAGTTGGTAAGCCCTGACGAACGTAGATTCAATGTAATAATCTATGGTATCAAAGAGTGTAAGAAGGGTACTCCAAGGCATGTGAGAACAAGCAATGATATGAAGTCTGTAAGTGATATAATTCAGGGCATTTGCCCCGACATTCCAAGCCAAGCAATTCGTGACAGTGTGAGGTTGGGTAGGTACACCGAGGGTCGTAACCGCCCCTTGCTGGCTAAACTCAATCGCTCTTGTGATGTGCTGAGCATTTTGGCCAGTCGGCAGAAATTAGTTCAGTCTGAGACTCCTGGAGTCTTTATTAAACCCCACCAGTCCCCCCTTGAAAGGTCCACTGAAGCTACTTTGTTACGTCAAAGGAAGCTACTTATCGAATCGGGCACAGACAAAAAAGACATTAGAATTCGTGGCAACAGCATTTTCGTCAGGAAGATAAAATATGGCTCAGCTAATGCTTCCGAATTCAAGCTTCATACCCCTGTCATTCCTTCAGACTCAGAGGAAACCAGCGACAATACTTTACTCTCTGAACCCAGTATGGCTTCTGCTATTCAACCTATTGTTTCCTCTGACAATCATGACCCTCCCAACGTGGTTCCGGTCACAGCCTCTGATTGACTATGCAGCCCCAGCCACAATTCTAGAATTGACTCATTCAATAATCCGATCACATGTTGCTACTACAATGCAAGAAGCCTTGTTAATAAATTGTCCAAATTCCAATCTCTAATTTATTCATCCAATTACGATATTGTCCTTGTATCTGAAACATGGCTATCCGATTCCATCTTTGATCAGGAAATTTTACCCACCAATTACTGTATTTTCCGTAAAGACAGACATTCTCGTGGTGGCGGAGCAATGATAGCTGTCCGAGACACAATTCCTACAATCACTGTTAAAATATCTACTGCTCTCGTTTCCAATTCAATCGAAGTTGTATCAGTCAACTTAATGCTCAGAAAACCAATTACTCTCTGCTGTATCTACATCCCGCCTTGCACTGACGACTTACAGCTGACTGAAGTCATCCAGTACTTCTCCACACTGATTAACTCTTACCCAAGAAATTCATTAGTCCTTGTTGGTGATTTTAACCTCCCTGATATTAACTGGGACAACCTATCAGCAAGCTCATCTGCTTCCAGAGCCTTCTGTGACTTCATCTTTGATAACGCACTCTTCCAAGTAGTTGACACTTCTACCCACTCAAAAGGCAACATTCTTGACCTCATCATTACCAATTCAGAGGACTCTGTCAGAGATCTCACAATTCACTCTTGTGGCCATCTGATTATTTCTGACCACTTCACTCTCACCTTCCGTTTGTCAGCCTCGGTACCATCTTCCTCTTGCTCCTCTCCAATATATGTTTATGATTACCCCAAGGCTGACTACAACAGTCTTTGCTCTTTTCTTCTTGATTTCAACTTCACCACATGCCTTTTATCACATGATGTTGATTCGGTATGGAACACAATCAAGTCAGCCATCTATGAAGGAATGAACTTGTTCATTCCCAGGGTCAGATTGCACCGTCATCAATACCCTCGCTGGTACACACCCGAACTCAGACATCTATCCAAATGCCTCCATACCCTTCGCAAGAAAGTATCCAAAAAACCAACATCCTACTTACGAAACAAACTTGAGCAGCAAACTTCAGCCCTTAGTGATAAAATCCAATCTGCCAAATCACTCTATGAGTCTCAACTTGTTGCAAACTGTGCCGGTAACTGTAATTCAAAAATCTACGATTATATTCGCTCACTTTCTAATAACTGCTCTATTCCATCCACCGTTTTTCTCAACTCGGCTAGTGCTACCTCTGACCTAGAGAAAGCTAATTTGTTCAACTCCTTCTTCCACTCAGTGTATAATCCCAGTCCAACTGGTACCCTGCCCCTACCCTCTTCCGAGCCTATTGTGTCCTACCCTTCTATTGCAAACATTTCTTTCACAGAACTTGAAGTCTTTTCGGCTCTATCTTCATTAGATCCAGCCAAATCAATGGGCGTCGACTGCATTGGTTCTAAACTTCTCAAGCATTGTGCTCCAGCTCTCTATATCCCCCTTCACCACTTGTTCTCTCTAAGCATCCTTAACCATGCTATTCCTTCGGAATGGAAACATCATTCTATAACTCCTATTTTCAAATCTGGAGAAAGAACCTCAGTCAACAACTACCGACCAGTGTCACTTCTATGCATAGCCTCAAAAGTCCTTGAACGCTTAATATATAACTATCTATGCAAATTTATTATCTCTAACGACATAATTTCTCAGTTCCAGTTTGGTTTTCTCAAACATCGGTCCACCACTCAGCAACTTCTAGTATTTTTGGACAGAGTTTATCACATTCTCAACAGCAACGGTGCTTGTGATGTCATTTACTTAGATTTCAAAAAGGCCTTCGATACAGTGCCCCACCATGAACTACTCTCAAAAATCTGGAATATCGGTGTTACTGGAAGTGTTTGGCTGTGGATCCGTGAATACCTGACAAATAGAGTCCAACACGTTTCAATAAATGGCTGCAACTCTGCAATACTGCCAGTCCTCTCCGGGGTTCCCCAGGGCAGCATACTTGGACCTCTATTATTTTTAATATTTATCAATGATCTACCTCAATATGTTCATCACTCACTGATATTACTGTTTGCTGATGACACCAAATGTTTGTCTCCCATTTCTTCTATTTTGGACTGTCAACTCCTACAATCTGATCTAGATCAACTATCCACTTGGAGTTCAGATTGGAGTCTTCTCTTCAATGAGTCGAAGTGCTCACTAATATCTTTCACGTCAGGCTCCTCAAGGAATGCCAGCAGTCTCCTCCCCTACTACATCAACAACTGCGAAGTTGTAGCATGTTCTTATCATAAGGATTTAGGCATCACTATGTCTCATGATCTCTCTTGGTCGAAGCACATAACTCAAATCACTTGCAATGCCTATCGAATTCTCGGTCTGCTTCGCAGATCCTTTTCAGCAACCAATAATATTGTAACTAGGAAACGTTTATACATCTCACTGGTTCGTTCACAGCTACTCTATGGCTCCCAGATCTGGAAACCAGCCTTAATCAAAGATATCAAAAGCTTAGAACAAATCCAACGCAGGGCTACTAAATTCATCCTTAACGACAATTCGCTTGATTACAAGAGTCGTCTCATGAAACTACATCTGCTCCCTCTTATGATGACCTTTGAATTACAAGACATATTCTTTTTTGTCAGAAGCTTAAAGCAGTCGAGACTCCAATGCAGTTCTTTCGACATCCTACAATATATTTCTTTTAGTACTAACCCTACAAGATCAGGCAGCCACAGGAAACTCATTCAGCCTATTGTAAAAACTACCAGACACAAAAACTTCTATTTCAGTAGGCTTCCTCTCCTGTGGAACTCCCTCCCATCTATAGACTTGGATTCCAGCTATGACACAATAAAGCGCAAGCTCAAAGACATCTTCTGGCTCTCCTTTGTTCATAACTTTGACAGCGAAATTACATGCACATACCATTTCTGCTGCCCATGCAGCAAATGTTCTCTTATTCCAAAGTCGAACTTTCAAATTGAGTAACAAGCATGTGCAAGTTCTTCAGCCACCACAGAAAAACAACGTGACTAACTTCAACTTTGATTTTAATTTATAAATAATTTGTAAACTATAATTATTGTTTGTCACCACTAGCTTGTTTGTGTTTTTTGTCCAGGCTGCTATTCTTTATCCATAGTAGTCCTTCAGCACGGTACAATCTCTAACTTTCATCTTCATTCAGCACCAACTTCTGTTCTTCATTCACCCTGTCCAAATCTTCACTGTGCTGTAAAGCAATAATAATAATAATAATAATAATAATAATTCGCGACTCTTCCTATCTCGGTACAAAGGTTGCATCTAATGCTAGGTGCATATTATAAAGAAGCTATGGGCGTGAAGAGTTTAAAAATGTAAACCTTTTCTCGGTGCAAATGGCGTACATAGCAGTACGGGACTGTCAATATCACCGTCCCCTGCGGCGCAGTATAGTGCAGTCAATGGAAAGTTGCGTACATTCGCGACTCTTCCTAGCTCGGTACAAAGGTTGCACTAATGCAAGGTGCATATTATCAAGAAGGTATGGGCATGAAGAGTTTAAAAATGTAAACCCTTTCTCGGTGCAAAAGGCGATCAAAGCTGTACGGGCCTGCCAATATCACCGTCCCCTGATGCGCAGTATAGTGCAGACAATGGAAATTCGCGTACATTCGCGACTCTTCCTAACACGGTACAAAGGTTGCACTAATGCAAGGTGCATATTATCAAGAAGCTATGGGCATGAAGTGTTTACAAATATAAACCCTTTCTCGGTGCAAATGGCGCACAAAGCTGTACGGGCTTGCCAATATCACCGTCCCTTGCGGGGCAGAATAGTGCAGTCAATGGAAATTCGCGTTCATTCGCGACTCTTCCTAACTCGGTACAAAGGTTGCACTAATACAAGGTGCATATTATCAAGAAGCTATTGGCATGAAGAGTTTAAAAATGTAAACCCTTTCTCGGTGCAAATGGCGTACATAGCTGTACGGGCCTGTCAATATCACCGTCCCCTGCGGCGCAGTATAGTGCTGTCAATGGAAAGTTGCGTACATTCGCGACTCTTCCCAACGCGGTACAAAGGTTGCACTAATACAAGGTGGATATTATCAAGAAGGTATGGGCATGAAGAGTTTAAAAATGTAAACCCTTTCTCGGTGCAAAAGGCGCACAAATCGGTGTGGGGCAGCGAATATCACCGTCCTCTGCCACGCAGTATTGTGCCGACAATGGAAATTCGCGTACATTCGCGACTCCTCCTATTTCGGTACAGAGGTTGCACTAATGCACGGTGCATATTATCAAGAAGCTATGGGCATGAAGAGTTTAAAAATGTAAACCCTTTATTTGTGCAAAAGGCGCACAAATCGGTGCGGGCCGGCGAATATCACTGTCCACTGCCGCGCAGTATAGTGCAGTCAATGGAAATTCGCGTACATTCGCGACTCTTCCTATCTCGGTACAAAGGTTGCACTAATGCAAGGTGCATATTATCAAGAAGGTATGGGCATGAAGAGTTTAAAAATATAAACCCATTCTCGGTGCAAATGGCGCACAAAGCTGTACGGGCTTGCCAATATCACCGTCCCTTGCGGGGCAGAATAGTGCAGTCAATGGAAATTCGCGTTCATTCGCGACTCTTCCTAACTCGGTACAAAGGTTGCACTAATACAAGGTGCATATTATCAAGAAGCTATTGGCATGAAGAGTTTAAAAATGTAAACCATTTCTCGGTGCAAATGGCGTACATAGCTGCACGGGCCTATCAATATCACCGTCCCCTTCGGCGCAGTATAGTGCAATCAATGGAAAGTTGCGTACATTCGCGACTCTTCCCAACGCGGTACAAAGGTTGCACTAATGCAAGGTGGATATTATCAAGAAGGTATGGGCATGAAGAGTTTAAAAATGTAAACCCTTTATTGGTGCAAAAGGCGCACAAATCGGTGCGGGCCGGCGAATATCACTGTCCACTGCCGCGCAGTATAGTGCAGTCAATGGAAATTCGCGTACATTCGCGACTCTTCCTATCTCGGTACAAAGGTTGCACTAATGCACGGTGCATATTATCAAGAAGGTATGGACATGAAGAGTTTAAAATTGTAAACCCTTTCCTGGTGCAAAAGGCGATCAAAGCTCTACGGACCTGCCAATATCACCGTCCCATGATGCGCAGTATAGTGCAGTCAATGGAAATTCGCGTACATTCGCGACTCTTCCTAGCTCGGAACAAAGGTTGCATTAATGCAAGGTGCGTATTATAAAGAAGCTATGGGCATGAAGAGTTTAAAAATGTAAACCCTTTCTCGGTGCAAAAAGCGCACAAAGCTGCACGGGCCTGCCAATATCACCGTCCCCTGCGGCGCAGTATAGTGCAGTCAATGGAAATTCGCGTACATTCGCGACTCTTCCTAACTCTGTACAGAGGTTGCACTAATGCACGGTGCTTTGTATCTAGAAGCTAAGGGCATGAAGAGTTTCAAAATGTAAACCATATCTCGGTGCATAAGGCGCACAAAGCTGTACTGTCCTGTCAATATCACCGTCCCCTGCGGCGCAGTATAGTGCAGTCAATGGAAATTCACGTACATTCGCGACTCTTCCTAGCTCGGTACAGAGGTTGAACTAATGCACGGTGCTTATCATCAAGAAGCTATGGGCATGAAGAGTTTAAAAATGTAAACCCTTTCTCGGTGCAAAAGGCGGACAAGGCTGTTCGGGCCTGCTAATATCACCGTCCCCTGCGGCGAAGTATAGTGCAGTCATTGGATATTCGCGTACATTCGCGACTCTTCCAAGCTCGGTACAAAGGTTGCACTAATGCAAGGTGCATATTATAAAGAAGCTATGGGTATGAAGAGTTTAAAAATGCAAACCTTTTCTCGGTGCAAAAGGCGAACAAAGCTGTACCGGCCTGCCAATATCACCGTCCCTTGCGGCGCAGTATAGTGCAGTCAATGGAAATTTGCGTACATTCGCGACTCTTCCTAGCTCGGTACAGAGGTTGCACAAATGCACAGTGCATATTATCAACAAGCTATGGGCATGAAGAGTTTAAAAATGTAAACCCTTTCTTGGTGCAAAAGGCGCAAAAATCGGTGCGGGCCGGCCTTTATCACCGTCCCCTGCGGCGCAGTATAGTGCAGTCAATGGAAATTCGCGTACATTCGCGATTCTTCCTAGCTGGGTACAGAGGTTGCAATAATGCACGGTCCATATTATCAAGAAACTATGGGCATGAAGAGCTTTACAATGTAAACCCTATCTCGGTGCAAAAGGCGTACAGAGCTGTACGGGCCTGCAAATATCACCGTCCCCTGCTGTGCAGTATAGTGCAGTCAATGGAAATTCGCGTGCATTCGCGACTCTTCCTAGCTCGGTACAAAGGTTGCACTAATGCAAGGTGCATATTATCAAGAAGATACGGGCATGAAGAGTTTAAAAATATAAACCCTTTCTCGGTGCAAAAGGCGCACAAAGCTGTACGGGCCTGCCAATATCACCTTCCCATGCGGCGCAGTATAGTAGAGTCAATGGATATTCGCGTACATTCGCAACTCTTCCTAACTCGGTACAAAGGTTTCACTAATGCAAGGTACATATTATCAAGGAGCTATGGGCATGAAGAGTTTAAAAATGTAAACCCTTCCGCAGTGCAAATGGCGTACATAGCTGTACTGGCCTGCCAATATCACCGTCCCCTGCGGCGCAGTATTGTGCAGTCAATGGAAAGTTGCGTACATTCGCGACTCTTCACAACGCGGTACAAAGGTTGCACTAATGCAAGGTGGATATTATCAAGAAGCTATTGGCATGAAGAGTTTAAAAATGTAAACCCTTCCTCGGTGCAAACGGCGAACAAAGCTGTACGGGCCTGCCAATATCACCGTCCCCTGCGGCGCAGTAGAATGCAGTCAATGGAAATTCGCGTACATTCGCGACTCTTCCCAACTCGGTACAACGGTTACACTAATGCAAGGTGCATATTATCAATAAGCTATGGGCATGAAGAGTTTAAAAATGTAAACCCTTCCTCGGTCCAAATGGCGCACAAAGCTGTACGGGTCTGCCAATATCACCGTCCCCTACGGCGCAGTATAGTGCAGTCAATGGAAATTCGAGTACATTCGCGACTCTTCATAGCTCGGTACAGAGGTTGCACTAATCCACGGTGCTTATTATCAAGAAGCTATGGGCATGAAGAGATTAAAAATGTAAACCCTATATCGGTGCAATAGGCGCACAAAGCTGTACGGGACTGCTAATGTCACCGTCCTCTGCGGCGCAGTGTAGTGCAGTCTGTGGAAATTAGAGTACATTCGCGACCCTTCCTATCTCGGTACAATGGTTGCACTAATGCAAAGTGCATATTATGAAGAAGCTCTGGGCATGAAGAGTTACAAAATGCAAACCCTTTCTCGGTGAAAAAACGCACAAAGCTGTACGGGCCTGCCAATATCACCGTCATCTGATGCGCAGTATAGTGCAGTCAATAGAAATTCGCGTACATTCGCGATTCTTCCTAGCTCGGTACAAAGGTTGCACTAATGCAAGGTGCATATTATCAAGAAGCTATGGGCATGAAGAGTTTAAAAATATAAACCCTTTCTCGGTGCAAAAGGCGCACAAAGCTGTACGTGCTTGCCAATATCACCTTCCCTTGCGGCGCAGAATAGTGCAGTCAATGGAAATTCGCGTTCATTCGCGACTCTTCCTAACTCGGTACAAATGTTGCACTAATGCAAGGTGCATATTATCAAGAAGCTATTGGCATGAAGAGTTTAAAAATGTAAACCCTTTCTCGGTGCAAATGGCGTACATAGCTGTACGGGCCTGTCAATATCACCGTCCCCTGCGGCGCAGTATAGTGCAGTCAATGGAAATTTGCGTACATTCGCGACTCTTCCCAACGCGGTTCAAAGGTTGCACTAATACAAGGTGGATATTATCAAGAAGCTATTGGCATGAAGAGTTTAAAAATGTAAACCCTTTCTCGGTGCAAAAGGCGATCAAAGCTGTACGGGCCTGTCAATATCACCTTCCACTGCGGTGCAGTATAGTGCAGTCAATGGAAATTCGCGTACATTCGCGACTCTTCCTATCTCGGTACAAAGGTTACACTAATGCAAGGTGCATATTATCAAGAAGGTATGGGCAGGAAGACTTTAAAAATGTAAACCCTTTCTCGGTGCAAAAGGCGATCAAAGCTGTACGGGCTTGCCAATATCACCGTCCCCTGATGCGCAGTATAGTGCAGTCAATGGAAAGTTGCGTACATTCGCGACTCTTCCTAGCTCGGTACAAAGGTTGCACTAATGCAAGGTGCATATTATCGAGAAGCTATGGGCATGAAGAGTTTAAAAATATAAACCCTTTCTCGGTGCAAAAGGCGCACAAAGCTGTACGTGCTTGCCAATATCACCGTCCCTTGCGGCGCACAATAGTGCAGTCAATGGAAATTCGCGTTCATTCGCGACTATTCCTAACTCGGTACAAAGGTTGCACTAATGCAAGGTGCATATTATCAAGAAGCTATTGGCATGAAGAGTTTAAAAATGTAAACACTTTCTCGGTGCAAATGGCGTACATAGCTGTACGGGCCTGTCAATATCACCGTCCCCTGCGGCGCAGTGTAGTGCAGTCAATGGAAATTTGCGTACATTCGCGACTCTTCCTAACGCGGTACAAAGGTTGCACTAATGCAAGGTGCATATCATCAAGAAGGTATGGGCTGAAAGACTTTAAAAATGTAAACCCTTTCTCGGTGCAAAAGGCGATCAAAGCTGTACGGGCCTGCCAATATCACCGTCCCCTGATGCGCAGTATAGGGCAGTCAATGGAAAGTTGCGTACATTCGCGACTCTTCCTAGCTCGGTACAAAGGTTGCACAAATGCAAGGTGCATTTTATCAAGAAGCTATGGGCATGAAGAGTTTAAAAATATAAAACTTTTCTCGTTGCAAAAGGCGCACAAAGCTGTACGGGCTTGCCAATATCACCGTCCCTTGCGGCGAAGAATAGTGCGGTCAATGGAAATTCGCTTACATTCGCGACTCTTCCTAACTCGGTACAAAGGTTTCACTAATGCAAGGTGTATATTATCAAGGAGCTATGGGCATGAAGAGTTTAAAAATGTAAACCCTTTCTCGGTGCAAATGGCGTACGTAGCTGTACGGGCCTGTCAATATCACCGTCCCCTTCGGCGCAGTATAGTGCAGTCAAAGGAAAGTTGCGTACATTCGCGACTCTTCCCAACGCGGCACAATGGTTGCACTAATGCAAGGTGGATATTATCAAGAAGCTATTGGGATGAAGAGTTTAAAAATGTAAACCCTTTCTCGGTGCAAAAGGCGATCAAAGCTGTACGGGCCTGCCAATATCACCGTCCACTGCGGTGCAGTATAGTGCAGTCAATGGAAATTCGCGTACATTCGCGACTCTTCCTATCTCGGTACAAAGGTTGCACTAATGCAAGGTGCATATCATCAAGAAGGTATGGGCTGAAAGACTTTAAAAATGTAAACCCTTTCTCGGTGCAAAAGGCGATCAAAGCTGTACGGGCCTGCCAATATCACCGTCCCTTGATGCGCAGTATAGGGCAGTCAATGGAAAGTTGCGTACATTCGCGACTCTTCCTAGCTCGGTACAAAGGTTGCACTAATGCAAGGTGCATATTATCAAGAAGCTATGGGCATGAAGAGTTTAAAAATATAAAACTTTTCTCGTTGCAAAAGGCGCACAAAGCTGTACGGGCTTGCCAATATCACCGTCCCTTGCGGCGAAGAATAGTGCGGTCAATGGAAATTCGCTTATATTCGCGACTCTTCCTAACTCGGTACAAAGGTTTCACTAATGCAAGGTGTATATTATCAAGGAGCTATGGGCATGAAGAGTTTAAAAATGTAAACCCTTTCTCGGTGCAAATGGCGTACGTAGCTGTACGGGCCTGTCAATATCACCGTCCCCTTCGGCGCAGTATAGTGCAGTCAAAGGAAAGTTGCGTACATTCGCGACTCTTCCCAACGCGGCACAATGGTTGCACTAATGCAAGGTGGATATTATCAAGAAGCTATTGGGATGAAGAGTTTAAAAATATAAACCCTTTCTCGGTGCAAAAGGCGATCAAAGCTGTACGGGCCTGCCAATATCACCGTCCACTGAGGTGCAGTATAGTGCAGTCAATGGAAATTCGCGTACATTCGCGACTCTTCCTATCTCGGTACAAAGGTTGCACTAATGCAAGGTGCATATTATCAAGAAGGTATGGGCATGAAGAGTTTAAAAATGTAAACCCTTTCTCGGTGCAAAAGGCGCACAAAGCTGTACGGGTCTGCCAATATCACTGTCCACTGCCGCGCAGTATTGTGCAGTCAATGGAAATTCGCGTACATTCGCGACTCTTCCTAGCTCGGTACAAAGGTTGCACTAATGCAAGGTGCGTGTTATAAAGAAGCTATGGGCATGAAGAGTTTAAAAATGTAAACCCTTTCTCGGTGCAAAAGGCGCACAATGCTGTACGGGCCTGCCAATATCACCATCCACTGCGGCGCAGTATAGTGCAGTCAATGGAAATTCGCGTACATTCGCGACTCTTCCTAACTCTGTACAGAGGTTACACTAATACACGGTGCTTTTTATCAAGATGCAATGGGCATGAAGAGTTTAAAAATGTAAACCCTATCTCGGTGCAATAGGCGCACAAAGCTGTACGGGCCTGCCAACATCACCGTCCCCTACGGCGCAGTATAGTGCAGTCTGTGGAAATTCGAGTACATTCGCGACTCCTATCTCGGTACAAAGGTTGCATCTAATGCAAGGTGCATATTATAAACAAGCTAAGGGCATGAAGTGTTTAAAAATGTAAACCCTTTCTCGGTGCAAATGGCGTAGATAGCTGTACGGGCCTGTCAATATCACCGTCCCCTGCGGCGCAGTATAGTGCAGTCAATGGAAAGTTGCGTACATTCGCGACTCTTCCCAACGCGGTACAAAGGTTGCACTAATGCAAGGTGGATATTATAAAGAAGCTATGGGCATGAAGAGTTTAAAAATGTAAACCCTATCTCGGTGCAATAAGCGCACAAAGCTGTACAGTCCTGCCAATATCACCGTCCCCTACGGCGCAGTATAGTGCAGTCAATGGAAATTCGCGTACATTCGCGACTCTTCCTAGCTCGGTACAAAGGTTGCACTAATGCAAGGTGCGTATTATAAAGAAGCTATGGGCATGAAGAGTTTAAAAATGTAAACCCTTTCTCGGTGCATAAGGCGCACAAAGCTGTACGGGCCTGTAAATATCACCGTCCCTTGCGGCGCAGTATAGTGCAGTCAATGGAAATTCGCGTACATTCGCGACTCTTCCTAGCTCGGTACAGAGGTTGCACTAATGCACGGTGCTTATCATCAAGAAGCTATGGGCATGAAGAGTTTAAAAATGTAAACCCTTTTTCGGTGCAAAAGGCGCACAAAGCTGTACGGGCCTGCTAATATCACCGTCCCCTGCGGCGAAGTATTGTGCAGTCAATGGATATTCGCGTACATTCGCGACTCTTCCAAGCTCGATACAAAGGTTGCACTAATGCAATGTGCATATTATAAAGAAGCTATGGGTATGAAGAGATTAAAAATGCAAACCTTTTCTCGGTGCAAAAGGCGAACAAAGCTGTACCGGCCTGCCAATATCACCGTCCCTTGCGGCGCAGTATAGTGCAGTCAATGGAAATTCGCGTACATTCGCGACTCTTCCTAGCTCGGTACAAAGGTTGCACTAATACAAGGTGCATATTATCAAGAAGGTATGGGCATGAAGAGTTTAAAAATGTAAACCCTTTCTCGGTGCAAAAGGCGATCAAAGCTGTACTGGCCTGCCAATATCACCGTCCCCTGATGCGCAGTATAGTGCAGTCAATGGAAATTCGCGTACATTCGCGATTCATCCTAGCTCGGTACAGAGGTTGCACTAATGCACGGTGCTTATCATCAAGAAGCTATGGGCATGAAGAGTTTAAAAATGTAAACCCTTTTTCGGTGCAAAAGGCGCACAAAGTTGTACGGGCCTGCTAATATCACCGTCCCCTGCGGCGAAGTATAGTGTAGTCAATGGATATTCGCGTAAATTCGCGACTCTTCCAAGCTCGGTACAAAGGTTGCACTAATGCAAGGTGCATATTATAAAGAAGCTATGGGCATGAAGAGTTTAAAAATGTAAACCCTTTCTCGGTGCAAAAGGCGCACAAAGCTGTACGGCCCTGCCAATATCTCCGTCCCCTGCGGCGCAGTATAGTGCAGTCAATGGAAATTCGCGTACATTCGCGACTCTTCCTAGCTCGGTACAAAGTTTGCACTAATGAAATGTGCATATTATCAAGAAGCTATGGTCATGAAGAGCTAAAAACTGTAAACCCTATCTCGGTGCAATAGGCGCACAAAGCTGTATGGACTTGCCAATATCACCGTCCCTTGCGGTGCAGTATAGTTCAGTCAATGGAAATTCGCGTACATTCGCGACTCTTCCTTGCTCGGTACAAAGGTTGCACTAATGCAAGGCGCATATTATAAAGAAACTATGGGCATGAAGAGTTCAAAAATGTAAACCCTTTCTCGGTGCAAAAGGCGCACAAATCGGTGCTGGGCGTCCATTATCACCGTCCTCTGCCGCGCAGTATAATGCCGACAATGGAAATTCGCGTACATTCGCGACTCTTCCTAGTTCGGTACAGAGGTTGCACTAATACACGGTGTATATTATCAAGAAGCTATGGGCATTAAGAGTTTAAAAATGTAAACCCTTTCTTTGTGCAAAAGGCGCACAAATCGGTGCGGGCCGGCCAATATCACTGTCCACTGCCGCGCAGTACAGTGCCGGCATTGGATATTCGCGTACATTCGCGACTCTTCCAATCTCGGTGCAAAGGTTGTACTAATGCAAGGTGCATATTAACAAGAAACTATGGGCATGAAGAGTTTAAAAATGAAAACCCTTTCTCGGTGCAAAAGGCGCACTAAGCTGTACGTTCCTGCCAATATCACCGTCCCCTGAGCCCAGTATAGTGCAGTCAATGGAAATTCGCGTACATTCGCGACTCTTCCTAGCTCGGTACTGAGGTTGCACTAATGCACGGTGCATATTATCCAGAAGCTATGGGCATGAAGAGTTTAAAAATGTAAACCCTATCACGGTGCAATAGGCGCACAAAGCTTCTGCCAATATCACCGTCCCTTGCGGCGCAGTACAGTGCAGTCAATAGAAATTCGCTTACATTCGCGACTCTTCTTTGCTCGGTACAATGGTTGCACTAATGCAAGGTGCATATTATCAAGAAGCTATGGGCATGAAGAGATTAAAAACGTAAACCCTTTCTCGGTGCAAATGGCGCACAAATCGGTGCGGGGCGGCCAATATCACCGTCCTCTGCCGCACAGTATAGTGCAGTCAATGGAAATTCGCGTACATTCGCGAATCTTCCTTGCTCGGTACAAAGGTTGCACTAATGCAAGGTGCATATTATCAAGAAGCTATGGGCATGAATAGTTTAAAATGAAAACCCTTTCTCGGTGCAAAAGGCGCACAAATCAGTGCCGGGCGGCTAATATCACCGTCCTCTGCCGCGCAGTATAGTGCCGTCAATGGAAATTCGCGTACATTCGCGACTCTTCCTAGCTCGGTACAGAGTTTGCACTAATGCACGGTGCATATTATCAAGAAGCTATAGGCATGAAGAGTTACAAAATGTAAACCCTATCTCGGTGCAATAGGCGCACAAAGCTGTACGGACCTGCCAGTATCACCGTCCCCTGCGGAGCGGTATAATGCTGTCAATGGTAATTCGCGTACATTCGCGACTCTTCCTTCCTCGGTACAAAGGTTGCACTCATGCAAGGTGCATATTATCAAGAAGCTATGGGCATGAAGAGTTTAAAATTGTAAACCATTTCTCGGTGCAAATGGCGCACAAATCGGTGCGGGGCGGCTAATATCACCGTCCTCTGCCGCGCAGTATAGTGCCGTCAATGGAAATTCGCTTACATTCACGACTCTTCCTAGCTCGGTGCAGAGATTGCACTAATACACGGTGCATATTATCAAGAAGATATGAGCATGAAGAGTTTAAAAATGTAAACCCTTTCTCGGTGCAAAAGGCGCACAAATCGGTGCGGGGCGGCTAATATCACCGTCCTCTGCCGCGCAGTATAGTGCCGTCAATGGAAATTCGCTTACATTCACGACTCTTCCTAGCTCGGTGCAGAGATTGCACTAATACACGGTGCATATTATCAAGAAGATATGAGCATGAAGAGTTTAAAAATGTAAACCCTTTCTCGGTGCAAAAGACGCACAAAGCTGTAAGGACCTGCCTATCACCGTCCCCTGCGGCGCAGTATAGTGCAGTCAATGGTAATTCGCGTAGATTCGCGACTCTTCCTTGCTCGGTACAAAGGTTGCACTCATGCAAGGTGCATATTATCAAGAAGCTATGGGCATGAAGAGTTTAAAAATGTAAACCCTTTCTCGGTGCAAAGGGCGCAAAAATCGGTGCGGGGCGGCTAATATCACCGTCCTCTGCCGCGCAGTATAGTGCCGTCAAAGGAAATTCGCGTACATTCGCGACTCTCCCTAGGTCGGTACAGAGATTGCACTAATGCACGGTGCTTATTATCAAGAAGCTATGGGTATGAAGAGTTTAAAAATGTAAACCCTAAATCGGTGCAATAGGCGCACAAAGCTGCACGGGCCTGCCAATATCACCGTCTCCTGCGGTGCAGTATAGTGCAGTCAATTGTAATTCGCGTATATTCGCGACTCTTCCTAGCTAGGTACCAATGTTGCACTAATGCAAGGTGCATATTATCAAGAAGCTATGGGCATGAAGAGTTTAAAAATGTAAACCCTATATCGGTGCAATAGGCGCACAAAGCTCTACGGGCCTGCCAATATCACCGTCCCCTGCGGCGCAGTATAGTGCAGTCAATGGAAATTCGCATACATTCGCGACTCATCCGAGCTCGGTACCGAGGTTACACTAATGCAAGGTACATATTATAAAGAATCTATGGGCATGAAGAGTTTCAAAATGTAAACCCTATCTCGGTGCTAAAGGCGCGCAAAGCTTTACGGGCCTTCCAATATCACCGTCCCCTGAGGCGTAGTATAGTGCAGTCTATGGAAATTCTAGTACTTTCGCGACTCTTCCTAGCTCGGTTCAGAGGATGCACTAACGCACTGTGCATATTATAAAGAAGCTATGGGCATGAAGAGTTTGAAAATGTAAACACTTTCTCGGTGCAAAAGGCGCATAAATCGGTGGGGGCCAGCCAATATCACCTTCCTCTGCCGCGCAGTATAGTGCCGTCATTGGAAATTCGCGTGAATTCGCGACTCTTCCTAGCTCGGTAAAAAGGTTGCACTTATGCAAGGTGAATATTATCAAGAAGCTATCGGCATGAAGAGTATAAAAATGTAAACCCTTTCTCGGTGCAAAAGTCGCACAAAGCTGTACGGGCCTTCCAATGTCACCGTCCCCTGCGGCGCAGTATAATGCTGTCAATGGAAATTCGCGTACATTCACGACTCTTCCTAGCTCGGTACAGAGGTTGCACTAATGCACGGTGCATATTATCATGAAGCTATGGGCATGAATAATTTTAAAATGTAAACCCTATCTCGGTGCTAAAGGCGCGCGGAGCTGTACGGGCCTGCCAATATCACCGTCCCTTGCGGCGCATTATAGTGCAGTCAATGGTAATTCGTGTGCATTCGCGACTTTTCCTTGCTCGGTACAAAGGTTGCACTAATGCAAGGTGCATATTATCAAGAACCTATGGGCATGCAGATTTTAAAAATGTAAACCCTTTCTCGGTGTAAAAGGTGCACAAAGCTGTACGGTCCTGCCAATATCACCGTCCCCTGCGGCGCAGTATGGTGCAGTCAATGGAAATTCGCGTACATTCGCGACTCTTCCTAGCTCGGTACAGAGGTTGCACTAATGCACGGTGCATATTATCAAGAAGCTGTAGGCATGAAGAGTTTAAAAATGTAAACCCTATCTCGGTGCTAAAGGCGCGCAAAGCTGTACGGGCCTGCCAATATCACCGTCCCTTGCGGCGCAGTATAGTGCAGTCAATGGTAATTCGTGTGAATTCGCGACCTTCCTTGCTCGGTACAAAGGTTGCACTAATGCAACGTGCATATTATCAAGAAGCTATGGGCATGCAGAGTTTAAAAATGTAAACCCTTTCTCGGTGCAAAAGGCGCACAAAGCTGTTAGGGCCTGCCAATATCACCGTCCCATGCGGCTCAGTATGGTGCAGTCAATGCAAATTCGCGTACATTCGCGACTCTTCCTAGCTCGGTACAGAGGTTGCACTAATGCACGGTGCATATTATAAAGAAGCTATGGGCATGAAGAGCTTAAAAATGTAAACACTTTCTCGGTGCAAAAGGCGCACAAATCGGTGGGGGCCAGCCAATATCACCGTTCTCTGCCGCGCAGTATAGTGCCGTCAATGGAAATTCGCGTGAATTCGCGACTCTTCCTAGCTCGGTAAAAAGGTTGCACTTATGCAAGGTGAATATTATCAAGAAGCTATCGGCATGAAGAGTTTAAAAATGTAAACCCTTTCTCGGTGCAAAAGTCGCACAAAGCTGTACGGGCCTTCCAATGTCACCGTCCCCTGCGGCGCAGTATAATGCTGTCAATGGAAATTCGCGTACATTCACGACTCTTCCTAGCTCGGTACAGAGGTTGCACTAATGCACGGTGCATATTATCATGAAGCTATGGGCATGAATAATTTTAAAATGTAAACCCTATCTCGGTGCTAAAGGCGCGCGGAGCTGTACGGGCCTGCCAATATCACCGTCCCTTGCGGCGCATTATAGTGCAGTCAATGGTAATTCGTGTGCATTCGCGACTTTTCCTTGCTCGGTACAAAGGTTGCACTAATGCAAGGTGCATATTATCAAGAACCTATGGGCATGCAGATTTTAAAAATGTAAACCCTTTCTCGGTTTAAAAGGTGCACAAAGCTGTACGGTCCTGCCAATATCACCGTCCCCTGCGGCGCAGTATGGTGCAGTCAATGGAAATTCGCGTACATTCGCGACTCTTCCTAGCTCGGTACAGAGGTTGCACTAATGCACGGTGCATATTATCAAGAAGCTGTAGGCATGAAGAGTTTAAAAATGTAAACCCTATCTCGGTGCTAAAGGCGCGCAAAGCTGTACGGGCCTGCCAATATCACCGTCCCTTGCGGCGCAGTATAGTGCAGTCAATGGTAATTCGTGTGAATTCGCGACCTTCCTTGCTCGGTAGAAAGGTTGCACTAATGCAACGTGCATATTATCAAGAAGCTATGGGCATGCAGAGTTTAAAAATGTAAACCCTTTCTCGGTGCAAAAGGCGCACAAAGCTGTTAGGGCCTGCCAATATCACCGTCCCATGCGGCTCAGTATGGTGCAGTCAATGCAAATTCGCGTACATTCGCGACTCTTCCTAGCTCGGTACAGAGGTTGCACTAATGCACGGTGCATATTATAAAGAAGCTATGGGCATGAAGAGTTTAAAAATGTAAACACTTTCTCGGTGCAAAAGGCGCACAAATCGGTGGGGGCCAGCCAATATCACCGTTCTCTGCCGCGCAGTATAGTGCCGTCAATGGAAATTCGCGTGAATTCGCGACTCTTCCTAGCTCGGTAAAAAGGTTGCACTTATGCAAGGTGAATATTATCAAGAAGCTATCGGCATGAAGAGTTTAAAAATGTAAACCCTTTCTCGGTGCAAAAGTCGCACAAAGCTGTACGGGCCTTCCAATGTCACCGTCCCCTGCGGCGCAGTATAATGCTGTCAATGGAAATTCGCGTACATTCACGACTCTTCCTAGCTCGGTACAAAGGTTGCACTAATGCACGATGCATATTATCAAGAAGCTATGGGCATGAAGAGTTTAAAAATGTAAACCCTTTCTCAGTGCAAAAGGCGCACAAAGCTGTACGGGCCTTCCAATGTCACCGTCCCCTGCGGCGCAGTATAGTGCTGTCAATGGAGATTCGCGTACATTCACGACTCTTCCTAGCTCGGTACAAAGGTTGCACTAATGCACGATGCATATTATCAAGAATCTATTGGCATGAAGAGTTTAAAAATGTAAACCCTTTCTCGGTGCAAAAGGCGCACAAATCGGTGCGGGGCAGCTAATATCACCGTCCTCTGCCGCGCAGTATAGTGCAGTCAATTGAAAATTCGCGTACATTCGCAACTCATCCGAGCTAGGTACAGAGGTTGCACTAATGCACGGTGCATATTATCAAGAAGCTATGGGCATGAAGAGTTTTAAAATGTAAACCCTATCTCGGTGCTAAAGGCGCGCAAAGCTGTACGGGCCTTCCAATATCACCGTCCCCTGACGCGTAGTATAGTGCAGTCTATGGAAATTCTCGTACTTTCGCGACTCTTCCTAGCTCGGTACAGAGGTTGCACTAATGCATGGTGCATATTATAAAGAAGCTATGGGCATGAAGAGTTTAAAAATGTAAACACTTTCTCAGTGCAAAAGGCGCACAAATCGGTGGGGGCCAGCCAATATCATCGTCCTCTGCCGCTCAGTATAGTGCCGTCAATGGAAATTCGCGTGAATTCGCGACTCTTCCTAGCTCGGTAAAAAGGCTGCACTTATGCAAGGTGAATATTATCAAGAAGCTATCGGCATGAAGAGTTTAAAAATGTAAACCCTTTCTCGGTGCAAAAGTCGCACAAAGCTGTACGGGCCTTCCAATGTCACCGTCCCCTGCTGCGCAGTATAGTGCTGTCAATGGAAATTCGCGTACATTCACGACTCTTCCTAGCTCGGTACAAAGGTTGCACTAATGCACGATGCATATTATCAAGAATCTATTGGCATGAAGAGTTTAAAAATGTAAACCCTTTCTCGGTGTAAAAGGCGCGCAAAGCTGTACGGGCCTGCCAATATCACCGTCCCTTGCGTCGCAGTATAGTGTAGTCAATGGTAATTCGTGTGCATTCGCGACTCTTCCTTGCTCGGTACAAATGTTGCACTAATGCACGGTGCATATTATCAAGAAGCTATGGGCATGAAGAGTTTAAAAATGTAAACCCTATCTCGGTGCAAAAGGCGCACAAAGCTGTATGGGCCTGCCAATATCACCGTCCGTTGCGGCGCAGTATAGAGCAGTCAATTGTAATTCGTGTACATTCGCGACTCTTCCTTGCTCGGTACACATGTTGCACTAATGCAAGGTGCATATTATCAGGAAGCTATGTGCATGAAGAGTTTAAAAATGTAAACCCTATCTCTGTGCACTAGGCGCACAAAGCTGTACGGGCCTGCCAATATCACCGTCCCCTGCGGGGCAGTACAGTGCAGTCAATGGTATTTCGCGTACATTCGCGACTCTTCTTAGCTCGGTACACATGTTGCACTAATGCAAGGTGCATATTATCAAGAAGCTATGGGCATGAAGAGTTTAAAAATGTAAACCCTATCTCTGTGCTCTAGGCGCACAAAGCTGTACGGGCCTGCCTATATCACCGTCCCTTGCGTCGCAGTATAGTGCAGTCAATGGAAATTCGCGTACATTCGCGACTCTTCCTAGCTCGGTACAAATGTTGCACTAATGCACGGTGCATATTATCAAGAAGCTATGGGCATGAAAATGTAAACCCTATCTCGGAGCAAAAGGCGCACAAAGCTGTACGGGCCTGCCAATATCACCGTCCCTTGCGGCGAAGTATAGAGCAGTCAATTGTAATTCGTGTGCATTCGCGACTCTTCCTTGCTCGGTACACATGTTGCACTAATGCAAGGTGAATATTATCAGGAAGCTATGGGTATGAAGAGTTTAAAATGTAAACCCTATCTCTGTGCAATAGGCGCACAAAGCTGTACGGGCCTGCCAATATCACCGTCCTCTGCGGGGCAGTATATTGAAGTCAATGGTATTTCGCGTACATTCGCGACTCTTCCTTGCTCGGTACACATGTTGCACTAATGCAAGGTGCATATTATCAGGAAGCTATGGGTATGAAGAGTTTAAAATTGTAAACCCTATCTCTGTGCAATAGGCGCAAAAAGCTGTACGGGCCTGCCAATATCACCGTCCCCTGCGGCGCAGTATAGAGCAGTCAATGGAAATTCGCGTACATTCGCGACTCTTCCTAGCTCGGTACAAATGTTGCACTAATGCACGGTGCATATTATCAGGAAGCTATGGGCATGAAGAGTTTAAAAATGTAAACCCTATCTCGGTGCAAAAGGCGCACAAAGCTGTATGGGCCTGACAATATCCCCGTCCCTTGCGGCGCAGTATAGAGCAGTCAATGGAAATTCGCGTACATTCGCGACTCTTCCAAGCTCGGTACAAATGTTGCAATAATGCACGGTGCATATTATCAAGAAGCTATGGGCATGAAGAGTTTAAAAATGTAAACCCTATCTCGGTGCAAAAGGCACACAAAGCTTTACTGGCCTGCCAATATCACCGTCCCCTGCTGCGCAGTATAGTGCAGTCAATTGTAGTTCGCGTATATTAGCGACTCTTCCTAGCTCGGTATAGAGGTTGCACTAATGCACGATGCATATTATCAAGAAACTATGGGCATGAAGAGTTTAAAAATGTAAACCCTTTCTCGGTGCAAAAGGCGAACAAAGCTGTATGGGCCTGACAATATCCCCGTCCCTTGCGGCGTCGTATAGAGTAGTCAATGGAAATTCGCGTACATTCGCGACTCTTCCTAGCTCGGTAGAAATGTTGCACTAATGCACGGTGCATATTATCAAGAAGATATGGGCATGAAGAGGTTAAAAATGTAAACCCTATCTCGGTGCAAAAGGCGCACAAAGCTGTATGGGCCTGCCAATATCACCGTCCCTTGCGGCGCAGTATAGAGCAGTCAATTGTAATTCGTGTGCATTCGCGACTCTTCCTTGCTCGGTACACATGTTGCACTAATGCAAGGTGCATATTATCAGGAAGCTATGGGCATGCAGAATTTAAAAATGTAAACCCTATCTCTATGCAATAGGCGCACAAAGCTGTACGGGCCTGCCAATATCACCGTCCTCTGCGGCGCAGTATAGTGCAGTCAATGGAAATTCGCGTGCATTCGCGACTCTTCCTAGCTCGGTACAAATGTTGCACTAATGCACGGTGCATATTATCAAGAAGCTATGGGCAAGAAGAGTTCAAAAATGTAAACCCTATCTCGGTGCAAAAGGCGCACAAAGCTGTATGGGCCTGCCAATATCACCGTCCGTTTCGGCGCAGTATAGAGCAGTCAATTGTAATTCGTGTACATTCGCGACTCTTCTTAGCTCGGTACACATGTTGCACTAATGCAAGGTGCATATTATCAGGAAGCTATGTGCATGAAGAGTTTAAAAATGTAAACCCTATCTCTGTGCACTAGGCGCACAAAGCTGTACGGGCCTGCCAATATCACCGTCCCCTGCCGGGCAGTATAGTGAAGTCAATGGTATTTCGCGTACATTCGCGACTCTTCTTAGCTCTGTACACATGTTGCACTAATGCAAGGTGCATATTATCAGGAAGCTATGGGCATGAAGAGTTTAAAAATGTAAACCCTATCTCTGTGCAATAGGCGCACAAAGCTGTACGGGCCTGCCAATATCACCGTCCCTTGCGTCGCAGTATAGTGCAGTCAATGGAAATTCGCGTACATTCGCGACTCTTCCTAGCTCGGTACAAATGTTGCACTAATGCACGGTGCATATTATCAAGAAGATATGGGCATGAAGAGTTTAAAAATGTAAACCCTATCTCGGTGCAAAAGGCGCACAAAGCTGTATGGGCCTGCCAATATCACCGTCCGTTGCGGCGCAGTATAGAGCAGTCAATTGTAATTTGTGTGCATTCGCGACTCTTCCTAGCTCGGTACAAATGTTGCACTAATGCACGGTGCATATTATCAAGAAGCTATGGGCATGAAGAGTTTAAAAATGTAAACCCTATCTCGGTGCAAAAGGAACACAAAACTTTACTGGCCTGCCAATATCACCGTCCCCTGCTGCGCAGTATAGTGCAGTCAATTGTAGTTCGCGTATATTAGCGACTCTTCCTAGCTCGGTATAGAGGTTGCACTAATGCACGATGCATATTATTAAGAAACTATGGGCATGAAGAGTTTAAAAATGTAAACCCTTTCTCGGTGCAAAAGGCGAACAAAGCTGTACGGACCTGCCAATATCACCGTCACCTGCGGCGCAGTATAGTGCAGTCAATGGAAATTCGCGTACATTCGCGACTCTTCCTAGCTCGGTACAAAGGTTGCACTAATGCAAGGTGCATGTTATAAAGAAGATATGGGTACGAAGAGTTGAAAAAATGTAAACCCTTTCTCAGTGCAAAAGGCGCACAAAGCTGAACGGGCCTTCCAATGTCACCGTCCCCTGCGGCGCAGTATAGTGCTGTCAATGGAAATTCGCGTACATTCACGACTCTTCCTAGCTCGGTACAAATGTTGCACTAATGCACAGTGCATATTATCAAGAAGCTATGGGCATGAAGAGTTTAAAAATGTAAACCCTTTCTCGGTGCAAAAGGCGCACAAAGCTGTATGGGCCTGACAATATCACCGTCCCTTGCGGCGCAGTATAGAGCAGTCAATGGAAATTCGCGTACATTCGCGACTCTTCCTAGCTCGGTACAAATGTTTCACTAATGCACGGTGCATATTATCAAGAAGCTATGGGCATGAAGAGTTTAAAAATGTAAACCCTATCTCGGTGCAAAAGGCGCACAAAGCTGTATGGGCCTGACAATATCCCCGTCCCTTGCGGCGCAGTATAGAGCAGTCAATGGAAATTCGCGTACATTCGCGACTCTTCCAAGCTCGGTACAAATGTTGCAATAATGCACGGTGCATATTATCAAGAAGCTATGGGCATGAAGAGTTTAAAAATGTAAACCCTATCTCGGTGCAAAAGGCACACAAAGCTTTACTGGCCTGCCAATATCACCGTCCCCTGCTGCGCAGTATAGTGCAGTCAATTGTAGTTCGCGTATATTAGCGACTCTTCCTAGCTCGGTATAGAGGTTGCACTAATGCACGATGCATATTATCAAGAAACTATGGGCATGAAGAGTTTAAAAATGTAAACCCTTTCTCGGTGCAAAAGGCGAACAAAGCTGTACGGACCTGCCAATATCACCGTCACCTGCGGCGCAGTATAGTGCAGTCAATGGAAATTCGCGTACATTCGCGACTCTTCCTAGCTCGGTACAAAGGTTGCACTAATGCAAGGTGCATGTTATAAAGAAGATATGGGTACGAAGAGTTTAAAAATGTAAACCCTTTCTCAGTGCAAAAGGCGCACAAAGCTGTACGGGCCTTCCAATGTCACCGTCCCCTGCGGCGCAGTATAGTGCTGTCAATGGAAATTCGCGTACATTCACGACTCTTCCTAGCTCGGTACAAATGTTGCACTAATGCACGGTGCATATTATCAAGAAGCTATGGGCATGAAGAGTTTAAAAATGTAAACCCTATCTCTGTGCACTAGGCGCACAAAGCTGTACGGACCTGCCAATATCACCGTCCCCTGCGGGGCAGTATAGTGAAGTCAATGGTATTTCGCGTACATTCGCGACTCTTCTTAGTTCGGTACACATGTTGCACTAATGCAAGGTGCATATTATCAGGAAGCTGTGGGCATGAAGAGTTTAAAAATGTAAACCCTATCTCTGTGCACTAGGCGCACAAAGCTGTACGGGCCTCCCAATATCACCGTCCCTTGGGTCGCAGTATAGTGCAGTCAATGGAAATTCGCGTACATTCGCGACTCTTCCTAGCTCGGTACAAATGTTGCACTAATGCACGGTGCATATTATCAAGAAGCTATGGGCATGAAGAGTTTAAAAATGTAAACCCTATCTCGGTGCAAAAGGCGCACAAAGCTGTATGGGCCTGCCAATATCACCGTCCCTTGCGGCGCAGTATAGAGCAGTCAATTGTAATTCGTGTGCATTCGCGACTCTTCCTTGCTCGGTACACATGTTGCACTAATGCAAGGTGCATATTATCAGGAAGCTATGGGCATGAAGAGTTTAAAAATGTAAACCCTATATCGGAGCAAAAGGCGCACAAAGCTGTAAGGGCATGCCAATATCACCGTCCGTTGCGGCGCAGTATAGAGCAGTCAATTGTAATTCGTGTGCATTCGCGACTCTTCCTTGCTCGGTACACATGTTGCACTAATGCAAGGTGCATATTATCAGGAAGCTATGGGCATGAAGTGTTTAAAAATGTAAACCCTATCTCGGAGCAAAAGGCGCACAAAGCTGTACGGGCCTGCCAATATCACCGTCCCTTGCGGCGCAGTATAGAGCAGTCAATTGTAATTCGTGTGCATTCGCGACTCTTCCTTGCTCGGTACACATGTTGCACTAATGCAAGGTGAATATTATCAGGAAGCTATGAGTATGAAGAGTTTAAAAATGTAAACCCTATCTCTGTGCAATAGGCGCACAAAGCTGTACGGGCCTGCCAATATCACCGTCCCCTGCGGGGCAGTATAGTGAAGTCAATGGTATTTCGCGTACATTCGCGACTCTTCCTTGCTCGGTACACATGTTGCACTAATGCAAGGTGCATATTATCAGGAAGCTATGGGTATGAAGAGTTTAAAATTGTAAACCCTATCTCTGTGCAATAGGCGCACAAAGCTGTACGGGCCTGCCAATATCACCGTCCCCTACGGCGCAGTATAGTGCAGTCAATGGAAATTCGCGTACATTCGCGACTCTTCCTAGCTCGGTACAAATGTTGCACTAATGAACGGTGCATATTATCAGGAAGCTATGGGCATGAAGAGTTTAAAAATGTAAACCCTATCTCGGTGCAAAAGGCGCACAAATCTGTATGGGCCTGAGAATATCCCCGTCCCTTGCGGCGCAGTATAGTGCAGTCAATGGAAATTCGCGTACATTCGCGACTCTTCCTTGCTCGGTACACATGTTGCACTAATGCAAGGTGCATATTATCAGGAAGCTATGGGCATGCAGAATTTAAAAATGTAAACCCTATCTCTGTGCAATAGGCGCACAAAGCTGTACGGGCCGGCCAATATCACCGTCACCTGCGGCGCAGTATAGTGCAGTCAATGAAAATTCGCGTACATTCGCGACTCTTCCTAGCTCGGTACAAATGTTGCACTAATGCACGGTGCATATTATAAAGAAGCTATGGGCATGAAGAGTTTAAAAATGTAAACCCTATCTCGGTGCAAAAGGCGCACAAAGCTGTATGGGCCTGAAAATATCCCCGTCCCTTGCGGCGCAGTATAGAGCAGTCAATGGAAATTCGCGTACATTCGCGACTCTTCCTAGTCGGTACAAATGTTGCACTAATGCACGGTGCATATTATAAAGAAGCTATGGGCATGAAGAGTTTAAAAATGTAAACCCTATCTCGGTGCAAAAGGCGCACAAAGCTGTATGGGCCTGCCAATATCACCGTCCCTTGCGGCGCAGTATAGAGCAGTCAATTGTAATTCGTGTGCATTCGCGACTCTTCCTTGCTCGGTACACATGTTGCACTAATGCAAGGTGCATATTATCAAGAAGCTATGGGCATGAAGAGTTTAAAAATGTAAACCCTATCTCGGTGCAAAAGGCGCACAAAGCTGTATGGGCCTGACAATATCCCCGTCCCTTGCGGCGCAGTATAGAGCAGTCAATGGAAATTCGCGTACATTCGCGACTCTTCCTAGCTCGGTAGAAATGTTGCACTAATGCACGTTGCATATTATCAAGAAGCTATGGGCATGAAGAGTTTAAAAATGTAAACCCTATCTCGGTGCAAAAGGCGCACAAAGCTTTACTGGCCTGCCAATATCACCGTCCCCTGCTGCGCAGTATAGTGCAGTCAATTGTAGTTCGCGTATATTAGCGACTCTTCCTAGCTCGGTATAGAGGTTGCACTAATGCACGATGCATATTATCAAGAAACTATGGGCATGAAGAGTTTAAAAATGTAAACCCTTTCTCGGTGCAAAAGGCGAACAAAGCTGTACGGACCTGCCAATATCACCGTCACCTGCGGCGCAGTATAGTGCAGTCAATGGAAATTCGCGTACATTCGCGACTCTTCCTAGCTCGGTACAAAGGTTGCACTAATGCAAGGTGCATGTTATAAAGAAGATATGGGTACGAAGAGTTTAAAAATGTAAACCCTTTCTCAGTGCAAAAGGCGCACAAAGCTGTACGGGCCTTCCAATGTCACCGTCCCCTGCGGCGCAGTATAGTGCTGTCAATGGAAATTCGCGTACATTCACGACTCTTCCTAGCTCGGTACAAAGGTTGCACTAATGCACGATGCATATTATCAAGAATCTATTGGCATGAAGAGTTTAAAAATGTAAACCCTTTCTCGGTGCAAAAGGCGCACAAATCGGTGCGGGGCGGCTAATATCACCGTCCTCTGCCGCGCAGTATAGTGCAGTCAATTGAAAATTCGCGTACATTCGCAACTCATCCGAGCTAGGTACAGAGGTTGCACTAATGCACGGTGCATATTATCAAGAAGCTATGGGCATGAAGAGTTTTAAAATGTAAACCCTATCTCGGTGCTAAAGGCGCGCAAAGCTGTACGGGCCTTCCAATATCACCGTCCCCTGACGCGTAGTATAGTGCAGTCTATGGAAATTCTCGTACTTTCGCGACTCTTCCTAGCTCGGTACAGAGGTTGCACTAATGCATGGTGCATATTATAAAGAAGCTATGGGCATGAAGAGTTTAAAAATGTAAACACTTTCTCAGTGCAAAAGGCGCACAAATCGGTGGGGGCCAGCCAATATCACCGTCCTCTGCCGCTCAGTATAGTGCCGTCAATGGAAATTCGCGTGAATTCGCGACTCTTCCTAGCTCGGTAAAAAGGCTGCACTTATGCAAGGTGAATATTATCAAGAAGCTATCGGCATGAAGAGTTTAAAAATGTAAACCCTTTCTCGGTGCAAAAGTCGCACAAAGCTGTACGGGCCTTCCAATGTCACCGTCCCCTGCGGCGCAGTATAGTGCTGTCAATGGAAATTCGCGTACATTCACGACTCTTCCTAGCTCGGTACAAAGGTTGCACTAATGCACGATGCATATTATCAAGAATCTATTGGCATGAAGAGTTTAAAAATGTAAACCCTTTCTCGGTGTAAAAGGCGCGCAAAGCTGTACGGGCCTGCCAATATCACCGTCCCTTGCGTCGCAGTATAGTGCAGTCAATGGTAATTGGTGTGCATTCGCGACTCTTCCTTGCTCGGTACAAATGTTGCACTAATGCACGGTGCATATTATCAAGAAGCTATGGGCATGAAGAGTTTAAAAATGTAAACCCTATCTCGGTGCAAAAGGCGCACAAAGCTGTATGGGCCTGCCAATATCACCGTCCGTTGCGGCGCAGTATAGAGCAGTCAATTGTAATTCGTGTGCATTCGCGACTCTTCCTTGCTCGGTACACATGTTGCACTAATCCAAGGTGCATATTATCAGGAAGCTATGGGCATGAAGAGTTTAAAAATGTAAACCCTATCTCGGTGCACTAGGCGCACAAAGCTGTACGGGCCTGCCAATATCACCGTCCCCTGCGGTGCAGTATAGTGCAGTCAATGGTATTTCGCGTACATTCGCGACTCTTCTTAGCTCGGTACACATGTTGCACTAATGCAAGGTGCATATTATCAGGAAGCTATGGGCATGAAGAGTTTAAAAATGTAAACCCTATCTCTGTGCTCTAGGCGCACAAAGCTGTACGGGCCTGCCAATATCACCATCCCTTGCGTCGCAGTATAGTGCAGTCAATGGAAATTCGCGTACATTCGCGACTCTTCCTAGCTCGGTACACATGTTGCACTAATGCAAGGTGCATATTATCAGGAAGCTATGGGTATGAAGAGTTTAAAATTGTAAACCCTATCTCGGTGCAATAGGCGCACAAAGCTGTACGGGCCTGCCAATATCACCGTCCCCTGCGGCGCAGTATAGAGCAGTCAATGGAAATTCGCGTACATTCGCGACTCTTCCTAGCTCGGTACAAATGTTGCACTAATGCACGGTGCATATTATCAGGAAGCTATGGGCATGAAGAGTTTAAAAATGTAAACCCTATCTCGGTGCAAAAGGCGCACAAAGCTGTATGGGCCTGCCAATATCCCCGTCCCTTGCGGCGCAGTATAGTGCAGTCAATGGAAATTCGCGTACATTCGCGACTCTTCCTTGCTCGGTACACATGTTGCACTAATGCAAGGTGCATATTATCAGGAAGCTATGGGCATGAAGAGTTTAAAAATGTAAACCCTATCTCGGTGCAAAAGGCGCACAAAGCTGTATGGGCCTGACAATATCCCCGTCCCTTGCGGCGCAGAATAGAGCAGTCAATGGAAATTCGCGTACATTCGCGACTCTTCCTAGTCGGTACAAATGTTGCACTAATGCACGGTGCATATTATCAAGAAGCTATGGGCATGAAGAGTTTAAAAATGTAAACCCTATCTCGGTGCAAAAGGCGCACAAAGCTGTATGGGCCTGCCAATATCACCGTCCCTTGCGGCGCAGTATAGAGCAGTCAATTGTAATTCGTGTGCATTCGCGACTCTTCCTTGCTCGGTAGACATGTTGCACTAATGCAAGGTGCATATTATCAGGAAGCTATGGGCATGCAGAATTTAAAAATGTAAACCCTATCTCTGTGCAATAGGCGCACAAAGCTGTACGGGCATGCCAATATCACCGTCCCCTGCGGCGCAGTATAGTGCAGTCAATGGAAATTCGCGTACATTCGCGACTCTTCCTAGCTCGGTACAAATGTTGCACTAATGCACGGTGCATATTATCAAGAAGCTATGGGCATGAAGAGTTTAAAAATGTAAACCCTATCTCGGTGCAAAAGGCGCACAAAGCTGTATGGGCCTGACAATATCCCCGTCCCTTGCGGCGCAGTATAGAGCAGTCAATGGAAATTCGCGTACATTCGCGACTCTTCCTAGCTCGGTACAAATGTTGCACTAATGCACGGTGCATATTATCAAGAAGCTATGGGCATGAAGAGTTTAAAAATGTAAACCCTTTCACGGTGCAAAAGGCGAACAAAGCTGTACGGACCTGCCAATATCACCGTCACCTGCGGCGCAGTATAGTGCAGTCAATGGAAATTCGCGTACATTCGCGACTCTTCCTAGCTCGGTACAAAGGTTGCACTAATGCAAGGTGCATGTTATAAAGAAGATATGGGTACGAAGAGTTTCAAAATGTAAACCCTTTCTCAGTGCAAAAGGCGCACAAAGCTGTACGTGCCTTCCAATGTCACCGTCCCCTGCGGCGCAGTATAGTGCTGTCAATGGAAATTCGCGTACATTCACGACTCTTCCTAGCTCGGTACAAAGGTTGCACTAATGCACGATGCATATTATCAAGAATCTATTGGCATGAAGAGTTTAAAAATGTAAACCCTTTCTCGGTGCAAAAGGCGCACAAATCGGTGCGGGGCGGCTAATATCACCGTCCTCTGCCGCGCAGTATAGTGCAGTCAATTGAAAATTCGCGTACATTCGCAACTCATCCGAGCTAGGTACAGAGGTTGCACTAATGCACGGTGCATATTATCAAGAAGCTATGGGCATGAAGAGTTTTAAAATGTAAACCCTATCTCGGTGCTAAAGGTGCGCAAAGCTGTACGGGCCTTCCAATATCACCGTCCCCTGACGCGTAGTATAGTGCAGTCTATGGAAATTCTCGTACTTTCGCGACTCTTCCTAGCTCGGTACAGAGGTTGCACTAATGCATGGTGCATATTATAAAGAAGCTATGGGCATGAAGAGTTTAAAAATGTAAACACTTTCTCAGTGCAAAAGGCGCACAAATCGGTGGGGACCAGCCAATATCATCGTCCTCTGCCGCTCAGTATAGTGCCGTCAATGGAAATTCGCGTGAATTCGCGACTCTTCCTAGCTCGGTAAAAAGGCTGCACTTATGCAAGGTGAATATTATCAAGAAGCTATCGGCATGAAGAGTTTAAAAATGTAAACCCTTTCTCGGTGCAAAAGTCGCGCAAAGCTGTACGGGCCTTCCAATGTCACCGTCCCCTGCGGCGCAGTATAGTGCTGTCAATGGAAATTCGCGTACATTCACGACTCTTCCTAGCTCGGTACAAAGGTTGCACTAATGCACGATGCATATTATCAAGAATCTATTGGCATGAAGAGTTTAAAAATGTAAACCCTTTCTCGGTGTAAAAGGCGCGCAAAGCTGTACGGGCCTGCCAATATCACCGTCCCTTGCGTCGCAGTATAGTGCAGTCAATGGTAATTCGTGTGCATTCGCGACTCTTCCTTGCTCGGTACAAATGTTGCACTAATGCACGGTGCATATTATCAAGAAGCTATGGGCATGAAGAGTTTAAAAATGTAAACCCTATCTCGGTGCAAAAGGCGCACAAAGCTGTATGGGCCTGCCAATATCACCGTCCGTTGCGGCGCAGTATAGAGCAGTCAATTGTAATTCGTGTGCATTCGCGACTCTTCATTGCTCGGTACACATGTTGCACTAATGCAAGGTGCATATTATCAAGAAGCTATGGGCATGAAGAGTTTAAAAATGTAAACCCTATCTCGGTGCAAAAGGCGCACAAAGCTGTATGGGCCTGCCAATATCACCGTCCGTTGCGGCGCAGTATAGAGCAGTCAATTGTAATTCGTGTGCATTCGCGACTCTTCCTTGCTCGGTTCACATGTTGCACTAATGCAAGGTGCATATTATCAGGAAGCTATGGGCATGCAGAATTTAAAAATGTAAACCCTATCTCGGTGCTAAAGGCGCACAAAGATGTACGGGCCTGCCAATATCACCGTCCCCTGCTGCGCAGTATTGTGCACTCAATGGAAATTCGCGTTCTTTCGCGACTCTTCCTAGCTCGGTACAGAGGTTGCACTAATGCAAGGTGCATATTATCAAGAAGCTATCGGCATGCAGAGTTTAAAAATGTAAACCTTATCTCAGTGCAAATGGCGCACAAATCGGTGCGGGCCGGTAATATCACCGTCCTCTGACGCGCAGTATAGTGCCGTCAATGGAAATTCGCGTGTATACGCGACTCTTCCTAGCTCGGTACAAATGTTGCACTAATGCAAGGTGCATATTATCAAGAAGCTATGGGCATGAAGAGTTTAAAAATGTAAACCCTATCTCGGTGCAAAAGGCGCAAAAAAGCTGTATGGGCCTGCCAATTTCACCGTCCCCTGCAGCGCAGTATAGAGCAGTCAATGGTATTTCGTGTGCATTCGCGACTCTTCCTTGCTCGGTACACATGTTGCACTAATGCAAGGTGCATATTGTCAGGAAGCTATGGGCATGCAGAGTTTAAAAATTTAAACCCTATCTCGGTGCAAAAGGCGCACAAAGCTGTACGGGCCTGCCAATATCATCGTCAACTGCGGCGTAGTATAGTGCAGTCAATGGTAATTCGCTTACATTCGCGATTCTTCCTTGCTAGGTACAAAGGTTGCACTAATGCAAGGTGCATATTATCAAGAAGCTATGGGCATAAACAATTTTAAAAATGTAAACCCTTTCTCGGTGCAAAAGGCGCACAAAGCTGTACGGGCCTGCCAATATCACCGTCCTCTGCGGCGCAGTATAGTGCAGTCAATGATAATTCGCGCACATTCGTGACTCTTCCTTGCTCGGTTCAAAGGTTGCACTAATGCAAGGTGCATATTATCAACAAGCTATGGGCATGAAGTGTTTAAAAATGTAAAGCTTACCTCGGTGCAAATGGCGCACAAATCGGTGCGGGCCGGCAATATCACCGTCCACTGCCGCGAAGTACAGTGCCGTCAATGGTAATTCGCGTGTATTCGCGACTCTTCCAAGCTCGGTACAGAGTTTGCACTAATGCACGGTGCATATTATCAAGAAGCTATGTGCATTAAGAGTTTAAAAATATAAACCCTATCTCGCTGCAAAAGGAGCACAAAGCTGTACGGGCCTGCCAATATCACCGTCCCCTGCGGTGCAGTATAGTGAAGTCAATGGTAATTCGCGTACATTCGCGACTTTTTCTAGCTCGGTTCAAAGGTTGCACTAATGCAAGGTGCATGTTATAAAGATGATATGGGTACGAAGAGTTTAAAAATGTAAACCCTTTCTCGGTGCAAAAGGCGCACAAAGCTGTACGGGCCTGCCAATATCACCGTCCCCTGCGGCGCAGTATAGTGCAGTCAATGGTAATTAGCTTACATTCGCGACTCTTCCTAGCTCGGTACAGAGGTTGCACTAATGCAAGGTGCATGTTATAAAGAAGATATGGGTACGAAGAGTTTAAAAATGTAAACCCTTTCTCAGTGCAAAAGGCGCACAAAGCTGTACGGGCCTGCCAATATCACCGTCCCCTGCGGCGCAGTATAGTGCAGTCAATGGAAATTCGCGTAAATTCGCGACTCTTCTTAGCTCGGTACAGAGGTTGCACTAATGCACGGTGCATATTATCAAGAAGCTATGGGCATGAAGAGTTTAAAAATGTAAACCCTTTCGCGGTGCAAAAGGCGCACAAAACTGTACGGGCCAGCCAATATCACCGTCCCCTGCTGCGCAGTATATTGCAGTCAATGGAATTTCGCGTACATTCGCGACTCTTCATAGCTAGGTACAGAGGTTGCACTAATGCACGGTGCATATTATCAAGAAGCTATGGGCATGAAGAGTTTAAAAATATAAACCCTTTCTCGGTGCAAAAGGCGGACAAAGCTGTACGGGCCTGCCAATATCACCGTCCCTTGCGGCGCAGTATAGTGCAGTCAATGGAAATTCGCGTAAATTCGCGACTCTCCTTAGCTCGGTACAGAGGTTGCACTAATGCACGGTGCATATTATCAAGAAGCTATGGGCATGAAGAGTTTAAAAATGTAAACCCTTTCGCGGTGCAAAAGGCGCACAAAGCTGTACGGGCCTGCCAATACCACCGTCCCATGCTGCGCAGTATATTGCAGTCAATGGAATTTCGCGTACATTCGCGACTCTTCCAAGCTCGGTACAGAGGTTGCACTAATGCTCGGTGCATATTATCAAGAAACTATGGGCATAAAGAGTTTAAAAATGTAAACCCTTTCTCGGTGCAAAAGGCGAACAAAGCTGTACGGACCTACCAATATCACCGTCACCTACGGCGCAGTATAGTGCAGTCAATGGAAATTCGCGTACATTCGCGACTCTTCCTAGCTCGGTACAAAGGTTGCACTAATGCACGGTGCATATTATCAAGTAGCTAAGGGCATGAAGAGTTTAAAAATGTAAACCCTATCTCGGTGCAAAAGGCGCACAAAGCTGTACGGGCCTGCCAATATCACCGTCCCCTGCGGCGCATTATATTGCAGTGAATGGAATTTCGCGTACATTCGCGACTCTTCATAGCTAGGTACAGAGGTTGCACTAATGCACGGTACATATTATCAAGAAGCTATGGGCATGAAGAGTTTAAAAATATAAACCCTTTCTCGGTGCAAAAGGCGCACAAAGCTGTACGAACTGCCAATATCACCGTCACCTACGGCGCAGTATAGTGCAGTCAACGGAAATTCGCGTACATTCGCGACTCTTCCTAGCTCGGTACAAAGGTTGCACTAATGCACGGTACATATTATCAAGTAGCTAAGGGCATGAAGAGTTTAAAAATGTAAACCCTATCTCGGTGCAAAAGGCGCACAAAGCTGTACGGGCCTGCCAATACCACCGTCCCCTGCGGCGCAGTATATTGCAGTCAATGTAAATTCACGTAAATTCGCGACTCTTCTTAGCTCGGTACAAAGGTTGCACTAATGCACAGTGCATATTATCAAGTAGCTAAGTGCATGAAGAGTTTAAAAATGTAAACCCTATCTCGGTGCAAAAGGCGCACAAAGCTGTACGGTCCTGCCAATATCACCGTCCCTTGCGGTGCAGTATAGTGCAGTCAATGGTAATTCGCGTACATTCGTGACTCTTGCTCGCTCGGTACAGAGTTTGCACTAATGCACGGTGCGTATTATCAAGTAGCTAAGGGCATGAAGAGTTTAAAAATGTAAACCCTTTCTCGTTGCAAAAGGCGCATAAAGCTGTACGTGCCTGCCAATATCACCGTCCCCTGCGGTGCAGTATAGTGCAGTCAATGGTAATTCGCGTACATTCGCGACTCTTCCTAGCTCGGTACAAAGGTTGCACTAATGCAAGGTACATATTATCAAGAAGCTATGGGCATGAAGAATTTTAAAAATGTAAACCCTTTCTCGGTGCAAAAGGCGCACAAATCTGTACGGGCCTGCCAATTCACCGTCCCCTGCGGCGCAGTATAGTGCAGTCAATGGAAATTCGCGTACATTCGCGACTCTTCCTAGCTCGGTACAGAGGTTGCACTAATGCACGGTGCATATTATCAAGATGCTATGGGCATGAAGAGTTTAAAAATGCAAACCCTATCTCGGTGCAGTAGGCGCCAAATCTGTACGAGCCTGCCAATATCACCATCCACTGTGGCAAAGTATAGTGCAGTCAATGGAAATTCGCGTAAATTCGCGACTCTTCTTAGCTCGGTACAGAGGTTGCACTAATGCACGGTGCATATTATCAAGAAGCTATGGGCATGAAGAGTTTAAAAATGTAAACCCTTTCGCGGTGCAAAAGGCGCACAAAACTGTACGGGCCAGCCAATATCACCGTCCCCTGCTGCGCAGTATATTGCAGTCAATGGAATTTCGCGTACATTCGCGACTCTTCATAGCTAGGTACAGAGGTTGCACTAATGCACGGTGCATATTATCAAGAAGCTATGGGCATGAAGAGTTTAAAAATATAGACCCTTTCTCGGTGCAAAAGGCGGACAAAGCTGTACGGGCCTGCCAATATCACCGTCCCTTGCGGCGCAGTATAGTGCAGTCAATGGAAATTCGCGAAAATTCGCGACTCTCCTTAGCTCGGTACAGAGGTTGCACTAATGCACGGTGCATATTATCAAGAAGCTATGGGCATGAAGAGTTTAAAAATGTAAACCCTTTCGCGGTGCAAAAGGCGCACAAAGCTGTACGGGCCTGCCAATACCACCGTCCCATGCTGCGCAGTATATTGCAGTCAATGGAATTTCGCGTACATTCGCGACTCTTCCAAGCTCGGTACAGAGGTTGCACTAATGCTCGGTGCATATTATCAAGAAACTATGGGCATAAAGAGTTTAAACATGTAAACCCTTTCTCGGTGCAAAAGGCGAACAAAGCTGTACGGACCTGCCAATATCACCGTCACCTACGGCGCAGTATAGTGCAGTCAATGGAAATTCGCGTACATTCGCGACTCTTCCTAGCTCGGTACAAAGGTTGCACTAATGCACGGTGCATATTATCAAGTAGCTAAGGCATGAAGAGTTTAAAAATGTAAACCCTATCTCGGTGCAAAAGGCGCACAAAGCTGTACGGGCCTGCCAATATCACCGTCCCCTGCGGCGCATTATATTGCAGTGAATGGAATTTCGCGTACATTCGCGACTCTTCATAGCTAGGTACAGAGGTTGCACTAATGCACGGTGCATATTATCAAGAAGCTATGGGCATGAAGAGTTTAAAAATATAAACCCTTTCTCGGTGCAAAAGGCGCACAAAGCTGTACGAACTGCCAATATCACCGTCACCTACGGCGCAGTATAGTGCAGTCAACGGAAATTCGCGTACATTCGCGACTCTTCCTAGCTCGGTACAAAGGTTGCACTAATGCACGGTGCATATTATCAAGTAGCTAAGGGCATGAAGAGTTTAAAAATGTAAACCCTATCTCGGTGCAAAAGGCGCACAAAGCTGTACGGGCCTGCCAATACCACCGTCCCCTGCGGCGCAGTATATTGCAGTCAATGTAAATTCGCGTAAATTCGCGACTCTTCTTAGCTCGGTACAAAGGTTGCACTAATGCACAGTGCATATTATCAAGTAGCTAAGGGCATGAAGAGTTTAAAAATGTAAACCCTATCTCGGTGCAAAAGGCGCACAAAGCTGTACGGTCCTGCCAATATCACCGTCACTTGCGGTGCAGTATAGTGCAGTCAATGGTAATTCGCATACATTCGCGACTCTTGCTCGCTCGGTACAGAGTTTGCACTAATGCACGGTGCGTATTATCAAGTAGCTAAGGGCATGAAGAGTTTAAAAATGTAAACCCTTTCTCGTTGCAAAAGGCGCATAAAGCTGTACGTGCCTGCCAATATCACCGTCCCCTGATGCGCAGTATAGTGCAGTCAATGGTAATTCGCGTACATTCGCGACTCTTCCTAGCTCGGTACAAAGGTTGCACTAATGCAAGGTACATATTATCAAGAAGCTATGGGCATGAAGAATTTTAAAAATGTAAACCCTTTCTCGGTGCAAAAGGCGCACAAATCTGTACGGGCCTGCCAATTCACCGTCCCCTGCGGCGCAGTATAGTGCAGTCAATGGAAATTCGCGTACATTCGCGACTCTTCCTAGCTCGGTACAAAGGTTGCACTAATGCACGGTGCATATTATCAAGAAGCTATGGGCATGAAGAGTTTAAAAATTTAAACCCTATCTCGGTGCAAAAGGCGCACAAAGCTGTATGGGCCTGCCAATATCACCGTCCCTTGCGGCGCAGTATAGAGCAGTCAATGGTAATTGGTGTTCATTCGCGACTCTTCCTTGCTCGGTACACAGGTTGCACTAATGCAAGGAGCGTATTATCAAGAAGCTATGGGCATGAAGAGTTTAAAAATGTAAACCCTATCACGGTGCAAAAGGCGCACAAAGCTGTACGGACCTGCCAATATCACCGTCCCCCGCAGCGCAGTATTGTGCAGTGAATGGAAATTCGCGTATATTCGCGACACTTCCGAGCTCGGTGCAAAGGTTGCACTAATGCAAGATGCATATTATCAAGAAGCTATGGGCATGAAGAGTTCAATAATGTAAACCCTTTCTCGATGCAAAAGGCGCCCAAAGCTGTACTGGCCTGCCAATACCACCGTCCCCTGCGGCGCATTATATTGCAGTCAATGGCATTTCGCGTACATTCGCGCGACTCTTCCTAGCTCGGTACAGAGGTTGCACTAATGCACGGTGCATATTATCAAGAAGCTATGGGCATGAAGAGTTTAAAAATGTAAACCCTTTCGCGGTGTAAAAGGCGCACAAAACTGTACGGGCCTGCCAATATCACCGTCCCATGCTGCGCAGTATATTGCAGTCAATGGAATTTCGCGTACATTCGCGACTCTTCCTAGCTCGGTACAGAGGTTGCACTAATGCACGGTGCATATTATCAAGAAACTATGGGCATGAAGAGTTTAAAAATGTAAACCCTTTCTCGGTGCAAAAGGCGAACAAAGCTGTACGGACCTGCCAATATCACCGTCACCTACGGCGCACTATAGTGCAGTCAATGGAAATTCGCGTACATTCGCGACTCTTCCTAGCTCGGTACAAAGGTTGCACTAATGCACGGTGCATATTATCAAGTAGCTAAGGGCATGAAGAGTTTAAAATTGTAAACCCTATCTCGGTGCAAAAGGCGCACAAAGCTGTACGGGCCTGCCAATATCACCGTCCCCTACGGTGCAGTATGGTGCAGTCAATGGTAATTCGCGTACATTCGCGACTCTTCCTTGCTCGGTACAGAGTTTGCACTAATGCACGGTGCGTATTATCAAGTAGCTAAGGTCATGAAGAGTTTAAAAATGTAAACCCTTTCTCGTTGCAAAAGGCGCATAAAGCTGTACGGGCCTGCCAATATCACCGTCCCCTGCGGTGCAGTATAGTGCAGTCAATGGTAATTCGGGTACATTCGCGACTCTTCCTTGCTCGGTACAGAGTTTGCACTAATGCACGGTGCGTATTATCAAGTAGCTAAGGGCATGAAGAGTTTAAAAATGTAAACCCTTTCTCGTTGCAAAAGGCGCATAAAGCTGTACGGGCCTGCCAATATCACCGTCCCCTGCGGTGCAGTATAGTGCAGTCACTGGTAATTCGCGTACATTCGCGACTCTTCCTAGCTCGGTGCGAAGGTTGCACTAATGCAAGGTGCATGTTATAAAGAAGATATAGGTACGAAGAGTTTAAAAATGTATACCCTTTCTCGGTGCAAAAGGCGCACAACACTGTACGGGCCTGCCAATATCACCGTCCCCTGCGGCGCATTATATTGCAGTCAATGGCATTTCGCGTACATTCGCGACTATTCCTAGCTCGGTACAGAGGTTGCACTAATGCACGGTGCATATTATCAAGAAGCTATGGGCATGAAGAGTTTAAAAATATAAACCCTTTCTCGGTGCAAAAGGCGCACAAAACTGTACGGGCCTGCCAATATCACCTTCCCCTGCGGGGCAGTATAGTGAAGTCAATGGTAATTCGCGTACATTCGCGACTCTTCCTAGCTCGGTACAAAGGTTGCACTAATGCAAGGTGCATGTTATAAAGAAGATATGGGTACGAAGAGTTTAAAAATGTAAACCCTTTCTCGGTGCAAAAGGCGCACAAAGCTGGACGGGCCTGCCAATATCACCGTCCCCTGCGGCGCATTATATTGCAGTCAATAATAATAATAATAATAATAATAATAATAATTTTCGATAAACACACCAAATTTAGGTGTACAGGAGGGTAGAAGTAAAGGTAAAGGAAGACACCAAAATAATTAAATGAAGATAATTAGTTACAACAAATAATTTGTATCATTGACTCAATGTCCAAGTCTCTTACACTGCAGTCACTGATGCGCAGGTGTCTTGCAAAGTCGGCACAAATAAGGTCTTCCTCAAAGTACAATTTCACATATTTGTGAGCACAGTAGCGATTGCTGCCAACTGGAGTAAACACATTGGTGTTGAATAGGGTAAAGGAGTCATGAAGCAAATATGAATTCGACTCACAGGTCTTTCTTGAAAAACGGTCAGATAAACGTATAAGTCGATTGAGAACACTATCAAGATGTGCAATTTTATGCAGAATTCGAGTGTGGCAGTTTCTTGGGACCCTCCAAATTCGCCTGAGAATATTATTGAAGGCAACCTCCAAGGAAGTAAGCTGTCTGCAAGTAATGTCCCAGAGAGCACCACCATACAACGACAAGCAGTGTGAGTTAAAGAGGACCGTCTTGACATGCGGATCACACGAAGAAAAGGTACTTAAGATAATATTGGCTTTTTTACACATTTCAAGTGTGGCTCTCTTGATGTCATCACTGTCATCAAGTGAACAGTGTAAAATGTGACCAAGGTGGGTAACAGTGTCAGAGAATTCGAGAAGGTGACCTGAGAAGAAAAATTTGTCAGTGCATTTAATCTTAGGTGAAGATCGAAAACAGATTAACTGAGTTTTGGCAGCATTGAAGGTAAGATTGTGATCAGTGGCAAAGAGTTCACATTCTCTGAGAAGAATTCTGAGAGCAGAGGGTGATGGAGCAAGAAGGGCAATATCATCAGCATAACATAAGGAGCCAACATAATGATGGCCAACATGACAACCAATATCAAGAGTAGACAAGCGCTGGAGCAGCTCATCGAGATAGACCGTAAATAAGACTGGTGATAGTACCCCACCTTGACGTACACCATTTGTTACACCAAAGGGGTCGGATACATAGGAGTTCCATTTAACAGTGCAAGACTGGTCTTTGTACCAAGACCAAAGAAAGCGCAGTAAAATAGGGGGTACATCTCTCCTCTCAAGGATATTGAACAGGGTGTTATGACTTACTCTATCAAACGCTTTACTGGCATCTAGAAAGCAGCCATAGACCTTAGTCTTACGATGGATGTGAAGGGCAATAGTGTTCTTTAGCAGACCTGTACAAGAATCAGTGGAAGTGCCACTTTTGAAGCCAAACTGCAAATCAGACGTTGATAAGTAGGAGCCAAACTGTAGTAGTATACACCATTCAAGAACCTTATTCAGATTGGGGGCCAAAGCAATGTGTCTATAATTGTCTGATTGAGACGGATCCTTCCCTGACTTAGGAATAGGAATCAGTATGCAGTTCCTGAGTAGCTGAGGCATATACCCATGTCTAATAATGACTGTAAAGAATTTTGATAGAAATTCTTCCAGAACAGGGGCTGCAAGAAGGAGATGGTTTGAAGAGAGTTGGCTGCCATCCTGCTTGTTGGTTCTCAGTTTTTCCAAGGCTTCTGATACAGTCTCAGGAAAAATTGATATATTAGCAGTACAACTAGAATCTTGCAGAAAAGAAAAGGATGCCACGTCCTCCTCGACAGAGTTGAGAACAGTACTAAGTCTATTATGAAAGTTATTTGTTATATCTCACATGTTTGTAAAACCATCAACAATAGAGGACTGTGAGCGTTTAGCAGTCTTGGAGCGCTTGACTCTTTTTATTTCTTGCCAGAAAACACGATTGTGTCTCCCAGTTAAGGCAGAACTGATTTTCTTACTGACGATGTGATCTTTCCGACGTTTTAGAGATCTAACAGCATACTTGTAGCGAGACTTGGCTTTCTTCCTGATTTGCGATAGAACACCACTAGAGGGACAACCATTATCTGACCACAAACGATTCCAAAATAGAGCTTTACTGCGAAGTAGTCTAACGGAGTCATTCCATCCTGCCATAACCTTAGCACGTTTACTGAACTGTGGAAAACATTGTTGTCCAGCATGATACAGACAAGAAAACAGCTTTTCACATGCATAGTCAATAGCAGGTTGATGCGACTTGCAATCTGGAGTTGAGCAATCTTGCAACTCATCTGAAAGAGTGGACAAACTTGCCCAAACACAAATCTTGTAAGCCTCTATTGAGGCAGAGTCAATTTTACGCCAGTCGATTTTATCATGAAGACTAGTATTACCACGCGAGCTAATAGTGTCAGAACTGCCCACATGAGGTAGAGATACGTTAAGTTCAAAAAAGACAGGAACATGATCGGAAAAGTTATCTGGAGAGTGTATACACATAATGGAGGAGATGTTGTCGACACAGTGGCAATTGGTCAGAACGTGATCCGGCCAGGAGCGAGCTAGACCATCATCTCTCTCATACGTGAAATGAATATTATAACATGGGAGAAGATCAACAGCACACAGTTGAAGGTCGTTCATGAGCGCTTGCAAGTATACACAGGTGGTACCTCGATGATTAAAATCAACATTGAAGTCACCAGCAACAATAACTTTGTCAAAGACTTGCGCATCAATAAAGCCTTTAAGCTCACCCAGAACCTCCAAGTAGAAGTCATGACTTTGAGAAGTACCATAGTTGGTAGGTAGATAAACACAAATCAAGAGGATCGACATTGAGGAACAGGTAAGTGAAATTGCACAAAATCTTTTTGAAATCGACTTTATAGTTGTAATAAATTTAGAGAGTGACTTACGATAGAGTATGGCACAGCCACCAAAGGGCCGCCCAGCAACAAATTCTGTACTAACCATACCACTAACAGCAGTTGAGGAATATTCATCACTGATGTTAAGAGATTGTAACTGTTCTTTGAAGAGCCAATGTTCTTGAATCATACAGATATCACAATCATTTAAGAGATTAACCCTTTACACCCGATGCGCATGCGCACAAAAAACACGTGATTACGAGAGAAACAAGATAAAAATGGCGATTTTGTTCTATGTTGATTCATTGCGTTATATCTTGTGAACTAGCAGAGTTCAACAATCGGTAGTTAGGCTTAGTTTGGTTGAAAACAAACCTGCTTTACTCAGGAAGTAGTCATACGAGTTGGCAGTGAAGTCCGAATAAGATACAGCGGTGGAAGCGCTGGTATTCGCTACGTATTGGAAAATGACTGGAAATCCGTGGCAAAACTTCCAGCGAAGGTACGTTTTCACTGTTGTTTAGATGATTAGCGAGAACAAATTCGGTAGGACCAGTAGCGCGTGGGAAACCAGCTGTTCTGTGGCAGTACTAAGTACAACACGATCGAGCGGTAAACTTCGAACGCGATTTCCGGGGAAAGTCCCTATAGGACAGCCCGGCTAATTATGCTTTATTCGACTTCCTGCGGCACATACTAACTATATACTACGTAGCCGCGGGGTATAGAGCGCTAACTGCTCGATAGTGGCCATGACGACTATAGTCGTCATTCGGAATTAACGTACCTATATTCATGACGACTATAGTCGTCATTCGGGTATAAAGGGTTAAAGACAAAGTTAGACGCGGATTTTCATCCTCTACAATTATAACTGATAAGCGTACATTCGCGACTCTTCATAGCTCGGTACAGAGGTTGCACTAATGCACGGTGCATATTATCAAGAAGCTATGGGCATGAAGAGTTTAAAAATATAAACCCTTTCTTGGTGCAAAAGGCGCACAAAGCTGTACGGGCCTGCCAATATCACCGTCCCCTGCGGCGCAGTATAGTGCAGTCAATGGAAATTCGCGTACATTCGCGACTCTTCCTAGCTCGGTACAGAGGTTGCACTAATGCACGGTGCATATTATCAAGAAACAATGGGCATGAAGAGTTTAAAAATGTAAACCCTTTCTCGGTGCAAAAGGCGCACAAAGCTGTACGGGCCTGCCAATATCACCGTCCCATGCTGCGCAGTATATTGCAGTCAATTGAATTTCGCGTACATTCGCGACTCTTCCTAGCTCGGTACAGAGGTTGCACTAATGCTCGGTGCATATTATCAAGAAACTATGGGCATGAAGAGTTTAAACATGTAAACCCTTTCTCGGTGCAAAAGGCGAACAAAGCTGTACGGACCTGCAAATATCACCGTCACCTACGGCGCAGTATAGTGCAGTCAATGGAAATTCGCGTACATTCGCGACTCTTCCAAGCTCGGTACAAAGGTTGCACTAATGCACGGTGCATATTATCAAGTAGCTAAGGGCATGAAGAGTTTAAAAATGTAAACGCTACTTCGGTGCAAAAGGCGCACAAAGCTGTACGGGCCTGCCAATATCACCGTCCCCTGCGGCGCAGTATAGTGCAGTCAATAGAAATTCGCATACATTCGCGACTCTTCTTAGCTCGGTACAGAGTTTGCACTAATGCACGGTGCATATTATCAAGAAGCTAAGGTCATGAAGAGTTTAAAAATGTAAACCCTTTCTCGTTGCAAAAGGTGCATAAAGCTGTACGGGCCTGCCAATATCACCGTCCCCTGCGGCGCAGTATAGTGCAGTCAATGGGAATTCGCGTACATTCGCGACTCTTCCTAGCTCGGTACAAAGGTTGCACTAATGCAAGGTGCATGTTATAAAGAAGATATGGGTACGAAGAGTTTAAAAATGTAAACCCTTTCTCGGTGCAAAAGGCGCACAAATTTGTACGGGCCTGCCAATATCACCGTCCCCTGCGGCGCATTATATTGCAGTCAATGGAATTTCACGTACATTCGCGACTCTTCCTAGCTCGGTACAGAGGTTGCACTAATGCACGGTGCATATTATCAAGAAGCTACGGGCATGAAGAGTTTAAAAATATAAACCCTTTCTTGGTGCAAAAGGCGCACAAAGCTGTACGGGCCTGCCAATATCACCGTCCCCTGCGGCGCAGTATAGTGCAGTCAATGGAAATTCGCGTGCATTCGCGACTCTTCCTAGCTCGGTACAGAGGTTGCACTAATGCACGGTGCATATTATCAAGAAGCTATGGGCATGAAGAGTTTAAAAATGTAAACCCTTTCTCGGTGCAAAAGGCGCACAAAGCTGTACGGGCCTGCCAATATCACCGTCCCCTGCTGCGCAGTATATTGCAGTCAAAGGAATTTCGCGTACATTCGCGACTCTTCCTAGCTCGGTACAGAGGTTGCACTAATGCACGGTGCGTATTATCAAGTAGCTAAGGTCATGAAGAGTTTAAAAATGTAAACCCTTTCTCGTTGCAAAAGGTGCATAAAGCTGTACGGGCCTGCCAATATCACCGTCCCCTGCGGCGCAGTATAGTGCAGTCAATGGGAATTCGCGTACATTCGCGACTCTTCCTAGCTCGGTACAAAGGTTGCACTAATGCAAGGTGCATGTTATAAAGAAGATATGGGTACGAAGAGTTCAAAAATGTAAACCCTTTCTCGGTGCAAAAGGCGCACAAATTTGTACGGGCCTGCCAATATCACCGTCCCCTGCGGCGCATTATATTGCAGTCAATGGCATTTCGCGTACATTCGCGACTCTTCCTAGCTCGGTACAGAGGTTGCACTAATGCACGGTGCATATTATCAAGAAGCTATGGGCATGAAGAGTTTAAAAATGTAAACCCTTTCTCGGTGCAAAAGGCGAACAAAGCAGTACGGACCTGCCAATATCACCGTCACCTGCGCGCAGTATAGTGCAGTCAATGGAAATTCGCGTACATTCGCGACTCTTCTTTGCTCGGTACAAAGGTTGCACTAATGCACGATGCATATTATCAAGAAACTATGGGCATGAAGAGTTTAAAAATGTAAACCCTTTCTCGGTGCAAAAGGCGAACAAAGCTGTACGGACCTGCCAATATCACCGTCACCTGCGGCGCAGTATAGTGCAGTCAATGGAAATTCGCGTACATTCGCGACTCTTCTTTGCTCGGTACAAAGGTTGCACTAATGCACGATGCATATTATCAAGAAACTATGGGCATGAAGAGTTTAAAAATGTAAACCCTTTCTCGGTGCAAAAGGCGAACAAAGCTGTACGGACCTGCCAATATCACCGTCACCTGCGGCGCAGTATAGTGCAGTCAATGGTAATTCGCGCACATTTGCGACTCTTCCTTGCTCGGTACAAAGGTTGCACTAATGCAAGGTGCATATTATCAAGAAGCTATGGGAATGAAGAATTTTAAAAATGTAAACCCTTTCTCGGTGCAAAAGGCGTACAAATCGGTGAGGGCCGGCCAATATCACCGTCCTCTGCTGTGCAGTATGGTGCCGTCAATGGAAATTCGCGTGCATTCGCGACTCTTCCTAGCTCGGTACAAAGGTTGCACTAATGCAAGGCGCATATTATAAAGGAGCTATGGGCATGAAGATTTTAAAAATGCAAACCCTTTCTCGGTGCAAAAGGTGCACAAATCTGTACGGGCCTGCCAATATCATCGTCCCCTGCGGCGCAGTATAGTGCAGTCAATGGTAATTCGCGCACATTCGCGACCCTTTCTTTCTCGGTACAAAGGTTGCACTAATGCAAGGTGCATATTATCAAGAAGCTATGGGCATAAAGAATTTTTAAAATGTAAACCCTTTCTCGGTGCAAAAGGCGCACAAATCGGTGCGGGCCGGCCAATATCACCGTCCTCTGCCGCGAAGTATAGCGCCGTCAATGGAAATTCGCGTGCATTCGCGATTCTTCCTAGCTCGGTACAAAGGTTGCACTAATGTAAGGTTCATATTATCAAGAAGCAATGCGCATGAAGAGTTTTAAAATGTAAACCTTTTCTCGGTGCAAAAGGCGCACAAAGCTTTACTGGCCTGCCAATATCACCGTCCCCTGCTGCGCAGTATAGTGCAGTCAATTGTAGTTCGCGTATATTAGCGACTCTTTCTTGCTCGGTACAAAGGTTGCACTAATGCAAGGTGCATATTATCAAGAAGGTATGGGCATGAAGAGTTTCAAAATGTAAACCCTTTCTCGGTGCAAAAGGCGCACAAAGCTGTACGGGCCTGCCAATATCACCGCCACCTGCGGCCCAGTATGGTGTAGTCAAAGGAAATTCGCGTACATTCGCGACTCTTCCTAGCTCGGTACAGAGGTTGCACTAATGCACGGTGGATATTATCAAGAAGCTATGGTCATGAAGAGTTTAAAATTGTAAACCCTATCTCGGTGCATTAGGCGCACAAAGCTGCACGGGCCTGCCAATATCACCGTCCCCTGCAGCAAAGTATAGTGCAGTCAATGGTAATTCGCGTACATTCGCGACCCTTCCTTGCTCGGTACAAAGGTTGCACTAATGCAAGGTGCATATTATCAAGAAGCTATGGGCATGAAGATTGTAAAAATGTAAACCCTTTCTCGGTGCAAAAGGCGCACAAAAAAACTGTACGGGCCTGCCAATATCACCGTCTCCTGCGGCGCAGTATAGTGCAGTCAATGGTAATTCGCGTACATTCGCGACTCTTCCTTGCTCGGTACGAAGGTTGCACTAATGCAAGGTGCATATTATCAAGAAGCTATGGGCATGAAGAGTTTAAAAATGTAAACCCTTTCTCGGTGCAAAAGGTGTAAAAAGCTGTAGGGGCTTGCCAATATCACCATCCCCTGCGGCGCAGTACAGTGCTGTCAACGGTAATTCGCGTACATTCGCTACTCTTCCTTGCTCGGTACAAAGGTTGCACTAATGTAAGGTTCATATTATCAAGAAGCTATGGGCATGAAGTGTTTACAAATGTAAACCCTTTCTCGGTGCAAAAGGCGCACAAAGCTGTACGGGCCTGACAATATCACCTTCCACTGCCACGAAGAATAGTGCAGTCAATGGTAATTCGCATACATTCGCGACCCTTCCTTGCTCGGTACAAAGGTTGCACTAATGCAAGGTGCATATTATCAAGAAGCTATGGGCATGAAGATTGTAAAAATGTAAACCCTTTCTCGGTGCAAAAGGCGCACAAAAAAACTGTACGGGCCTGCCAATATCACCGTCTCCTGCGGCGCAGTATAGTGCAGTCAATGGTAATTCGCGTACATTCGCGACTCTTCCTTGCTCGGTACGAAGGTTGCACTAATGCAAGGTGCATATTATCAAGAAGCTATGGGCATGAAGAGTTTAAAAATGTAAACCCTTTCTCGGTGCAAAAGGTGTAAAAAGCTGTAGGGGCTTGCCAATATCACCATCCCCTGCGGCGCAGTACAGTGCTGTCAACGGTAATTCGCGTACATTCGCTACTCTTCCTTGCTCGGTACAAAGGTTGCACTAATGTAAGGTTCATATTATCAAGAAGCTATGGGCATGAAGAGTTTACAAATGTAAACCCTTTCTCGGTGCAAAAGGCGCACAAAGCTGTACGGGCCTGACAATATCACCTTCCACTGCCACGAAGAATAGTGCAGTCAATGGTAATTCGCATACATTCGCGACCCTTCCTTGCTCGGTACAAAGGTTGCACTAATGCAAGGTGCATATTATCAAGAAGCTATGTACAGGAAGAGTTTAAAAATGTAAACCCTTTCTCGGTGCAAAAGGCGCACAAATCGGTGCGGGCCGGCCAATGTCACCTTCCCCTGCGGCGCAGTATAGTGCAGTCAATGGTAATTCACGTACATTCGCGACTCTTCCTTGCTCGGTACAAAGGTTGCACTAATGCAAGGTGCATATTATCAAGAAGCTATGTGCATGAAGAGTTTATAAATGTAAACCCTTTCTCGGTGCAAAAGACGCACAAATCGGTGCTGGCCGGCCAATATCACCGTCCTCTGCCGCGCAGTAAAGTGCCGTCAATGGAAATTCGCGTGCATTCGCGACTCTTCCTACCTCGGTACAAAGGTTGCACTAATGTAAGGTTCATATTATCAAGAACCTATGGTCATGAAGAGTTTAAAAATATAAACCCTTTCTCGGTGCAAAAGGCGCACAAAGCTGTACGGGCCTGCCAATATCACCGTCCCCTGCGGCGCAGTACAGTGCAGTCAAAGGTAAGTCGCGTGCATTCGCGACTCTTCCTTGCTCGGTACATAGGTTGCACTATTGCAAGGTGCATATTATCAAGAAGCTGTGGGCGTGAAGAGTTTAAAAATGTAAACCCTTTCTCGGTGCAAAAGGCGCACAATGCTGTACGGCCCTGCCAGTATCACCGTCCTCTGCGACGCAGTATACTGTAGTCAATGGAATTTCGCGTACATTCGCGACTCTTCCTAGCTCGGTACAGATTTTGCACTAATGCACGGTGCATATTATCAAGAAGCTATGGGCATGAAGAGTTTTAAAATGTAAACCCTTTCTCGGTGCAAAAGGCGCACAAAGCTGTACGGGCCTGCCAATATCACCGTCCCCTGCGGCGCAGTGTAGTGCAGTGAATGGTAATTCGCGTGCTTTCGCGACTCTTCCTTGCTCGGTACAAAAGTTGCACTAATGCAAGGTGCATATTATCAAGAAGCTATGGGCATGAAGAGTTTAAAAATGCAAACCCTATCTCGGTGCAAAAGGCGCACAAAGCTGTACGGGCCTGACAATATCTCCGTCCACTGCCTCATAGTATAGTGCAGTCATTGGAAATTCGCATACATTCGCGACTCTTCCTAGCTCGGTACAAAGGTTGCACTAATGCACGGTGCATATTATCATGAAGCTATGGGCATGAAGAGTTTAAAAATGCAAACCCAATCCCGGTGCAAAAGGCGCACAAAACTGTACGGGCCTGAAAATATCACCGTCCCCAGCGGCGCAGTATAGTGCAGTCAATGGCAATTGGCGTACATTAGCGACTCTTCCTAGCTCGGTACAGAGGTTACACTATTGCACGGTGCATATTATCAGGAAGCTATGGGCATGAAGAGTTTAAAAATGTAAACCATTTCTCTGTGCAAAAGGCGCACAAAGCTGTACGGGTCTGGCAATATAACCGTCCACTACCGCGCAGTATAGTGCAGTCAATCGAAATTCGCATACATTCGCGGCTCTTCCTAGCTCGGTACAGTAGTTGCACTAATGCAAGTTGCAAATTATCAAGAAGCTATGGGCATGAAAGCTTTAAAAATATAAAACCCTTTCTCTGTGCAAAAGGCGCACAAAGTTGTACGGGCCTGCCAATATCACCGTCCCCTGCGGCGCAGTATAGTGCAGGCAATGGTAATTCGCGTACATTCGCGAATCTTCCTTCCTCGGTAAAAAGGTTGCACTAATGCAAGGTGCACATTATCAAGAAGCTTTGGGCATGAAGAGTTTAAAGATGTAAACCCTTTCTCGGTGCAAAAGGCGCACAAAGCTGTACGGGCCTGCCAATATCACCGTCCACTTCCGCGCTGTATAGTGCAGTAAATGGAAATTCGCGTATATTCGCGACTCTTCCTACCTCGGTGCAGAGGTTGCACTAATGCAAAGTGCATATTATCAAGAAGCTATGGGCATGAAGAGTTTAAAGATGTAAACCCTTTCTCGGTGCAAAAGGCGCACAAAGCTGTACGGGCCTGCCAATATCACCGTCCACTTCCGCGCTGTATAGTGCAGTAAATGGAAATTCGCGTATATTCGCGACTCTTCCTACCTCGGTGCAGAGGTTGCACTAATGCAAAGTGCATATTATCAAGAAGCTATGGGCATGAAGAGTTTAAAGATGTAAACCCTTTCTCGGTGCAAAAGGCGCACAAAGCTGTACGGGCCTGCCAATATCACCGTCCACTTCCGCGCTGTATAGTGCAGTAAATGGAAATTCGCGTATATTCGCGACTCTTCCTACCTCGGTGCAGAGGTTGCACTAATGCAAAGTGCATATTATCAAGAAGCTATGGGCATGAAGAGTTTAAAAATGTAAACCCTTTCTCGGTGCAAAAGGCGCACAAAGCTATACGGGCCGCCCAATATCGCCGTCCCTTACAGCGCCGTATAGTGCCGTCAATGGCAATTCGCGTACATTCGCGACTCTTCCTTGCTCGGTGCAGAGGATGCACTAATTCTCGGTGCATATTATCAAGAAGCTATGGGCATGAAGAGTTTAAAAATGTAAACCCTATCTCGGTGCAAAAGGCGCACAAAGCTGTACGGGTCTGCCAATATCACCGTCCACTTCGGCGCAGTATAGTGACGTCATTGGCAATTCGAGTACATTTGCGACTCTTCCTTGCTCGGTACAGAGGTTGCACTAATGCAAGGTGCATATTATCAAGAAGCTGTGGACATGAGGAGGTTACAAATGTAAACCCTTTCTCGGTGCAAAAGGCGCACAAAGCAGTACGGGCCCGCCAATATCACCGTCCCCTGCGGCGCAGTATAGTGCAGACAATGGAAATTCGCGAGCATTTGCAACTCATCCTTGCTCGGTACAAAGGTTGCACAAATGCAAGGTGCATATCAAGAAGCTATGGGCATGAAGAGTTTAAAAACGTAAACACTTTCTCGGAGCAAAAGGCGCACAAAGCTGTACGGGCCTGCCAATATCACCGTCCCATTCGGCGCAGTATAGTGTAGTCAATGGAAATTCGCGTACATTCGCGACTCTTCCTACCTCGGTACAGAGGTTGCACTAATGCACGGTGCATATTATCAAGAAGCTATTGGCATGAAGAGTTTAAAAATGTAAACCTTTTCTCGGTGTAAAAGGCGCACTAAGCTATACGGGCCGCCCAATATCGCCGTCCCTTACAGCGCCCTATAGTGCCGTTTGCAGCGAGAAAGGGTTTACATTTTTAAACTCCTCATGCCCATAGCTTCTTGATAAGATGCACCTTGCATTAGTGCAAACTTTGTACCGAGCAAGGAAGGGTCGCGAATGTACGCGAATTTCCATTGACTGCACTATACTGCGACGAATGGGACGGTGATATTGGCAGGCCCGTACAGATTTGTGCGACTTTTGCACCGAGAAAGGGTTTACATTTTTAAACTCCTCATGCCCATAGCTTCTTGATAAGATGCACCTTGCATTAGTGCAAACTTTGTACCGAGCAAGGAAGGGTCGCGAATGTACGCGAATTTCCATTGACTGCACTATACTGCGACGAATGGGACGGTGATATTGGCAGGCCCGTACAGCTTTGTGCTACTTTTGCATCGAGAAAGGGTTTACATTTTTAAACTCTTCATGCCCATAGCTTCTTGATAATATGCACCATGCATTAGTGCATCCTCTTTACCGAGCAAGGAAGGGTCGCGAATGTACGCGAATTTCAATTGACTGCACTATACTGCGACGAATGGGACGGTGATTTTGGCAGGCCCGTACAGCTTTGTGCGACTTTTGCACCGAGAAAGGGTTTACATTTTTAAACTCTTCATGCCCATAGCTTCTTGATAATATGCACCATGCATTAGTGCATCCTCTGTACCGAGCTAGGAAGAGTCGCGAATGTACGCGAATTTCCATTGACTGCACTATACTTTGACGCTGTGGACGGTGATATTGGCAGGCCCGTACAGCTTTGTGCGCCTTTTGCACCGAAATAGGGTTTATATTTTTAAACTTTTCATACCCATAGCTTCTTGATAATATGCACCTTGCATTAGTGCAACCTTTGTACCGAGCAAGGAAGGGTCGCGAATGTACGCGAATTACCATTGACTGCACTATACTGCGCCGCAAGGGACGGTGATATTGGATGGCCCGTACAGCTTTGTGCGCCTTTTGCACCGAGAAAGGGTTTACATTTTTAAACTATTCAAGCCCATAGCTTCTTGATAATATGCACCTTGTATTTGTGCAACTTTTGTACCGAGTTAGGAAGAGTCGCGAATATACGTGAATTTCCATTGACAGCACTATACTGCGCCGCAGGGGACGGTGATATTGGCAGGCCCGTACAGCTTTGTACGCCTTTTGCACCGAGAAAGGTTTTTAAATTTTTAAACTCTTCATGCCCATAGCTTCTTGATAATATGCACCTTGCATTAGTGCAACCTTTGTACCGAACTAGGAAGAGTCGCGCGAATGTACGCGAATTTCCATTGACTGCACTATACTGCGCCGCAGGGGACGTGATATTGGCAGGCCCGCACAGCTTTGTTCGCCTTTTGCAACAAGAAAGGTTTTACATTTTTAAACTCTTCATGCACATAGCCTCTTGATAATATGCACCTTGCATTAGTGCAACCTTTGTACCGAGCAAGGAAGGGTCGCGAATATACGCGAATTACCATTGACTGCACTATACTGCGCCGCAGGGGACGGTGATATTGGCAGGCCCGTACAGCTTTGTGCGCCTTTTGCACCGAGAAAGGGTTTACATTTTTAAACTGTTCAAGCCCATAGCTTCTTGATAATATGCACCTTGCATTAGTGCAACTTTTGTACCGAGTTAGGAAGAGTTGTGAATATACGCGAATTTCCACTGACAGCACTATACTTTGCCGCTGTGGACGGTGATATTGGCAGGCCCGTACAGCTTTGTGCGCCTTTTGCACCGAAATAGGGTTTATATTTTTAAACTTTTCATACCCATAGCTTCTTGATAATATGCACCTTGCATTAGTGCAACCTTTGTACCGAGCAAGGAAGGGTCGCGAATGTACGCGAATTACCATTAACTGCACTATACTGCGCCGCAAGGGACGGTGATATTGGCATGCCCGTACAGCTTTGTACGCCTTTTGCACCGAGAAAGGTTTCAAATTTTTTAACTTTTCATGCCCATAGCTTCTTGGTAATATGCACCATGCTTTAGTGCAACCTTTGTACCGACTTAGGAAGAGTCGCGAATGTACGCGAATTTCCATTGACTGCACTATACTGCGCCGCAGGGGACGGTGATATTGGCAGGCCAGTACAGCTTTGTTCGCCTTTTGCACCGAGAAAGGTTTTACATTTTTAAACTCTTCATGCCCATAGCTTCTTGATAATATGCACCGTGCATTAGTGCAACCTTTGTACCGAGCAAGGAAGAGTCGCGAATGTACGCGAATTTCCATTGACTGCAATATACTGCGCCGCAGGGGACGGTGATATTGGCAGGCCCGTACAGCTTTGTGCGCCTTTTGCACCGAGAAAGGGTTTACATTTTTAAACTGTTCAAGCCCTTAGCTTCTTGATAATATGCACCTTGCAATAGTGCAACCTTTGTACCGAGTTAGGAAGAGTCGCGAATGTACGCGAATATCCATTGACTGCACTATACTGCGCCACAGGAGACGGTGCTGTACGGCGCTGCAGTGGATGGCGACTTTGGAAGGCCCGTACAGCTTTGTGCGCCTTTTGCACCGTTAAAAGGTTTCCATTTTTCAACTCTCCATCCCTATAGATTCTGGATTATATGCACCTTGTATTAGTGCAATCTTTGTCCCGAGCTAGGCAAACTCGCGAATGTACGCGAATTTCCATATACGGCACTGTACGGCGCTGCAGTGGATGGCGACTTTGGAAGGCCCGTACAGATTTGTGCGCGTTTAGCACCGTCAAAAGGTTTCCATTTTTCAACTCTCCATACCCATAGCTTCTGGATTATATGCACCTTGCATTAGTGTAACCTTTGTACCGGGCTAGGAATACTCGCGAATGTACGCGAATTTCCGTAGACGGCACTATACGGCGCTACAGTGAACGGCGAATTTAGAAGGATCATTCAGCTTTGTGCGCGTTTTGCACCGACGAAATGTTTCCATATTTCAACTGTCCATCCCAATAGCTTCTGGATTATATACACCTTGCATTAGTGCAACCTTTGTACCGGGATAGGCATACTCGCGAATGTACGCGAATTTCCATAGACGCCACTATAAGGCGCTGCAGTGAACGGCGACTTTGGAAGGCCTGTTCAGCTTTGTGCGCCTATTGCACCGAAAAATTTTTTCCATTTTTCAACTCTCCATCCCCATAGCTTCTGGATTATATGCACCTTGCATTAGTGCAACCTTTGTACCGGGCTAGGTATACTCGGGAATGTACGCGAATTTCCATAGGCGGTATTATGAGGCGTTGCAGTGGAAGGCGAATTTGGAAAGCCCGTACAGCTTTGTGTGCCTTTTGAACCGAGAAAAGGTTGCCATTTTTCAACTATCCATCCCCATAGCTTCTGGATTACATGCACCTTCCATTAGTGCAACCTTTGTACCGGGCTAGGCATACTCGCGAATGTACGCGAATTTCCAACGACGTCACTATATGAGGGGACGGCGAATTTGGAAGGTCAGTACAGTTTTATGCGCCTTTTGCACCGACAAAAGGTTTCCATTTTTCAACTCTCCATCCCCATAGCTTCTGGATTATATGCACCTTCCATCAGTGCAACCTTTGTACCGGCCTAGGTAAACTCGCGAATGTACGCGAATTTTCCATTGATGGCACTATACGGCGCGGCAGTGGACGGCGTCATTGGAAGGCCTGTACAGCTTTGTGCGCCTTTTGCACCGACAAAAGTTTTCCATCTTTCAACTATCCATCCCCATAGCTTCTGGATTATATGCACCTTGCATTAGTGCAACATTTGTATCGGGCTAGGCATACTCGCGAATATATGCGAATTTCCATAGACGGCACTATACGGCGCTGCAGAGGATGGCAACTTTTGAAGGCCCATACAGCTTTGTGCACATTTTGCACCGATAAAAGGTTTCCATTTTTCAACTCTCCATCCCCATAGCTTCTGGATTATATGCACCTTGCATTAGTGCAACCTTTGTATCGGGCTAGGCATACTCGCGAATATACGCGAATTTCCATAGACGGCACTATAGGGCGCTGCAGAGGATGGCAACTTTGGAAGGTCCATACAGCTTTGTGCGCCTTTTGCACCGACAAAAGGTTTCCATTTTTCAGCTCTCCATCCCCATAGATTCTGGATTATATGCACCTTGCATTAGCGCAACCTTTGTACCGGGCGAGGCATACTCGCGATTATACGCGAATTTCCATAGACGGCACTATGCGGCACTGCAGTGGATGGCGACTTTGGAAGGCCTGTACGGGTTTGTGCGTCTTTTGCATCGACAAAAGGTTTCCATTTTTCAGCTCTCCATCCCCATAGCTTCCGGATTATATGCACCTTGCATTAGTGCAACCTTTGTACAGGGCTAGGCATACTCGCGAATGTACGCGAATTTCCATAGACGGCACTATGCGGCGCTGCAGTGGATTGAGACTTTGGAAGGCCTGTACGGCTTTGTGCGTCTTTTGCACCGACAAAAGCTTTCCATTTTTCAACTCTCCATCCCCATAGCTTCTGGATTATATGCACCTTTCATTAGTGCAACTTTTGTACCGGGCCAGGCAAATTGGCGAATGTACGCGAATTTCCATAGACGGCACTATACGGCGCTGCAGTGAACGGCGACTTTGGAAGGCCCGTTCAGCTTTGTGCGCGTTTTGCACCGACAAAAGGTTTCCATTTTTCAACTCTCCATCCCCATAGCTTCTGGATTATATGCACCTTGCATTAGTGCAACCTTTGTACCGGGCTAGGCATACTTGCGAATGTACGCGAATTTCCATAGACGGCACTATGCGGCGTTGCAGTGGATGGCGACTTTGGAAGGCCTGTACGGATTTGAACGCCTTGTGCACCGACAAACGGTTTCCTTTTTCAACTCACCATCACCATAGCTTCTGGATTATATGCACCTTTCATTAGTGCAACTTTTGTACCGGGCTAGGCAAACTCGCGAATGTACGCGAATTTCCATAGACGGCACTATACGAGTGGACGGCGACTTTGGAAGGTAAGTACAGCTTTGTGCGCCTTTTGCACCGACAAAAGGTTTTCATTTTTAAACTCTCCATCCCCATAGCTTCTGGATTATATGCACTTTGCATTAGTGCAACTTTTGTACCGGGCTAGGCATACCCGCAAATGTACACGAATTTCCATGGACGGCTCTATACGCGGTGCTGCAGTGGATGGCGACTTTGCAAGGCCCGTACAGCTTTGTGCGCCTTTTGCACCGACAAAAGGTTTCCATTTTTCAACTCTCCATCCCCATAGCTTCTGGATTATATGCACCTTGCATTAGTGCAACGTTTGTATCGAGCTAGGCATACTCGCGAACGTACGCGAATTTCCATAGACGGCACTATACGCGCTGCAGTGGACGGCGACATTGGAAGGCCTGTACAGCTTTGTGCGCCTTTTGTACCGACAAAAGTTTTCCATTTTTCAACTCTCCATCCCCATAGCTTCTGGATTATATGCACCTTGCATTAGTGCACCCTTTGTACCGGGCTAGGCAAACTCGCGAATGTACGCGAGTTTCCATAGACGGCACTATACGGCGCTGCATTTAATGGCGAATTTGGAAGGCCCGTACAGCATTGTGCGCCTTTTGCACCGACAAAAGGTTTCCATTTTTCAACTCTCCATCCCCATAGCTTCTGGATTATATGCACCTTGCATTAGTGCAACTTTTGTACCGGGCTAGGCAAACTCGCGAATGTACGCGAATTTCTATAGACGGCACTATACGAGTGGACGGCGACATTTGAAGGTCAGTACAGCTTTGTGCGCCTTTTGCACCGACAAAAGGTTTTCATTTTTCAACTCTCCATCCCCATAGGTTCTGGATTATATGTACCTTCCGTTAGTGCAACCTTTGTATCGGGCTAGGCATAGTCGCGAATGTACGCGAATTTCCATAGACGGCACAATGCGGCAATGCAGTGGGTGGCGAATTTGGAAGGCTCATACCGCTTTGTGCGCCTTTTGCACCGACAAAAGGTTTTCATTTTTCAACTCTCCATCCCCATAGCTTCTGGATTATATGCACCTTGCGTTAGTGCAACCCTTGTAACGGGCTAGGCATACTCGGGAATGTGCGCGAATTTCCATAGACGGCACTATACGGCGCTGCAGTGGACGGCGAATTTGGAAGGTCAGTACAGCTTTGTGCGCCTTTTGCACCGACAAAAGGTTTCCATTTTTCAACTCTCCATCGCCATAGCTTCTGGATTATATGCACCTTGCATTAGTGCAACCTTTGTACCGGGCTAGGCAAACTCAGGAATGTACGCGAATTTCCATAGACGGCACTATACGGCGCTGCAGTGGACGGCGACATTTGAAGGCCTGTACAGCTTTGTGCGCCTTTTCCACCGACAAAAGGTTTCCATTTTACAACTCTCCATCCCCATAGCTTCTGAATTATATGCACCTTGCATTAGTGCAACCTTTGTACCGGGCTAGGTTTAGCCGTGAATTTGCGCAAATTCCCTTTGACGGCATTATGCGCCGTTGCAGGAATCGGATTACTTCGCGGGTCCCTACCGGTTTGTGCGCTTTTTGCACAAACTCAGTGTTTACATTTTTGAACTCTCCATACCCTCAGCTTCTTGTAGGTATGCTCCTTGCATTAGTGCAACTATTGTTCCGGGCTAGGGTTAGCCGTGAATTTGCGCGAATTCCCATTGACGGCATTATGCGACGTTGCAGGAATCGGTTTACTTCGCAGGTCCCTACCGGTTTGTGCGCTTTTTGCACAAACTCAGTGTTTACATTTTTGAACTCCCCATACACACAGCTTCTTGTAGGTATGCTCCTTGCATTAGTGCAACGATTGTTCCGGGCTAGGGGCTAGGGTTAGCCGTGAATTTGCGCGAATTCCCATTGACCGCATTATGCGCCGTTGCAGGAATCGGATTACTTCACGGGTCCCTACCGGTTTGTGCGCTTTTTGCACAAACTCAGTGTTTACATTTTTGAACTCCCCATACCCTCAGCTTCTTGTAGGTATGCTCCTTGCATTAGTGCAACGATTGTTCCTGGCTAGGGTTAGCCGTGAATTTGCGCGAATTTCCTTTGACGGCATTATGCGCGGTTGAAGGAAACGGATTGGGAGGCTGTACGGTCACGTGATAGGCCTCCAGGACGAAAGGTCATTGATGAACTTAGCAAATGAAATGTGTCGGACACTGCGCTTGCGAACGGCAGGAGCAGCGTGTTCTCCTCGACAGGTAAGGCAGCTTAGATGAGAGAGGGTAGCTTATTGGATATACTGGGATGGGGACAAGGATTGACTCCTGAAAGTGGCCAGACGTGGTAAGAAGTCTCTTGTGCCATGTATGAATACAAGAGACTTCTTACCACATCTGGCCACTTTTGTCTGCTCTAGATTGTGAGTGTGGCAAGAAGGAAAGGGAAGTATCATAGCACTGATAGTGGGTGACTGGGTGTGCCTTTGTGCTAAAGTGTGTCTTTGTCCTCATCACATCACACAAGTGGTTTTAAAAGTGTAAGAGCCAGTGAAAGTAAAATGCAGACAGAAGCATAAACGTAATTAGCATAAGGCCCTTCTAAGGGAGCATCTACAAACTATTTTTTCCCAAAGTAACATCACTGTGACGTTGTGACCCCCCTCTCCCTCTCCTCATAACGTCATGCATACTGTCGACTATTGATGAGACACCGCCCTCAAATATCAGCCGCACAATTTGAAGCTCTGAGTGAAAAGTCATCGAATAGTAGCCTTGGTTAATTATCCATCCACCCAGTTGGAATAACTTAATCCTATGCACAGGTGTCCTAAGTGTCCATGTGTTGATTAGTCTCGTTCCCAGACTATTTTTCCACACGGGGAGGGAAAAAATAGTTGTCAACGGCCTATTCCGTTTTTGTTCCGTGCGGTTTAAAAATTGGTGACTCAACGTCTTTAAAAATGCATTACGTGACGTCACACAAAGCTTGAAGCTATGAAAGAACTCAAAAGAGACAGCTCGTTGCAGGGATCATCCTTTTCGGAGCTTCCGAACGCCAAGAAACGGACATTCACAAAACTTGAAGCCTCTGTCAACGTCAGAAAGCCAGGACAATCTTATCAACATTTAAAGCTCAGGAACTTCACACTGCCAGTTGTCAAGCTCAGAAACGCACACCGCCGTTCACAGAAGTTCTGGCATTCCTTCGCTAGTCCGTTCTCTGGTTCTGCCTGGCTTAGTCTCCTGATAGCGCTTCAACCGCCTAGCCTTCTTAAAATTAGTTGCAGTACGTGACGTCATTATTCGCATGAAGCAATGTGATTGGAGCGCCACCATCATGGCGCTTGGATCAAAAATGGAATAGGCCATTGACCAGACTTTATTCCCTCCAAGTGCCGAAAAATAGTCTGGGTATGAGACGGAGTTGATAGGGAACTTTTCTATATTTCTCTTTGCAGATTGAGAAGTGTAGAAGCTTCAGTCAAGATCTGCCTGTCGTATCCTCCCACGTGAAGACCTAACATATGATGCTTACATGCAAGAACTCAATGCTGTCGTGTTGTATGTAGTCATTTTTGTACCTAGTCAATTTTTGTCAGCCTCAGTCCTTCTTACTCCAGTGCTTGTCAGGCATACTGCAAGAAACTAGCGCATGATTAGAAGGCCTGGGTATGAGGATGTTATTTTTTGTAAGTATTCATGGTCAAATTTTACAATCAGTTCTGTTTTGCATCAACTTGCATGGTTGAATTTCAGCTGAACAGTAAAACTAACAAGTAAGGCAGGCGACTTCAGTAAAGAACATAATCATAACGTCATGTACTAACGCTGAAAGAAGTCATCTAGCTACTTCCATGCTGCAAGAGTCTAGCGTAGGTCCACAGCGAGACTGACGTAGGCAACTGATAAGAGCGCTAGTGACTCGCCCGACTTCACTGTACTGCAGGCCGTTTAAGTTGCACCGGAAGTCACATGACCAATTAGGGCGGTACCACATGGGATTGGGTGAAAAGACAGCCTCCCGAAACGGATTACTTCGCGGGTCCCTACCGGTTTGTGCGCTTTTTGCACAAACTCAGTGTTTACACTTTTACGTTTACTTGGGTTAGGGTTAGCCGTCAATTTGCTTGAATTTCCAATGTCTGTGCTGATTCAGCATTAATCGATCTTGTACAAAAAGGATTTGCTAGCAGGCTTGTAGAGATTGGTGGCCTTATTGCACAAACTGTGAGCTTACATTTGTAAACTCAGTATTCCCTTAGCTTCTTGTTGGTGTGCTACTGATGTGTAACTTACCTGTACACTGGCAAGTAGTGATGATATTCATAGCCAATGACCAAAAAGGCGCAAAAGCAACAAATGATATGGAACTTACGCCTTCACATTGTGTAGTAATGATATTCATAGCCAATTACAAGGCAATGAGTAGGTATCTACTCCTTTCGATATTTGCATAACCATGAAGATAGTGTACAGATTGTATACTATGAAGGATTTATGCAAAAACACATGTTCATAATTCCTCCCCAAGAGTAACTGGTGGCATGTTTCGCATAAATCCTAATTCCTATGAGTATAAACTCAAGGTTTGCATAATTCCTTCCCATGAGTAGCTAACTCAAGGAAATTTTGTTACTTTTATGCAAATGTATATTTGACCCTGAGGACATTAGTGGAGTCCACAGGTGCCGCATTTTCTGGTGAAATGAATGACTGTTTTACACGAGTATGCCTCAGTGGCCCTACGAAATGTGTGTTTGTCGCAAACTTTCCACATTAGTGTCGCGTGCGGTCGGGAATGAAATGCACTTTTTGTGTGCTGCTGAACTGATGGACCTGGGTAGTTTCCAGAAACCTCGGAAACCCCCCACTGGTAATGACGTAACTCTGTGATTTGCGTAAATTCCAGTGAAATAAAAGAAAAAGTGAGAGTAAAGCAAAGCAATGTTATAAAAAAAAAGACAAGAGAAGTGTGAAGTTGATATAGCTTAACAGTGTTCAGTGCCCTGGGTCTGCTCATCAAGTAGGAATACGGCCTTCATGGATGGCGAGGTCCAGCGGGGCCTCCTCTGTAGATCTAGCTGGATGGTGCAGCGAGGACCGTGCTCCACGCAGGCACATAACAGCCGATCTTATAAGGGAAAAGCTGATGGTACATCGTATCCAGGAAATGATCTTGCTATATTCTTGCTGTCTTTTATCGGCTAGGAGTGAGGCTAGTCGTTTGTACATGATGGTTGCACCAGGTGCCATGCCCCCTGTGGCTGAGAATACAAGAGAAGTGAATGATCCATGTTCTATCTCCCGAACCCGTTGTTCGTAGCATCTTCTTTTCTGGGTCTCATGGTGTCTGGTCCAAATTTTACAAGTGTAATCTCTGGGAGGTGGTCCAAATTTTCAGAGGGAGTCCATATTTTGCAGTAAAATAAGTTCCGGTGGGTCCACGCACCTTCACCGTGCAGCTTGTGTTTCCCGACGTAGCCGTAGACCAATACGGAAACAAAGGCTTCTGGACTCTAATCTATAACCAGGGATTTGAAGTGGTGATCGGGCGGCAGCGCAAGTACTTCGCGTTCTCCAACTATACGGAGGAGAACACGACAGTCACAAGCTACTGAATTGGGGAACCAATTTTGGGGGGTCCATGACATTTCAGTGGATGGAAAAAAACATCGATCCGAAGGAGACTACACTATACCTAGCTCTGTATCTATTGACTATAGTATTGTGCGTTTGTCAAAATATTTATTAAATATGACCATAGAAATGCTTTGACCGCCTAGAAGTAGGCTCTAAATAGAACACAGACGCAGCAATAATGCTGAAGTTTGTACTTCTGGTGAACAAGCAGGGCCAGACTCGGCTGAGTCAGTACTACGAATACGTGCCCGTGGAGGAGAGAGTTACCACTGAGGCGGACATCGTAAGGAAATGTCTTGCCAGAAGCGAGGATTCGGTGAGCAAAACTGGTAGACGTAGCTACCCGTACAGTATATAATGGCGGTACAAAGTGTCCGGAGGGACCATCTACTTCAAAGTCAATCGTCAGGAGATCAATCTACTCATAGTGCGACCTACTATATGACACGAATATTCTAGATTTGCTGCTTCATTTTTGGACGCACCTTTGCAAGTAGATTAGCTGCATGCTTAAATCCGACATTTTAATACAGCCTGTGCGGTTTCCTAAACTTCACTGTCACTACCAGAAGGTGATATAGCCTTGTCCCTAGGTTCTCATGTTAATTAAAAAGATGGAGGAGGAGAGAATGTCACAAAAGTTAGAGGGCTGGATATCGTACTGGGGGAGAATGCCGGAAGGGGTTAGTCCCATCTCGCCTACTCCCATTTTGCCTACTCCCATTTTGCCTACTCCCATTTTGCCTACTCCCATTTTGCCTACTAAAAATCAAATTGTGCCATTTCGCCTACTCAGCCAAAAATAGTTTTATGGCACTAAGACAAACATCCAAGCAACTAAGCTTGCCTTTTCTACATCAAGGGGTGAAGGGATGCTTTATCCACTTTGCTCAAGCCCTAAATCGGAGGATATCCACACTTGGGCCTCTTTTATTCATTTCATACACCAGACAATTGTACCAGTTTTTGTGCCTCTTCGATTTGTACAACTACCCTGGAAGCAGCCAAGGTTACAGCTTCTAATCTGCCCAGAGTTGATGAGTTTTGTAACATACTTTGAAGGAAGATGGTTGGTGGGCAATATGAGTTGCCAGAAAAGCTCATCCCAATGTATATAAACTGGCTGAAATTATTTAACAGGAACAAGCGCACACAGAAGTTTTGATTGCTCAGCTTGTAACTGGTTCCCAACCACCATAAAGTGTTGTAGTAACTAAAAATACTTGTTGCTTTACTTAGAAACTGTTTTTAGTTGTGTAGGCGAAATGGCACATTTTGATTTTTAGTAGGCGAAATGGGAATAGGCAAAATGGGAGTAGGTGAAATGGCACCAAACCGCTGGAAGGAGGGATTGAAAGAACAGATCAGTTCAATGTGAGAGCAGAACGGAAGACAATTTAATTAAAGCAAAACCAAAAGTATGGCATGATGATTACAGTGACATAACTCAACACAGTGCAGACTGTCCAGGGGGACAACCTGCAATATTAACTCATTCAGTGTAGGACACTCCCACTTTAGTAAGAAATGTCATGTCATGTCATGCACTGTCAGTAGTACATTGCACAACTTGTTCTTGAGGTATCTGCAACTCTGGTGAGTTCTAAAATGCACTTCTTACCAACAAGCTCAAAGCTGTCAAGTGCAGTGAGTAAGCTTGTCCTGTAAACTAACTGCAATGAACATCATCTCAGAATTTTGGAACTGCACTTCTCTAGCACATCTTACAACTGCTTTTCATCAGCCTTTGAAGTTTAGTCTGTACATAAACATTCATTTTTGAGTTGGCACTTCTCTGACGAATAGGCAAATTATCACGTGTACACTTTATTCTGTAACCGGATTCAGCTGCCAACATTGCTCGTGAATGTTACCATGCTTTCTCCTCCCCCTGTTTGTTTGTTTTTTAATGAGAGAGCCTGGGAACAAGGCTACAGCCTACAGAGGTGGCTAGCTACACGTAGGTTTAACATGAACTGCTAGAGCATGCTGTTTGTGTTAGTCTTCACACATACTGTGGTGCTAGTTATCATCCTTACATCCTTTGAAGCTAGTTCCACCTCCCTATTCTAGTACCAGACTAGCTGATGCCAAGAGTAGTAAGCTTCATACCTGTCATAGACCAGGCATAATATCTGAGCAAACAACTCCAGCTGCCCAACTTCTGCAAGTCCTTACTGTAAATGTCACTTGGAGGTGGACATGATCTTTATACTTTGAAGTATAATATTCCTCCTGGAGGACACCATGCATGATCGATTTCTCTTTGTGCACTCCTTGCCTCTCCTCTCTCTACCAACATAAGTGTTCCTTCATGGAGTACAGGAACTACAAGATAGTCTACCGGAGATATGCCTCCCTCTACTTCATCATTGCAGTGGATAACACAGAGGTACATCACTAATAATTGCCCTAGTGCTTATAAATATTGTAGTTATTGGTTCCTAGGCTCCTTTTCAGCTTTTTTTGTCACATAATGTATGAAAAACAGTGACTGAAAAGCTGGGTAGGAGCCTGGAAATGAGGCTAGTTATTGTTAGCCTCATTTCCAGACCCCCCCCCCCCAGGTTTTTGTTTCATACATTATGTCACCAAAAAGCAGAGGAGGAGTCTTGCATTGGCACAAGTGTAGCATTGCTGACTGTGCTGTAGTGCATGGAATGCAGGAGTAAGCCTGAGTTGTATATGTGTACAGAGCACAGGGCTATAAAAAGCTACTGTGACTGAAGCAGTATGGTTAGCTGAAAGCAGAATATTGTCTACCACCCTAGCAGCCTAGTTCTTACTTGATACAGCTTAGAGAACACTGTATCCTCTATCATGTTGATTGATTGACACACCTATGATGTAGTAAGCAATAGCTAGTGGGCACTTGTGCTGTTAAACAGTGGAATCTTGCATTGTATACGGCCTCTCATCATCCCAGCTGTGTCATGATATTGAAACTGTGTTAAGATGCTGTGTTTGAGATGTTGCATTTGGTTAATTGAATTTGAGATTTACCTTAAATCGTCAGTCCAAATCACTAAACAGACGCACTGTGCATGAAGTGTAGACCCACTAGTGTGGGGCTTGCTCAGGTTCACCCTAATTGTAATACCACTATTATATCAAAGGTTACCATTATATTTATAGTGTGATTTGGATGCTGTCATCACAGAGGTATATAGTCACTAATTTTATCTCAGCAAAAACTATTTACTATATTACTTATGGTACATCTTGTTGGTCTCCAGAATGAGCTGAGTATATTGGAGTTTATTCACAATGTGGTGGAGACATATGACCGCTACTTTGAGAGTGTGGTAAGTACCACTTACCATTTGCATTACATGCTTTGAAGACGCCATTCTAGTTCATACATTCTTTTCCCTACAGTGTGAACTGGATGTATCCTTACATGAAATTTCATAAGTGATCAGTCATGTCTCTTTCAAGAGAACATGTGCAAGCACAGTTAGTAGTCACATTTATTACCAACTATGACGTAAAGTGTATGGTAAGTACACTCTAGAATCTGAGAGTTTTGTGGCTTTCTGGACTGGATTCACAAGGGAGGAGCAAGGCATGAATATTCTACGTAAGATAAACTATGCACAGCATGCTGGCTTCACCATGAACAGTTCATGTTGGCCGGCTTGATACCATATGTTCATTATGTGTAATAAACTGGCCAGTAGTAGCTACATGTACACATGGCTAATTAGACACTAGGAGTTTACTAACGACCAATAGCAGTCAAAAAAACAAACCTGGCTAATTAGACACTGGGGATTTTACTAACGACCAATAGCAGTCACACAAAAAAAAACTTGACTCCTGCTACAGATCATGTTCAACCTGGACAAAGCTCACATGATCCTGGATGAGATGATTATGAATGGTCACATCTCAGAGACCAACAAGGACCGAGTGCTGGCACCAGTTGCTGTACTAGAAAAGGGAGCTAGATAATCATGTGTGCCTCTTTATATTTGCATCAGTTGTTTCATATTACATAGTTGTTGGTGGCATGAACACCAAGAGTGTGTGAAGTTGTGAAAAGAATTTGGGACAATTGTAAGAAACTCAGTTACTGATCAAGGGTGGCGGTTTGGGTTCCAGACCCTTCATTTTGTAGTGTTCACTCCTCTTTCATGTGTAAAGGTAATACAAAACAAACAAGCAAACAAAAACACTGACCCCCATGCACTGTGTGCCTGTGTTGGCCATGCCATTCTATGCATTAAAAACAAAATAAAATTCATTGCAAAGTTTTATTGGTACAAGCAAGAATGAAAATAAAATTGTAGTATTCAAGAGAGCTGTAATAACCTACTCCCATATGCTAAGTTCAGGCTTGAGTAGCACTTTGTGGCAGATAGTCCTCCATTTGTCCATTACTTCATCACGGCTGTCGCCTATCAGGCACACTTGGGCCAAAATACCACCAGCTTCAGCTGACCCATTGACATAATCATTGGGCTGAACAAGGGGGACAATACCCGCAAGAACTCTTTTGCCTCCCCTGAACCAGTTGTGCTAATAACACCCCAGAAAGCGTGATGACCATTTGCAACTGGAATACCAGGGTGAATCCCTTGACCAATTTTCAACAGTGCTTCCATTGAGCTCTGGTCAAAGACTTCGCTAGAGTACAAAGAAATGTTCGGACCAGCCCGTGGATTGACCTCCATGAGTTTCACATCCCCATCCTCAAGTACAAACACTTCCAGGTTCACAAATTGGTTATTGAATCCATAGCCAATCAACCTCTGGACAACATAATCAAATAATTTCCACACTTTTGTTTGTAAACTTTGAGTAAGTGCAGTGGGATGTGCAACTGCTATGAAGCTTGATGGCTTGGTTTTGTAATACAGGTTGTCAGATATGGCCCAGTGGATAATCTCGCCTTCAAACACACACCCATCAGCATTTACAGTGGTGACTGTGCCCATGTGTTTCTCGATAATAGCTGAGGGGACAAGGCTAAGGGGGTACTTTTTTATGTCAAGGTATTTGGTATAAAAAGGATTCATAACCGTCGTGCTAATGGATTCTATTGGGGAGCGATCACTTGTGACGTACTTAGAGATGTATGACTGGAGCATTGGAGCAAGCTGCTCTTTTGTCATGATGCTTCCCGCACCAAAGCCCATTGCTCCGGAGCACGGTTTGAAGAATGCCGGAAAGGGTACTTTTTGCACCACCTCGTCGCAAACGGCGTCTAGATCTTTTACCGACAGATCCATGTTTCTTGATCAGCTTTTTCGCGTCTTCCACGTAGTCGATCAGATTGAAATTGCAAGTGTGAGGGTCGTTCTTCGCCGTTTGTTGGTAGTGAAAATATCTATACCTCTTTGAAACGAATTCAGGCAAGTCATCAATACGCTTATTCTGTGAGTGCCACAACAACAGCAGAACGTTTTCTTCCTCTGACTCGGCCATATTTCGCTGTACAATCACGTTCTCGCAAAGCACGAGACTAGTATGTCACCTCACCTGGCCCTTGATTCACCTTGCGTAGGCGGATCAAAGAACACTATAGGCTAATAGCCAACTATTATAGTCTAGTGCTCATACATATTCCCTGCCTCCTTGAACGGGATAACACTTCTCCATAAGCTTGGTGTAAAGCTACAGGGTTATGGTCTTTGCACAGATGACTTAGCTACAAAGAGAAGGACTGAGTGAGCAGGACAAACCTTTTTTTCCTCTCTCCCTCACTTCCCTTCCTCCGTGCAGATGAGAGAAAGGATGTGAGGGGAGCCAGTAATGAGCAATACAGTATGCATCCTAGTTACATGCAAATTACAACCTTCCCAAGAATTGTTGCTTGTCAGATACATTATGGTTTCTAGTGCCACCAAGAATTTAGTAAGATGCACCCTCCCGTTATTATGGTTCTATCTATATAATTTATAGTCTGCCTCCAACTGCAGTGTAAGTTGGATTTGCCATAATTACTATAATGCACAAATCATATCAGATCACACTCCAATTGCTATATACCATAGCTAGCTATCCAAGAGGCTGTGCGTATAACAGTCACTACTGAAATTGTGAGAATAGCTGTGCTGGTGTGTGGCTGAACCAAACTCTAAGCCTGAGGACATAACACCTTTCCAACTGAATTTGGCTGTCCTCCCACTGGCACAAATTCCTCTGAATACTCCCAGTATTCTTCATGATAATGACTGAGTCAAAGCATTAAGTCAATGCCAATATTCATACTTACAACACAAACATGACAATACACACAAGTAAACTATGCAGTTGTTGTATTTTCCTGGTTGTCAGTCTCTCTGTCAGTCTCTTTGTCACTCTTACTAGATGGTCTCCTCTTCTTCTGTGAGGATTCCCTCCTCCCCTTGGGCCTCTTTACCCCCTTCTTTCCCTCTACTTCAGGTTCTTTTTCAATAACCTGAAGCAAAGCTCGAGGAATACAGGCTCGCTGAAGAGGGGAGAAATATCATAATAAGCGCATGCTTCATCATTGTGGGGTGAAGCTATATTCACGTTTGTCATGACACACCAACAATGCATGTTGCTTTAGCAGCAGGCTCTCTGCTGTTGTTGATAAACCCATGCTGCACCAGCACTGTTCATACATAACTACGGAGGATAGCTTGCCATATGCCGTTTGTCCTCCCTGGGTATCTGGGTACCTACTATCAGACATCTATGTAACCCCCTTCTGAAACCACAAAGTAAGGTGAATTTTTGCTCTCTAAGCAGCCTGGCTTTTCTACACAACTGTTAGCAGTTGTTCATGGTTCAGCATCCCCACCTGTTATTTTCTCACAGGCTCATCATTCACCAAAAACATTGAATACAAACCCAGTGCTAGTCACATGTTGTTACAACATATGGATCCTACCAACCTGATGGGGGGTGAGAGTTTGTACGTGCGTCACTAGTGGAGCTCTCATGGTCGGAGTCATCTGCATGGAAAGGAAGAGCATCCTTACACACAGACAGGATTACAGTCGATACCAGACAGCTCAAGCCCAGGATGGACATCTTTCATGTTCAGACCAGTAGCTAGCTATGAGTTAGACTGACCTCAAAAATGGCTTCTAACTGTCTTGGTGGAAGCTGTAGAAGTACCTGGAATGAGTGTGGTTTGGTGACCTTCAAATGTGTAGTGGGATGGAGGGGGGAGAGAAAACAGATGAACATAATGACAAGAGCATCACTATGAGAATAGCATACAATTACAGCTGATTGCAAAAGTCTTGCAACAAGCAAGCTGAACAGTGGAAAACCACAATTGATTTTCTGTGTTTGAACCAAGAGGAAGGGCTTGCTGAGGCGGGAAAGATAATCAGATTCATACATGGTAAATCAATTGTGGTTTTCCACTGTTCAGCTTGCTTGTTGCAAGACTTTTGCAATCTGCTGTATGCACAGCATGTCTCAATGTACCTCACAACATTTGATGAAACCTTGCCAAACTTTGGGTTGCTTCCATACCTATAGAGCAATGCAAACAAGATATCATAAAACTTTGTACTACCCATCACACACGCACACTGACACGTAACACACACCTGTTTACTGATCAGTTTGCACAGAATGGTCATCACAAAGTTGATCAGCTTTGGGCAAACACCCAGTGACTGGATAACCTATAGAAGATTGTGAAGTCAAGACAGTATGTTATCTGCAGTACTATATCTGCATCAGTCTGTTCCAGCCAGATAAAAAACAATGAAAATCTCCTAATTCACTGCAATACATGTAAGTAGATGTAAACTCCATATACTACTTTGCTCAAGAACACACTATGGCCCTACATACCAATATAGGACTATAGTGTAGGGTTAAAAGGTCCACTCACAGTTCTCATAAAGAGCATGGGGATGGGAGTCTGCTCCAGGAGTTGCTGCAGTACGACTGCAAGAACCTCCTGGGTGTATACCGACTTCTCCTGGAAACACAGGTTGGTGGCTGCAGGGCAGTGGATGGATACACTTCAACTGTCATTGCTCATTTACTCACTAGCTAGTACCACATGCAGTTGGTCTTACCTTTGATGATGGCCTTCATGAGGCTCTCATCATTCTTGCAGTCAATGTTGTGCAGGGCTATGAGGAGCTCTGAGGGGGTGACAGGACTGATACTGTGCCCCTGGTCCCCTGGAGAGAGCATCGCATATGTCCATATAGTTAAATGCTGTTCAAATTCTCATGTGAAATTGCTGCATGCATGCGCACACACACACACACACGCACACACACACACATGCACACACACACACATGCACACACACACACACGTGCGCACACACACACACACACACACACACACACAATGCAAAATCCTACAGTGATGTCCTTGGTTCACTCTTCAATTCCTAGTATGTAGTTAGACACAAGTTTAGTGTACACGTACCTTTATAGGAGACCAGCAGTCTGTCAAACACTCCCTTCACCAAGCTTGGACTGAGTTTGATAAACTTGGGCAAAGCTGATATGACCTCTTGCTGCAAGGAAAGTAAGAAGAACATTGACTAGTATCCTAGTATCTGTCCAAAGACCAACAGTAAGCTCACACAAGCTTCCTTCCAACAATCACTCTTGCAGTTGGTGCCAGGCTCTTGAGCAATGGCAGGCGACAAACTAGTCTCTTGATATGCGATAGTGAACCTACCTTTTGCAATCCGTGCAGCACAGGGATGAGGAAGCGGACGTCAGATGAGTTCCTGGTGTAGAGTTCTCTCACTCTCTTCACCAGTTCAGCAGATGGCGAAGCTACATGTACATACAGCATGAGCAAGTATCAACACAACAAGCAATATTAAATGCAATAACTACTAAAGCATCCACACACATGTACGTAAGAAACCATAAACTAAATATGATTCTTCACTCCCACGTCTACCTAGCTTTGTGCCCTAGCTGATGGAAAAAAGCCAAAAAATTATTTCATCTGGGCACAAGATTAGATCCCCCCATCCCATGGGCTCATCATAAAATCATCATTAACACAAACACAAGAGCCAAAACCAGCAGCAACCTCAGTGTGTGTTCTTCTCATCTCCTTGGTACTTACCACTCTCAGTGAGGATGTGCAGCATCCTCATGACCAGTGTCTCTCCTCCAGGGGGACAGCCCTCCACCAACTGCAGCAGCTCAGGAGAACCCATGCCTATGGCCCGCACCTGGCAGGTCAGAACCAACCCATACACAGTTGTCAGAGAGCCACCATAATAGAAATAGATGTCTGATCCATGCATAATAGTATTGTTGTTGTTAACGTGGTAGTAGACTCACTGGCTGATCAAGGTGTCTCAGTATGATTCTCTTCACCGTAGCTGGGGTGCTGATATACACTATCACCAGGCTGTGTATATAAGAATTGGGGGATGTGTGCTTTTCCGTAATAGCTATATGGTTGGTGGCTCGTACCCATACCACTTTTCCTCCTCCCACATGGGCTGGGTATGAGGCTAAATTGTGCATAAATAGGACTGACCTAGCCTCGTTCCTAGGCTCCCCGGAACGTGAAATGTACACGCGTGGAGAGCCTGGTATCTTTTCTCACGTGATCATGACGTAATCGAAATAGGACCAGAGTTTTTAAAACAGAAAGGCAACGTTTTGCGCATTATTCAACCAACTTTGCATTCAATGCTCGGTGTGTATGATATTCGTCTCCCGATAGCTACAGATATGTGTAGTAAGTTGCCCGCTACCTTCGCTCTTTTCCCTGTTCTGAGTCTTCAGGTACGCCCACACACAATTAAGGTCTCTCTACCCCCTCTCTACCTTTGAGGGTTCTCACGTGAGAAAAAATACCAGGCTCTCTCCGCATGCACAACTTCAATTTCGCGTTCCGGAGCGGAGGAGCCTGGGAACGAGGCTAGGACTGACCTGTATAGGAATTGTGAAAGAATTAAACAACTACCATTCCGGGGACATTGTCAAACAAGGCATTGTGGGGCTCATCATAACTCTAAGAAAGCACAATAACATACTCTTTTAGTAATTTGTGGTTGAGGGGCAGAAGTGAGAGAAAGAGCCCAAGACACATCTTTGCACTGTCTTCTGTCCACTCTGAGGACACCTCTGAAGATGAGGTGGGGGGGGCAGGGAAAGAGAGAGAGAGGGGGAAGGAAGGGAGAGAGAAGAGAGGGAAGGGGGAGGAAAGGGAGAAGGGTAACTCTCTTCAACCAATGTGGATAGTCACATTGGAACTAAAAGTCTAACCACATTAGACTAACCCATTTCTTTACTGGACTCCTCTTGGAATGTAGGGTGGTCAGCTAGCAGGTACTGGAGAGTGTGCAGGGCAAATCTCTGTGGAGTGTAGAGATGGTATTGAAGGAAAGCTGTCAATCCATATACAATTTAGCTGCTTATTTATTTACTGGGACACTGATAAACATAGACAAGCAGACAAACACACAAGCAGACAGACAGACAGACAGACAGACAGACAAGCAAGCAGGCAGACAGGCAGACAGACAAGCAGACAGACAGGCAGACAGACAGACAGGCAGACAGACAGACAGAGAGACAGCTAGGCAGGCAGATACATGTAGATGGATTGATAAAGAAGTGTCGCCTCAGCATGTAGTATCTAGGATGATAATGACAAACCTCGATCTTGTGGGATAGATCTTGCTTGGTATAGAACCTCTTGGCCACATGGAGAGCCTGGACTCTTGCCTACAAAAGGAGAAGTCAACAGTAGCATAACCTACTGTATGTGTCCAAGACTCAGTGATGCCTACCAGTTCAATGTCACTCATGGTGAGCTCCAGTAGGGTCTGAAGAAAGTCTTCTGTACTCAGGGGACCCTGTGGTCTCTTCAGCACCAAGTCTTTCAGCGTCGTCACACCCAGAAAGGCACGATCCTGAGAAAGAAACACACCATCTCTTCATACCACCTGCCTCTCACTGTGGAAGTTCATAAGCTACTGCTCTCACCCACCCCACTGTTTACTGTCATTGTATGGATGTGCTATGATGAACAGCTATGTACTTATACACTCTTTGGAGTAATTCTTAAGAAATCCATGACACCACAACCTCCCATAGCAGTTAAGTGCTCCAAATGGTGGTCATTGTACGAATGTGCTGGGATGAATAGCTATGTACTTATACAAAGTAAGTCTTAAATTATCCTTCCATTTGTCTTTAGTACTCCCACTTTGTCTACTCTTTACTCTTGTTGTCTATGAGACAAAGTGTCGGTACCTCGTCATTACAGTAGGACTTGATGATCTCCAGAGCTGAGGGTGTGATCTTGGGGGCCTCCAGCACAAGACGTGTGAACAATCTAAAGTGAGGTATGTGACATGTCAGAACAAACAAGTCCTCACAAATACTGAGCCTTGACCATCTCAATACCACACCAAGATGTGACTCTAGCCTCATACCCAGGTCCACCGTGAGTCTCGGTATGAGGCTAGATGGGACTGCTAAATCTGTTCACCTGTCACGGGTGTCCAGTTTTGCCTTTGCCCCTCGGAGCAGTCCGGTAAGGCAGGAGTCATATTGAAGGTTATTCTGGGCACTGTGCAGGTAGCCTTCTGCTATACTGTATTCTGCATACAGCCACGCCACAGCCAGGTCAAAGTGACCCTTCAGGTCATTTAAAACAAACTCTAAAAGTGCTGTGTGAATGGTTGGGGGGGGGGGTGGGGAGAGGATTGTAAGTAGGAGAGGAACACACATCTCTCCCCACTAATGTAGTGTCTTTCTACAGCTTGGTTCTCTTTTGTAGTTCCTAAGAGTCGACAAGGATTTACTGTCAACTGTGTATCAATACCTCGAGCACCTTATCAACCTATCATCCATTCCCTTCTTACACTTTATGTACCTACCATCATTGAACTCTCCACCAAACTGTGTCACCAAGTTAATGATCAGTTTGATCCTGTCCTGTTGGAAGATGACAACAACTAGAGTAAGTGTCTTATGACAACATGCTGTGCAGAAGATGACAACAACTAGAGTAAGTGTCTTATGACAACATGCTGTGCAGAAGATGACAACAACTATAGTAAGTGTCTTATGACAACATGCTGTGCAGACAAAAACAAAAGCTTTACTTGTGGTGCTCCTCCCTGGACGGCACTCTCTGCAGAATAAAACAATCAACAGAACGTGACTGTAAAACCCAGCATTGGGAGACTCAAACAACAACGTAGTGCAGAAGTCATGACTCTGCAACTGTGTGATATATAGGTTCCAAAGTGATGCACTTAGTAGCAATATGCTGTAGTTATGCAGGGGCAGAAATAAGACTGTATTCAATCCCTAACAGTGGCATTGGATGCATAGCATTGATTGTACATACACGTGTAACAAGCTTTCACCCGATGTGCCCAGTAGTATCCTAACCAGCCCCGCCCACCCCATTGAAGGTATTCTACGTACTCTCTGCATTCAATATTCTCTTGAAGGTGGTGACTGTCATGGCACTGCACTTTGGCTCAGGTATTGGGTGTACCACACTTGAGAGGTCAAACATGCGAATCTTCTTCAGTTTCTGTAAGTAACAGCAGTACAGTTATAGAAGAGTGGCTGGCAGGTAAAATCTACTTGATGACTACTGGGACAGTATAGAGGTTCTGCAGTGATGTCATCACCAATTTAAAATTCATAATTAGCCATTCCAAACATTTGCAGGTAATACTGATGGTCCAGCTAACTCAAATCTAAAATATGAAGGCCTAACTCCTTTCCATTGATTTTATATAAATTCTTAAAGTCAAACATTTTGCATAGGATTTGTACAGCGAGTGGCAAAATTTGCCACTCGCCATACAAGTTAATGCTAAAAAGATCAAACTTTGACAATTTATATAAAATCAACTATCATTAATTTAGAATTTTCACTTGAGATTTAAGCTATTTAGACCTTCCTTATTGCCTAGAAAAATTGGCAAGACTATTAAATTAAAATTAATAAATTTAACCCTTTTGATGACATCACATGCAGAACCTCTATAGTGAGAGTATCACGGCATACTGGAACATTCCACAAGTGTTCAAACTGAAACACAAACACATACAAGTATGTACGTTATACAGTTATCAATTTTTAAATATCTTCTGCAATAAATGTAGCTGGTCTGAACTTGGACCTATGAAAAAATTATTGCATACACAAAGTAAGTGGTAAGAGATAAAAAAAGAAAATAAAAACCTATAGGCACAAAGATGAGAGTGGTATATTACAAACATTATTACCTGTGGTTGGGCTGGTTGTGGCTGCATGTACACAAATACAAGGAAAGAATGAGCATTAAAGTGCAGTGGTTGATGAATTACTCTACCATGCATGCATGCATACAGAACGCACCTTTCTCCGTTGTTCCTTAGTCTCTATAGTAGGAGCTAAGGGAGAATATGACACACAAGTCAGTACCACACTCGAGGTCAAACATCAATGGATCCCGGAATTTTTTCCGTGCATTTATTTCTCGTTCTCTCAGCAAAAACATTAATAACACACAAGTCATTAGTTGTAAAATCATTATACACACTCTTATAGTTACCTTCCTCTGTAGGGGACGTTGGGATTGCTACCAGCTGCAGTGGAACAGAACACTAGCATCAATTTGAAAGTGTTCATTGCATATAGTTAACCTGTGGCTAGTCTGCTTTCATCCAGGCTTCTGTCTGATAGTAAAAGCCCCGTACCTAGCCGGGCCTTCTGACTCCAGTGTTGTCTCTTGCAATACTAACGTGGGTGAAAAGCCTGGTAGCACTTGTCATGTGCAGTGACATACCTGGAGACCATCAGGGGGGTGCCAAGAGGTGTGGCCTTTTGGTCCATGTTAAAAGGCCAGTGTATAGCTGGGTGCCAAGAGATCCACCTGACACGCATGTATGTCACTACACACGACAAAATTAACTAACCTTTCCCAACCCATTACTGCAAGCAATAAGCACTAGGTGAGAAGGCCTGTACAAATACATGTATATTAATGATTATTTCAGTGTAACATACCTGTACATCTTTGGTCTTATACACACGTGTCACAAAAAATCAAGCAATGACTCACATTAGAAGTGTGGACGGCTGCTGGTTTTTCCTCAGGCTGTGTCTCCTCCAGCTTTACTTTGGCCCCATCCCCTTCCCCCAGTCCTGGGGGAAGGGTATTCAAAAATGTGGAGAAGGCCAAGGGGAAGATGGGGTCAAGGATGTTGGGCAAGCCAAGCAGGGAACCAAGATAGGCAAGCTCCACCATGCTCTCTGCCAAGTTCGCCTGTAGCAACAGTGAGAACAATAGAGCTTCATTGAATGGTTTACATGTATAATCAATGAACCAGATCTCCCTGACAAAATAAAAGGGCAGGTCTACGTGGTAAAGTCAGCGTAGTGTTAGGCTACAGATTGAAGTTGAGTTGCTGAGTGCAGCAAAGCACAGTGATCAAGGCTTGGTAGTCCTGTTGCAGTGCCAGCACCATATGTAAGGTAAATACATGTCACATGTTTGGCCCCCCAAGGTCCCTGCAATTCTACAGGCACATGTGATCACCAATGGTCATGAGCATGAGTAAGCCATTAAGTGAGCTTAAATTTAAGTATTCAGCTTGACCTTCATCGCTAGTGATCTTGATCCTAGATAGCGCTACTAAGCAAGTGAGCAAGTTCTGAGTGAACATCCAGTTTGACTTCTATCATTCGTGATCTCAATCGTAGACGACGCTACTGAGCAAGTGAGTGAGCTTGGTATAAATATCTACATGTAATTCGATCTACATATTGCTTGACAGTTTCTGGGGCCCATTTACTTGTATTGCAGTCTGTCAGGGACCGTCTGCCCTAATCACTCAGCAGTTCTGTACCTTACTGAAAGAAGGCTAAGCACAGGCTTTCCATGAAGGGCTTGCAACAGCTACCGTCAGGTATTGCTGTCTGTCACTGAGTGATGCCCCAATTGGTTTACTTCACAACAAAATAGTGGCCAGGCTCTGCTTTGTGTGCAAGGCATATGTACCCTAATTTGATCTAGCTACGTACCACTTTTGGATGATATTTTAGAGACTGATGCTGTCAGCTTACTAAAATGTTACGGCTACATGTAGCAAAACAATGACAAAAGTCACCCAGTGCATACAACATGTTTCCAGTCAATTTTCCAAAAGTCATGCAGACACACACACCTCAGCTTCTTCCTTAGTGTCACCCTCCTCCTCCTCATGGACTGCTTTCCTCCTCTTCCTCTCCCTCTCCTCTGACTCCTCCCTCTCTCTTTCCCTCTTTTTGTCCCTTTCTCGCTCAATTTCCCTGGGACGTTTCCGAGGATCTCGTACAAGAGGAGACGTGCTGCGAGGGGCAGGACTCTCAGAACGTTGACCCTGTGTGTGTGTGGGGGGGGAGGGAGTTGGGTGGTTATGGACCATAAATCGCAGGCTACCAAACATTTCTTATGGTTTAAACACAATGTTCCAATGTTGCAGACAGTGACACTTGGGATGTACACTGTACCTGTTGCTGTGGTTTGATGCCCTTGTTCTGTGCACCCACTCCAATCCCTGCCGTTGTCATCTGGGAGGCCAGCAGCCTTGCCAAGTGCGTTACCTAAGGAAGCAAGTCATTGGTGAGTCTATACAGTGCTATTCATGAACATCTGCTTCAGAAACCATGTATTGTGATGTTTCGTGTCACTGTACTTATAGTTACATGAACACGTATCAAAGGCACTCATGTACGTATCAACACTGCACCTGTTAGTTTTTTTTCTCTTCCAGCATTCTTTTATAACTTTGCAAAACACACATAAAATTACTACACTTGATCATATACTTCGCACCAGAATGCATGTACATGTAGTCAGTGTCGCCTTCTTCACTGGGTAATGGTAAGGAACTGGCTAGCTCTAGATGACTCCACCATTATCAGCTGTCATAATTCATGGATGCGATTGCACAAGCTGGTCATTAGCATCAGTTTCCATTACAATGGCATAATGTTCAAGTGTTTCTTTCTTGTTTAACCCTAGCACTAGACAGTTGAGATTCAGATTGAATCTTCAAGCTCAGAACACTGACTCTCCGAGGAACTTAACATTAAACACTAGAAGATGACGTGTCCATATGCCAACATACATATAGGGTCCAGATGTTAGCATCTTAGCGCTACTTAGACTTATACAGACTTGGTAAAAACAGGTCTCCATTTGTGTGACTTGTACCTTGCATTTTGACCAGTGTCCACTTATTGTATGCCTGAGAAAGGTCCTGATTGGACCGAAACGTAGCATGAAAGTTTGGTCAGTACGACAGTGAAGTACTGTTCTGGAATCTGCGAAAGTGATCTTTCCACGATCTATACACATCACATCACAGTCTTTGGCCTGAGATACAGTATCAGCTGTTAAGGGTTTCGGATTTACAAAAGGCCTAGGAATGAGGCTATACTGACAGCTAGTTCTGACGCCACAATAACTCCTGGCACAATTGCACAATCTGGCTATTGCACATGTGCACAATTGATATTGATTGTTGGCATAATGTTCAACTATTCTCTAGCTGTAAATGTTTTCATTTTGTCCTGAGAACAATCAAGTACCTGTGCCTCTGTGCCAGCTGCAGCAATGGGGGTGTAGGAGCTACGGAAGGTCTTGGGCTGGTGGCGGGGCAGGTGCTTCATGCTGACCATCACCAGCTCCGTCACTGCCTCTGGAGTCAGCAAGGGCTTCAGATCTGGTAGGAGGGGCAGATGTATGTAACCCTTACTTGTAGTGAGGAAAGAAAGAGACATTATGGCAGGTGTTTGGACAAATTTTCTTACAAATCACAAAGGAACTCCAAACTGTTTGACTCAACCAGCAAAAGAAACTTTGCTGTTTCAAACACATAACTATTAAATATGAAGGCCATTGCTCTACCAACTGAGCCACCACATGCAGCCAGTTGGACAATATGTCTGAATTGTGTACATGTACATGAAAAATCAATGAAACATCACCCTTAAAAAATAGGCATGCAAATTCACCCACTGCGCAGGATGCGTTTCGGCCAATACCAGGCCTCATCAGTTGCGCGGGGGTGACTGGAAGATGGGGACTGCTATCTCATACACACGTCTACAACATCAAAATGGTATATTATACACAGTATACAAGCTAGACAGAGTGCAGTCTTAGCATGAATAATGTCACCTACTAAAACTGTGTGTATCATCATGCCCTGACCTGTAGAGGTAATTTCGACAGCCTCCAAGAAGGCAGTGCCATGAGCCGGTTTCTCTTCCACTCCATCACCCCCAGTTGACTGGCTTCCAGAGTCTAGTGATGGATCTCCCGCCATAGACCCCTGGAGACAGTGGGAAGCAGGGGAGGTGAGCAGGTAAGATAACAGGGAGGGGAAGCAGCCTAGCTATAGTCTTGTGCCCAGCCAGGGGAGCGTAGACGGCTGGGCACAAGACTAGCCTAGCTATAGGGAAGGTTAATTTAATACCAGAGAGGCATTACATGCACAGGTACCACCCAGTACCATTATTTTTGTTTTCTTGGCAGCTTGACCACTCTCCACTTCATTTCTGTGTAGAAGAAGGAAGTGGCGCGGAGCACATTAACACCATCAGTGAGCACACGGTAAATGCTTCAAGAAAACTACACAAACCTTGCCCGCTTCAGTGACTCAGGTGTTAGCTTGGGACTGTTCTTGGCAATCTGTGGGGAAACACGTGTACAATGACCGGTCAGTGGAATATCTCAGACATGCAGTAATCAATTTTGCTGCTGACTAATCATATAAACCAAAGCAAACACTCTTAGCAACCAGATGCTTTTCCTCATAAGAGGGTGGGGTCTGAGCACAAGACTTGACAACAAGTAACGGCCTACTCACCTCAGCCAGTGTGCAGCCAAGGTCAGTCAGTAGCGTGGTGATTTGCTCACGACACTCAACTGTAGTACAGGGAGTAATTGAAGCATATAAGGACATGTGCAGGTCTGCAGCTGCAAAATTACTAGTTGAATCTTCACTACACTGTACATAATTGGGGCGAGCCTGAGCGAGCCCCACACTAGCGTGACTGCATTGCACACATGCGTGTGTGTTTGTTTGCTTGCTTGCTTGCTTGGACCGACCACTTACCGTAAATTTTAAATGAGCGCATTCAAATATTTCACAAAGATCGATATCGTGAAGCATGTGAAGGCCAGTGGAGGCCTGACTGTCAGAGTGCAGCGTCGGCGACCCGGAGCAAAGACGACTGAAGTTGAAGCACGTGTGGCACTGGTTTGTGCTTCTACCGACGACGGCAGGCCGCTCGCAGGCGATATAAATAAAATATGGACGGTGGCCGGTTGACTGGGTCGCCTCATTTCAGGTAGCGGGCCCTGATGTATAAACGGCACGCATAAACGCCAGAAATTTAGCTCACGATTTCGATGTAAAGCTTAGTCCATGCATGTGTAGCCACGTTAGCTGCCCTGGCTGGAGAAATGGTTGGCATATGTGATACTTATGAAAATGACTTTATTAAAATTATTTATCTCCGGTGAGGACTTAGCTACTTATGCATTGACAGTGACAAATCCTGCTGTGTGCCATGACAAAGTAGTAAATCAGCAGTGTGCTACTTGCTCAGGCTCGCCCCATGATGATGAATCATCTCACTAGTATTGATAATTGCTAACGACTAACCTAATTTTAATAAAGTCATTTTCATGTGGTACATCCAGTGTAGGCCAGGATCAACTAGTTTTGTTTACAATGTAGATACTTGTACACACAGTGTGTGTATGTGCATGTACCGGTATACCGATCATCAGATGAAACTTACAGGATGCTTGGTGTCGTAAGAGGCTCAGCACTTGAGTCTGCAGAATGAAGACATGGCATAGTCACACGATAACAACATCTCGTAGATTAAAACCAACCAAATGCAGACTTGGAGTGATGAGAGAAACTTTATACACACATACATGTATGTAGTTTGGTCTAAAAAATTCCAATAGCAAAATATCTATGCACAAATATGGTATACATAAAAACACAATGTTTATGAACAAACAGAGTCTTGAAGGATGTCCAAGCAAGTCTGAGTTAACCTTATACTCAACTCTACCTTGAGCTGTTTGCGGACACTGGTGACTTGAGAGGTAGCAAAGTGTGGTGGGAGGTTCGCTGTGTGGGTACAAGAGAATTCATCATCCAATGTTATTGTAGAGAGAAAGTTAATGGTTCTTAGTTGGCATCAAGGTGATAAAGATCTCTAGTCTAGATTGGAACTGTATCCCATACCAGAAGATGTCCTAGCCTAACACCTAAGAATGCATAAGAACAGGTGGCTGGATTAATAGCATGTAACTCCGTAAATTTGAAACTGGATAGAATTTACCACCACTACTAAAAACAGTAATGCGTACTGCACATGCTACATAGACATAAGCCATTTTTGCTAAGTACGTGACTGGGTGTTCTATTTTTAGTATGGTTCAATAATTATGACCAGACTACGAGCTTCTATTGGAGTTATATGCTGTTACTCAAGCCGCCCGCCCATTCTTAGTGCTCTTGTAGCACATATTGGCAGCCATCACCTATGTAACAGGCTTTTCTTTCCTCGTTGTCAGGTCTCAGGCTAGATATCCAATGCTTCCTCCCATCAGCCAATTAACTTCTTCTTGCTTCTTCTTGTCACCTTCTTTCTGATTACATGATTTTTTCCCCCAGAGGGGGTGTGACTTTCCTTTGTGTTGCATCTTGGGGTGTAATGAGACACAGGGAAGGTCTAGGAGCTCATTACTCAGGACATGCAGGGATGATGCACGGCTATTAATTTGTACCCAAGGCTTTGTAGTATGTATGAACAAAGAAATCTAACGCACAGTGGTGCTCACCATGTAGGAGCTCATAGGTCTGCACAACAGTGGACATGTTGGAAGGTCTTTGTTTGGCTATATTTGTGAGACAGCCAATACAGGTCATTAGAACAACGCTGCAGAGGAAGGAATTGAGACTAGGGTAAAACAAGGTGATAGTAATACTTTTGTACTCAACTAAACATGTAACACACCTGGACACAGTGGGAGAAGCAGTGAGAGCCATGAGGGAGCCCAGGGACGTCCCGGCCTCCTCCCTCAGCTTGGCAGCCTTCAGCAGTGGGTGGGAGGCGGGAACCTGCAGGAAGGAAGGGGAACATGATAACAAAGGCACGTCGCTCAGCAGCCACAGGTACATGTAGCACTTGTAGGTAGCCTATTCTCTTGCAGTCTCTTCATTCATTACAAGGAGAACCTCAAAATGGAGGAAAGACACTAGCTAGCAGCATTACACTTGGCGAAATGTCCAAGTGTGCCAAAATGACATCTATAATAGCCTCATTCCCAGACCACTCTTATCTTGCAGCCATGGAGCTCCACAGCTGCAATATAAAATCTGGGAGTGGCCTTGGAACGAGGTTAGCTACTATGGATGGCCTGCAAAGCTTACAATGTCCAGAGAGACATCCACCTCTGAACCTCTGGGAGCTTCTGACATCTGTAATACAAGAACATCGCAATGAACACACCTCTCTCCAAAGGCGGTCTACCATATTGGCCAAACAAGGTACATTAACCTAAATTGAATACTTTCCTGAACGCTATACACACACACAGTGCGTACTGCAGTACACTATAATATACCACTAATTCTGTAAAGCGGAAGAGAACTTTATTGTCTTGGAACCAAAATGCCATAAACAATGTCATGCTATATTATTTTCAATCTGAATAAAGGCTTAATAGACCCATGAAGTAACAATCATGTTAAAGTGGCCCATACTACACATAGAGCTACCACTATACTGTTCTGAAGAGGAAGGTTACCTGTTACCAATGGGAAATAAGTTGCCGACGTTTCGACTGAATGCTCCGGGCGCCCTGATAATGACTGGAGCATTCAGTCGAAGCGTTGGCAAGTTATTTTCCAAACTCAAGTTGGTAACAGATAACCTTCCTCTTCATTTATGCAGGAGCCAACTGAGAAGCCACTGAAAGCATACTGCTCTGCTTTACGATCAAAACTTTCAGTTTCCAGACTGACACATACAGTAGCTCACCGCTTCCTTCTTGGTCTGAGCTAGGATGATCATCTCCATGAACTTGATAGCCATGGTGCGGATCCTAGAAGGTCGGAAGGAAGCTTCACATTCAAGAAGAAGCAGCAACTCACCATATATGGAGGAGAGCTATTGCACAGATTGTTTTAAAAGAGGCTACACATGTATATGAGATATACTGTTGGGAAAGTCAGTAATAGAACAAGATACTTGAAGATACTTGATATTATTTCCAGCGTGAGGCAAGATGCTCTGAGCATCAAGATACTTGACTACACACACAAGAATCTTCAGTCTGTGTAGAAGCAGCACTAGCAAAGCTCATCACATGTAGACAGGAACATGTGGATGCGAGCTATTGCAAGGATGGTCTTCAAAAAGAGGCTTCATCATACTGGTAAGATTGACCATGGGTTCTGTTTTTCCAAGGTGCATGTTGGCAACTTACCCATCATTGTCTGCCTCAACCATGTCACAGATCTTCAGTTTGGTGTCATCCAGTGACTGCAACAAAAACGTGCAATTTCGTGATGCAGTCTCTGTCCATGAATGTTAGACATGGTGGTGAAACGTACCTCCCACATGTCCTGCACACCCTCCTCAGCTGTTTTCTGCTTTGCAACATACTGCAGAAAGACAGAGTACATCTGGTTGACACAAGACAAACAATTGAACTAAGATCTCTGGCCAGTGCTCTGGCCGCCAGGCACCCACCAGCCCTTACAATGCTAGTATACAATGTACTACACACTATATTGCAGGCAGGAGCTGGAAATTAATGCCTGATCCACATAAACACATGCATTTAAATATAGAAGTGAAGAAAATTTCGGAAAGAGTCGTACAAGAGGTAATCCTATAATCATCCCCCCCCCCCTCCCCCCCATATACCTACAACAAACAGATTAAAACAAAATTGGACATAGATGTAAGTTATGCAGGCACAATTTTAAGTATGTACCACTAGAGCCAGCTTGTACAACTGCATGATACACACAACGACTCTCTTGATGACAGTGGCGTTCTTGTCCTCCATCAAGTAGGGTAGCATGGGAATGACACGCACCAGGAGTCCTGGGTCACTTTTGCTGAGGACACAGGTTGAGGGAGGGGCAGGAAGAGGGAGGAAAGAGAAAGAGGCACATAGGGGATGAGAGAAACATAAACAATTAAGGAGGAGGGAGAGGAAGAAGTTGAGAGAGGGACAGGAGGAGGGATGAACAGGGACCAAGGAATAGATGGACAAGAGAAAGAAAGAGAGATGTGGTGTGGGACAGGAGGGAAAGAGAGAAGTAAGATGCTACAAAAGAGAAAAATCACTCATGCACTCACCATGCATCTTCCATGAAGCCAACCACAAACTTGCGGACATCTGACGAAGGGTCCTGCTGAAATGCTATCACCTCCTGAAGACAATACACACAGATTCAGAGGCTTTAATTTCACATACAGGATACAAAGAGGTGTCCATGCAAGCTCACATCTAGAAAGCTGTCCAGGAGGTTAGGATCTTTGTTGATAATAAGCTCCTTCACCTGCAGGTTGAAAATATCGTTCACTTTGCAGGTATAAGTAAATGCATTACATACACATCAATAGTCCTGTACAACCAATCACTAGCCTCATTTGTAGGCCTTCCCACTCTTCAGTTGTTATACACTGCGATCAAAACGTGGATAGTGGGAAGGTCTGGGAATGTGGTTAGGAACCACATCTCTATGTTAAAAGCAGGCCTACATGTACATTGTAGGTGTACATGTTGAGAGCCACCCAACATATACATGTACATGTGTTTCTCTAACCTGATGCAAGTATTCCATCTTCTTCTCCTTGCTAACCAGCTGAGCCTCATTGATAAGGCTGACCACCTGCAGACCAACAAGACACTCAGTCTAGTTCTACAAACGTGTAGTATTATGGTTTCAGTGGCAGCACCCGGAGCTTGAACTACTGAGGATAGCTGATGAACTTATTGAAGTCTTGTTACTTCCTCTGATCAGTTGGTATACAAGGCACTGGAGATCCTGTTCACTCGCCCAATTCAACCCTTACCTTTATCCTACCTGTACTTTAACGCCAGGAGCTTATGAACCGTTACGCTTCGCGGCGCTCATAAGCTCCTGTTAACGCTAATCTAGATTTCTGGTGCTGTGTATTCCAACTTCAATCCTTTCTCTTCAGTGTATGTCTACCAAGCCTGCATCCAGAGTATTTAACTCATGGAAGCTTTCTGGCCATTTCAATGGGAGACTACAGCCTCAACAGTGGGCTTTATTTGGAAACAACTCGGATGAATCGTCTGCAAGGGATGAAACTACCTTATCTTGGGTGGGAAGCGACTGATCTGCCTCTTCGTCTTCCTGCTGCTCCCCCAAAGGTACAAACACCTGTTTCCCCTCACCGGCGACAGCCATCCTTAGGCAACTACAAGTTCACAGGTCTCGTTGCAAAGCTTAACAGTTCACTGTAAAGATATAAAGTGAAACAGATACAGTCTCCTGCAACTAGATCTCACTACTATAGTAGCTACCTTAGTACTAGCTTCAGTCGGGCTGATAGTACAGTAGCAGTATAGAAGCATACGTAGAAGCTTCAACTGACCACGTGCGACCTCTCGTTCGCAAAAGCGCGAAAGGGTTAATCAGTGATTGCTATGGCAACCTTGCATTTGGTATGCCACCGGCTATGCCTGAAGTGAGCTGACAGCTGTGAAGCCTTCCAGGGCCGAGACCGATTCATGCTTCAGGTGAATATACAGAATAACCTCATGCAGCTAACACCATAACTAGATATATGCCTTAGTCTCACAGGCCAGACTCTCATGTGAGAGCCTGGCCTGCAAGACTACTATGCCCTCCTCTTGGCACACAAAGGGCACCTTGTGACAACATAGATTATTAACCTCACGTGAGGTTAATAATCTATGGTGACAATATGTCTCATCTTGCAGTCTGCAGTTTGTCTAGATCTTGTGTGTGCATCAGGATCGATGAGTGTGGGGTCTCTGGTGGGCGAGTTGACCACTGATGTCAACAGTACAGTGGAGCACCTCAGAGAGCTGGGTGAGATGGTCTTGTTTCCAGGCCCCACCCAGTTTTTCATCGCTACTGCAATGATGAAAAGCAGTAGAGGCGAAAAGCTGGGTTGAGACCTGACTTTTGTTTAGTCACTATACAGTTATGACAGTCTACATTATTAATGTCAAGTTCGGAACTGGGTAAATTATATATCTGATTGATAATGTATATGACTGACCGTATAGATTGATCATTAATAAGTATACTGTGGTATTCTAACACCATTGCAATCACAGTATGTTTACCTTTTATTTTTGTTGCTCATATTTGCTGTGGCTCAGGGGCTCATATGAAAGATGATGCACATGGGTTCTCTCCAGAAGATTTGAAGAACATTGATGAAGTTACAACAGCCCTTAGAGACTTGGTGAGCACGTACTTAGCACTGGCACTGTCATCAAACTAGTCAGGGTACAGTGTGTGCAGTGTTACTGCAGTAGAGATGTATTCATGTCAATTACATGTACTTGGAAAAAAATACGGTATGAGCAATTCTACTAGCAAGTTGAACCACACCCCAAGAATCTAGAGACAGTTGAGCTTAGTAGCAAACATTGGATGTTCATTGCTTCTTATGGCCTGTAAGGTCTTCACAATTAGGTTCCTTCCGGGGGGGTCACAACTTTCTTATACATGTACGTGCATATTTCTGACGTACCCCCCTTCCCTGGCTTTCCAATAATGTCATCATCATTGTTATCAGTATTTGCCTTATAAAGATTAGCATCAGCCGAACTCTTTGTATTGTTGATGTCAACCTATCTTACTCTAGCTGGTATACCTATGTGCAGGATGCCAAGCGTCTGAAGGCCCATGAGCTCCTGGAGGCAGAGACTATCAAAGCTAGTGTGCTCAGACACAGGCTGGCTGCCTTCCCACACAAACTCAGGGCAGAACTCTCTGGTAAAGCTACATGTCCATCAGCTCTTCATCAATTGCAGTATGCCCTCTAGTGTAGCAGTGTTCAATTGTAGACCTGCATGAAATGTCTAAATGATGAGTCAAAGGTTACAAGCGTGTGGTTGTGATTTATACGTACCAATCACAGCCATCATATATAATTGTGATCTCTACATTAAATGTGTATGGGTTGCCTTGTACCCAGACCACGTGGGAGGAGAAAAAAATGAGAAGAAAATATTTTCTTTCTTCCATGTGGCCTGATGAGTACAAGACTACATGAATGAACAGCTGATGATCAAGAGTGTGTATTTAGTTCTTTCTTTGTATTACCATGCAGCTGCTCTCGGTTCTGCAAGAGAATCAAATGCAGCTCAAATCCAGGACCTCCAGGTATATATCCATGCATACAAACATCAAAAAGCCAGGAGAGAAGTCTTATGAAAGAAAGGGACTTTGTAACTAGCAACTACAAATGCTGAATGTCAATGTCTGCACATGTCTACCTCTGATCCCCTGAAATACTTCTACCTTGGTCTTGACATTGCTTCTTCCTCCCTCTTTCAGTCCAAGCTCTCTGAGATCAGTGAGGGTGGCTCACAGGCAGAAAGAAAACAGGAGGTGCTTGAACTACACAATGAAGTGCTGCAGTGAGTAAATGTTCTATGCTAACCTGGTACTGCACACAGTCACCAAAGGTGGTGTGAACCATGCACTATCTAAAGTAAACAGAAGAACAATAGAAAACTCACTGACAGTGGAAAATGATAACAGTCATAGTACCATTCTTCTGGGCTCAGGAACTAACTTCTTTCTTACTGTTCTAGGTCAGAGCAGAGGAAGTTGAAAACTAAACATGAAGAGTTGGTGAAGAAAGTGAATGCAATGATGTTAAAGAAGGCAAAGTAAGCCCATCATCATCATCATACATACATGGTGTACACTATTGCAGCTGTTCATGTGGTTTTGATGAGGACTGTTGCTCCACTAAACAATTGTTGCCCAACACCAAGTGATACAATCATATGTCAATGCTTCTCCATGCATGCCTACTCTTCTCAGAATGCAGATTGAGTTGAATGAGACCCGTGACAAGCTCACAGACACAAACACCCAGGTGGGTTGAATGCAGGTTAGTACTCTAGAATGAGTTGAAGAGACTGGTTCCTCAATGTACAGTGTGTATTGCTGCAAGCACACAATAATGCTGTTGTACAGCCCAGGGTTGTGCCATAATATTGTGGAGAGATAAGTTGACATTAACTGGTCTACGCAGATAAAGCACTTCCTAACATGGTTGTGGGCATTAAAGCTTCCGACCTAGCTTATTGATTTGTATTATCTTTAGCAGCGAGGGTATACAATCAGACCTGTATTTCTGTGAGTCTAGAACAGTACCTATGTACATGTACGTATGAAGAAGAACTCTGCTATATACATAAATACATACATATAATATACATAAATAATGTTCTAAAACAAGCACGTTAATGTGGCTCTAGTTTATTACAAATTGTACACACTTAAACTAGACTGTTGGTGAACCATTGTGTCTAGATTGGGTCCTTGGAGGATGGTATGCAGAGACTACTGGAGGAGATGAAGAGAGAGAAAGAGCACTTTGCAGCTGAGAAACAGTCCCTCTCGGACTTGATGGTAAGGCTGCACAACACTTAGAGTCACTGAAGATGTATGGTTTTTTCTTGGAACTGTAGCCTCGTCCCCAGGTGGAGGAGGGGCCTGGGGACGAGACTATACTGGTGATCATGATTGTTAAAATTTCACCAGAGTTGACCTTAGGCTTGATTCCCAGGCCTCATGCAACATTTGGCACATGTATACATAAATATAGCATTTCAGTATAAAATGCTCACATTTTGCACAGCAAGAGATGAATGCTACATTAGGCCTGGGAACAAGGCTAAGTTGACCTCCTCTTGTCTCCCCACAGAACACCACCAGAACAAAGCATAAGAAGCAACTGGAAGAAAACCGCAAACTGAACAAGTTAGTCATGTCTATGTGTGATTGCCTGGAGCTCAACAAGTCCCTAAAGCATATCAATACAATGTCATGTAATAGATTGTCTGGGATTTGTACTCAAGACATGGCTACTAGTCAGGTGCTCATTAGTAAGGTACTGAAACACACAACTGTGTGCAAAACTGCATTATGTCAGCCCATTTCCAATTGATTCTTTCTCTCTTGATGGCTGGACCTGGATATTGGGAAGTGGTGGACACCATAACTGTAAATTCCATGCAATCATGACCTAAGTCCTCATCTTGTCGACCCCAATTCCCTGCAGACAGGGTTGCATGTGTATGTATGCTTAGGTCCTGACCTGAATACATATACATGCTTTTAGTGTATTACTGTGTATGTGTCCCTTCCTCAATACCATGTGTGTATGTGTGTGCAGGGAGTTGGAGGTGCTACAGGGTGATGTGGTGGAGAGTAAACTCACCATGGATGGCAAGCAAAAAGTGGGTGTGGCAACTTTCACATTTATAGCTACAACTCTAGGCCTGCCTTTTCCAGGGAGGTGGTAATGGTGTTTGGTTTTACCTCTGAACTCTTTCGGCCCAAAGGTGGCTTTCCAAGAGAAGGAGTCATGCAAAAGTAACACTCCAAATCTGGGGCTTTCTGGTCTTTAACCACTTGGCCGCAAGTAGATGTGTGATATGACCCCATAACCACCTCTAGTTTCATTTCCAGTTGACAGCAGGCACAATGATAACTTAATTGAATACACTGGTCTTCACATGTGCAGGCATTGGAGGAGGTAGAGGCCAATATTGTGAGGTTGCTTGCTCTGGAGGAGGAACTGAGGGGGACACTGAAGAATGGTGCCCAGAGGACAGCAGAACTGGAGGAGATAAAGTGAGCTTGACTGTGAATGAACAAAGGGGTGCTGAAGGGTGTGGAGGAGCAAAGGGGTGCTGAAGTGTGTGGAGGAGCAAAGGGGTGCTGGAGGGTGTGGAGCAGCAAAGGGGTGCTGAAGTGTGTGGAGGAGCAAAGGGGTGCTGAAGGGTGTGGAGGAGCAAAGGGGTGCTGAAGGGTGTGGAGGAGCAAAGGGGTGCTGAGGGTGTGGAGCAGCAAAGGGATGCTGAAGTGTGCGGAGGAGCAAAGGGGGCTGGAGGGTGTGGAGCAGCAAAGGGATGCTGATGGGTGTGTGAAGCAGCAAAGGGATGCTGAAGGGTGTGTGAAGCAGCAAAGGGGGCTGGAGGGTGTGGAGCAGCAAAGGGATGCTGAAGGGTGTGTGAAGCAGCAAAGGGGTACTGAAGGGTGTGGAGCAGCAAAGGGGGCTGGAGGGTGTGGAGCAGCAAAGGGATGCTGGAGGGTGTGGAGGAGCAAAGGGGTGCTGAAGTGTGTGAAGCAGCAAAGGGGTGCTGGAGGGTGTGGAGCAGCAAAGGGGGCTGGAGGGTGTGGAGCAGCAAAGGGGTGCTGAAGAGTGTGAATGAGCGAGGTTGGTTCCACCCCCATGACTCCACACAAATCATCCAAATGACGTAGATGATTTGTCAATATTGTGATGTAGGGTGTCTCATGGTTTCGGTTCTGTATAGGGCATATTATCCAGAAGATATAGCAAGTTCGCAACATTGCATTTGGATGATTTGTATGGCTCACAAGTCATCCATTTTTGGAAATGCAACCAACCTCGCTCATTCACACCCTTCAGCATCCCTTGGTCCTCTACAGCCTCAGAATTTTTCTCCAAGGCTGGGGGACAGGATCCAGAACAGAAAACAAAAGCCTGGGCATGAGGCTATATGTTGCGTGCCTGCTTGATTACCAGATCCACTTCCTTTGTGAGAGGACTGCTGCATGTACAGTATGGATAGTAGTCAAATGATTGCTCCAACCTTTCTCCCATCTTTCACTCTCACCCTGCTGCACCTTAGGGCTGACATCTTGGCCAGGACAGAGCAAACGAGGAAAGATTATGCTGCTAAGAAGAAGGAGGTGCTTGAAAAGACTCAGCAAGTACGTACGTACATTAGAGAACTCCCTACTGTAGGCCACTTTCATGCATGAGCCATCAATGAACCACATCTCCCTGAAAAAGGCAGGCCTTATGACATACCACCTCAGTCAAAACAGTAGCGAGAAGTTTTGATTTCAAGTTAGAGAACTTTTTTCATGACATATACCACCATTTGCTGTTGTAGAGGAAGAAGGTTGCTAATTCATGTTTGATACCCAATAATCAATAGCGTGTCACCAGACTGGGTAGTATTGTTTTTTAGTGGGTATATATACCACATACAGTAAATTTACTGTAAGTGATTAGATGGGAAAGCCTGGGACCAAGACCAATAAGCTTGTGAACTTGTGGCAAGCAATACATGATGTGTACAACTGCAACTTGGCCATTTGTAGCAAACTGTTTTGACGTAATACATACGTGCTTATACGTATCTCTATAGCCACTTACATCATTGTAGCTGTGCCTATGTTCCCACACCGCTGTACCATAAGATGTACTCTGTATGCACCCATTGCCTTGTACAGTGTATATACCTACATAGCAAGCCCAGGCATTGTGTTCTGGGATTTTTTGTCTCGTAGCTAAAAAATCCAGAATGGAAATTCTGGGTTTGAGGCTATGCAACCAGGCCACCCCCTAAGAGCCTGCAGTGAGGGTAATGTCTTCCACTATGTGTACATATATGTAGTTTCCTCTAGCCACAAGCTAACTCATGTCCCCTTCTCCCTGTCTACCCTGTTGTACCAGTACAAGAGGGAGGTGGAGCTGACAGCAGCAGAGACCCAGAGACTGGCTGGAATCAAGAGGGGACTCAAGAGGGGTGAGCCAGGGTCATCAACACACAATGTTATGTATCACCCTGCAATGATATGTACCATAATACATGGGTATAGCCTCGTTCCCAGGCCACTCCCAGATTTTATCTCGCAGCCGTGGAGAAAAATCGGCTGTGAGATAAAATCTGGGAGTGGCCTGGGAACGAGGCTAACATGGGTACATGTTGCATCAATGTGCTTGTTAATAATCAACTGTACTTGTATCTTTGTGCAGACTTGAAGCGGGCCCAAGATGTGGGAGACATGCAGGCACGGTCACTGGCTGCTATTCAAGAAAAGTATGGTCATATCCATCCCAGAGTCACATGGACATTGTGCATATATGTATGTATCTAGGTCCCTCTTTCACACACACACGCACGCACACACACACACACACACACACACACACACACACGCACGCACACACACACACACACACACACACACACACACACACACACACACACACACACACACACACACACACACACACACACACACACACACACACACACACACACACACACACACTCACACACACACACACACACACACACAGTGTAAGCACCTCAAAGCACACTCTGCTGTTCCAGGCAGAGGAGAGTGCTCGACTGGAGAAGGAGAACAGAGAACTGGAGTTTAAACTGGGACAACTGCGGGAGACACATAAGTTAGAGGTGTAGAGGAGAAGGGGAGGAGGGGAGGGAAAAGGAGAGGATGAGGAAAGAGAAGGGAAAGGAAAGGAGAGAGTGGGGATGGGAAGGAGAGGAGGAACACAGAGGGAGTGGGAGTAGGAAGGGAAAGGAGGGAAAAGATGTGGGAAGGAAGAAGGGTATAATATGTACTTCAACCAACTGCCAATATGTTATACTCAAATATCTTGCCATGCATACATGTATAATATATTTCCATGCAGAGTGAATGTGCAACTGTACAAGGAGGAGATAGGGGAACTGCGAGACAAGCTCAATAAGGAGAAGAAGACCAGGTAACACTCACCCCTTGTCTTGTGGAGGAGTTAACAGGCTAGTTGAGTTGCTATTGGAAGATAATATACCCCAAAAGAGACATGCAGAAAAGTGACAGTTTTGTTCACATGAGCCCTCATTGCAATTGAAAATTGGGGCCCCGCCCATTGCATGGAGAGTCTGGGAAAGCAGCCAACATCAAGGTACAACTTTAGATACATACGTACATGTCCATCGGCTTATTGGCTGCCTTTGTATCACAGGGAAGGTTTTAGCTGTGTTTCTCAGACACATTAATTTTAGGCTAGACCATGCACACTGTTCCTTCAATGAACCACATCCACAGTAATTATTGGTGTGAATATATATTATCCACAGCTCATTAAAAGGCATGTCTATAGATTTTATACAGAGTAACCCACTGCATGGGATGTGGTTTATGCCTCATTAGCTATGCTGGCATGCATGAAATACGATGTACATTGATCTCACTGTAGGCTGATAGTGGAGGAGAGCTGCAGTGATCTTCAGTCTCAGATTGAGGCGCATCAGGTCCAGTATGCCAAGACCATGGCCACCCTCACTGCCAAGATGGATGACACCAGGAAACAACATGAACAGATGTCTGATAAGGTGTGTGTGTGTGTGTGTGTGTGTGTGTGTGTGTGTGTGTGTGTGTGTGTGTGTGTGCATGCTGCCTCATTCCCAGTGTTTCATGTGTACATGAACCCCGGGAATGAGGCTAACTCTGTACTACACACATGATGCTAACAGTCCACACATGAGATGAGACTATTATAACTCTATGTTTTCACCCCTCAGAGCGTGGAGCTGCAGAACCACATAGAGGAGATGGAGCATGCTATCACCTCCCTCAACCAGCAGCTCATGAGTGCACAATCAAAGCTCCACTCTCTGAAAACCTCTCTGGAGGAACAGATACAGACCTTGGAAGTCAGTCTAATCAGTCGCCGTGCCATGAGTAGATATATGCAGTAGCAAAGTTGATAGCAGGATCTTTGTTAAGAGACTAGTGAAAGTTGATAGCAGGATCTTTGTTAAGAGACCAGGATCTTTGTTAAGAGACTAGTGAAGGAACAACTTTATTTTTAGTATCCTTCCTGTTCGTCAGTCAGTAGAATGGGTTATACGTATTTAATGTCACACGACATACAACAGTATTCTTTTGCTATGTTCCCAGGTCTTCATCACAACTTCAATTTGTCACTTGCAAGTAACAAAAGCCGTGATAGAGACCTGCATGGGAGCAAAGCTAATTTCCTTCACTGCAGTAGTTTTGTTCTAGTGTGACAGCTTGTAGGTTCTAGCTGTGATGCATTTCTCACAAGCTGTGTCAGTGAGACTGAGTTGCCTGTCATGTACTTACCTATCAACTTTGGTTCCTCTACAGCAAAACATTGCTGATCTTTCTGAGGAGCTCTGTGATCAGAGGGAAACACTCCGACGGATTGAGGTTCGCATGTAGTTGCCAATATGCACAATATACTCATTTGGCCAGGCTACATATGGCTTACACAAAGCCAACCTAATTTTGATAATGTCAAATATTTGTACTGATGTACAACACTGTGCACGTACATTATCTGTTTGTGACAGTATCTTATATATATATCTCCAATCACTGTGTTACATACTATGCCTCATTACAAAATTAATGGTTTCTGTCTTATATCATTCTGTGCCCCTGTTGTGCCGTGCGTGTACCAGCCAACTTGCCAGTCGCTTCAGGAGGAGTTTGATCAGAGGAATGCTCACTATGAGTCCAGGAAGAAGGAGGTCATAGGTATATATATAATATACATCACCTTAATTTCCCATGCATTCGTGACGTGTCAAGGTTACATCTGCTTTATAGCTAACTTACAGTACTGTAGAAGAAGTTCAGAAGAGCAACTGGGTCCAGAATGAAGCTATATGATTAACGTGTTTGCCGGGTATAGTCAGTATCTCTAAGCTCATTTTTCATTTTCTCATGGTGTCTGCAAATGTGTTATCACTGTTTTCCTGCTTTTTCTGTGTAAGAAGATTGCACCGGCCGAACGCTGTTATCACTACCTTGTTACCAATTTCTTTCCTTCTCCCTCCAGGCCTTAAGAACAAGCGAGCGAGCTTGGATGAACAGATCCAGAGGACACAGAGAGACCTAGAGAAGATGCATGTACCACAGGTGTGTAGCTACAATAGCTTTACTTAGCATATTGTTCACTTGATATCTACATTGTAGCTAAATTGGAAATAGGCACACCTTTACAGCTCACGTATAATGAAAAAAGACCATATATGGAAGGTCCAATGTGGTAAAATGGAGCCTTATCTTGCAGGACAAGTTGCGCATGGAGACACTGTGCTGTCGTGCATACACGAGACAGCGTCTGAGGGAGCAGGGGAGGGAGGTGGAGGGGATGGAGGGGAGAGTGTTGGATGCACGTCAGCAGCTCACTGCCATCAACAGAGAGAATGAGAGGTGAGGGACTGGGTAGTAAAGAGATAGCAGAGGAGGAGATGGTGGAAGAAGGCACATGTACGTATGAGATTGGTTATATCAATATCTGTGGTACAGAGAATGTCTTCTTACAGTTGAAGTTGTTGCATGTGTATTTATTCTTTCTTTTTTCTCTTGTCATCGCTTTGTTTCTTCACTGTGCTCAGAATCGAAGAGGTTTGTCAATATTTTAGGTCTTGCATACGGCTGTGTATAATGTCAACCTCTTCTCCTCCCCCATGTCAGGCCTGTGGCAGGCTGGAGCAGGAGACTGCCAGGCTAAAGGCACTGTTTGAGGGCAGGGGGGTCATGGAGGCAGAGCTTGAGGCCCAGCTAAGGACATGCAGAGGTACAGGATTTAGAACTACACTTAAAGTTCACAAAACATATAGCCTAAAATAACACTGATGGATTGTAGTGCCTAAATTGCATTTCTTCATGAGCGATAAATTGTGTACAACAATAGGATAACACTATAATATAAGCAGAGATAGTACAGTAGTGTTACTCTACTATTTGTGCTGCAGTAAGTACGCAGTATAAACATTCCTTAAACCCACTACGTATGTGAAACACATACGGTAATAATCTCTTTAGGAAGCCTGGAAGAACAGTGGAGGGAAAATGAGAAGCTAGAAGAGGTATAGACACTTGTTCAGTATAGCTTGTTCTGGCATGCTTTCTCTAGTCCCTTTACATGTAATATAAGATTGCTTTTCCACATGTAGTAATGAGTGAATACTAGCTAGTCTAGGAATGCGACTAGGCTTGTGTTATCCTCTCTTCGGTAGAGTTGTTCAGCAAGAGACAGGGTTGTCCTGAAAGACATCACAGCACTGAGGGAAGCATCAGAAGGAAGACTGCAGACGTAAGATTTATAGTCTCCAGGTCTTCCTTGTCTCCAGTTCCAGTTTGGAATTGCTACTGAGTTGCTTACAAACAAATTTAGTTGAACACTAGAGGAGGGGAAGGCCTGGGAACGAGGCTATATGCTCTTAGCATGAGTGTACTACTATCACCACTGCACTAAAGTATTTGGAGTGTGGATATTATGACCAAAAAGGGGTAGATGTATGCCTTCTGTCACAAACTCTCTCTTTTATAGGATTTCTGCAATTCATGACCAGTTTGATCAAGAGCTCCAGGCATTCTCAAACTTTATCAACAGAGCAGCAGGAGGAGAGCACAAGCGGAAAGAGCCTAGCTAATTAGTTTGGAGTTATTTATTTTGCAACACATGAATGCCAATGGTGATTCGTGAAGTGCGAGGCGCGGGCGTAATAATTTTGCATAATAATTATTCGTTAACCGTTGCGGCTAGCTAGGCTAGAGCTCTCACGTGCGCCGCGTAATTAGAACATGGCCGGTCCCCGTCAGATGAGAATTTCTTCGACCTCCAATATCCTGTTATTCTTGAAAGCTTCCAGCTGTAGTTAATTTATTGCCAGGGAGTGGAGCAAGTGTTGATTAGATCGAAGGACGCCACTGTGTCTCTCTTGGAACCCAGATCTCCGTGAGTTGTTCGATCTTGTGTGGGTGAGATGTAAACAGAAGGGTATACGAGATATCCCATGTCATCAGTAGTCGTGTTTATGATCAGTGGGAAGATGTGATGGCATTAACGTTATTATTTGCGCCTTTGAGGTGGGTACTAAAGGTGGGATATACACAGCTGTGTACTTAGCTTGAGAAGTGGGCACCGAATATTTGTCGCACCCTCTGTATTGGCTCACAAACCTATTGTGTGTATCTGTAGTTGAGAGTGTTTATGGAGTAATAAGACATAGCACATTGCTGCTGTGTCACAAGCAGACAGTATGTGGGACCTCTGGGTACTAGATCACTAACCCAAAACGAGCGTATAGTGGTGCAGTTTGAAAGCTCACAACTTCAACAAGGCATTTAGGTAATCTTAAGAGCTACATCCATTGTTAGGTCACCTTTAAACCTGGTGTGCATGCACAGTGTATTCTTTTTAATACACTCATGAAAATGCGAGCTGGTTTCTTGCTCTTGGTATTACATCATCTGGTACTGTACAGCTAGCTTGTCAGCAAGTTAGGTTTACAAGATTGCATGAATCGAGCTGTCTCAGCTATTACCCATGCCAAAGGCTCAACTGCTCACTGAAAGCCACCCAGCAGTTCATTGCATAGTCCGAACACCATCGTATTCAAACAATGGCAATTTCATACTAGCACCCTGAGTGCCAATTCAATGCTCCGCGTTTGTTAGCAGTTCTTATTGCTCAAGTATGTGCATGCATTCACTCACTGGTGCTGATTAGTGCTGTAACCTTACATATTGGGGACAACAAGACATGCACTACTAAGGGTCTTGTTTTCATTCTCTGCATACTTTGTCAACGAGGAGGTGGAGCTAGAAATGTTTGTACATGAGGGTACGTAGGTCTCATTCAATGAGTATTATGTAATAATGGGTGCAAAGAGGATAACTGGTTTACACATGTGTTTAATTAGTCTGTTCTGGGATGAGATGGTTGGATGTGTTGTGCTTGAAATTTGATCCAAGAGACTCACTAAGTACCTTTTCTCACACGCCCACACACCATTATCACACCCCCCTTCCCGCTCCCTCACACACACAGTCCCACAGTGCGTGCGGTTGCTCAAGAGTTGAGCAATGGCTTCTCCTGTGACTGTGCACGACTTTATCTCCGACGAGAGCTGGCCAAAGAAGTGGAAAGGACTTCTACAGCCTGCACTCAGAAGGGTAAATTTATAGCTGTGTAATCGTGTGTGTGTGTGTGTGTACCTCGGTATCAATAGGACACATGACATGGTCCCCATTGTTCATTGTGTGTGTTCATATCCTACATGTACACACGTGAAGCTGCTCAGCTAATTTCATCATCTCAATGCTCCAAATGAGCCATTTCCCTCTAGCCCTGCTGATATTTGTTTGTGCTTTCTCACAAATCTAATCCTCTCGAGAGACTCAAAATTGTCCTCATACCAAATCTTAGTCTGGGAATGAGACTGAAGGGAAAGTGATCACGATCCTCCTAGATATGCCACGTAGAATGGAGTGTGATGAAGTGCTCTAGAGTGCTCCAAAAGACTCTATACATGTAGCCTTATACCTACTCTCGAACCCAGACTGGCCCCCTTCAAGGAGGAGGGTCTGGGTACGAGACTGCCTTATACCCAGACCAAGGTGTTATCAAGCCTCCATTGCACTCTTGCCTGGACCCATTTCCTCTTCCATGCACGAGTCTGGCAACAAAGCTACTCTACATGTGCCTGGGACATGCCTGCTTAGCAGCTTCAATACATGTGCCAGGTACCTGCATAGCAACCGTGGCAACCTAGTGTTTACGTTTGGGGGAAAGTTGAGCACCTCTTTGGACCGGTACCTAGCAACTGATTGACTTCAGTTGCAGCTCTGTCTTGGCTTCTTGGGTGGCAGCTGATAAACATGCTGTACATGGTAACATGTTTCAGGGGATGTCTGTGTGTGTGTGTGTCTGCTTGGATTCAGTTGCAAGGCAGACAGTAAACAACATTCCAACCCTACGGTTCTTGTCAGCCGTGGGGGGTCAAAAGTTGAAATATCAAGTATTGCTATGGTGGGCTGATCAATGACTTCTCCGTATCTGATTTGCTTGCATAGTCGAGAGACTCATTTGAACTCCTTCCTCTGCTGATGGACTTTTTATACTCTTGCTCATGCGACATGATTGCTTCCAGCTCACTTCAGTGTTTACAAGAGCCTGTTGAAGCAACCTAGTCATTTTTGAGCATCCTCCCCCCCCCTCTGCTTTCTTGTTTGTCTCATGCTCAGTAAATTATCTAACACAACTGCGAAATATTTCTTCTGACATCATTCTTTTTTAACAACTTGACTTCACAATAAATTTCAGTCAATCTCCAGTGGCTGATGTACCAGGAAATTTAAAAACTGTTGCTCAAATGGAACATGAAAATTTCTTTTGAAATTCTCTGATGGCCAACATCTGTAGTGTTTGTGTTGTGAGCACACATGTGCTTACAGAGCAGGGCGATGATTGGCTAATGGTATTGTCTTACTGCATTATACCTTATGGGGTGTGTGACCATATCTGTGCTTGGCACAGTTGGTTTACAGCTGCATGGGGAAGGTGTTTATTGTGCTTCAACCATGCATGGCACTCCAGATCATTTCCTTGTCATGGTTGTTTTACACTGTTTGCCAGAACAGGGGTTTTCACTAGTGCAGAATATCCCCATTTCCCATGCACATCTGTGGTACCTTGCATTCTCTAGTACATGTATGGTATGATATTATACCCCACCCCTCTGAATGGCATGAATCTCCAACCCCCCACATCCCCCTCCCTTCTGTCATAATTATTTCCGATCTGGACAATATGGTATTCTGCAATATGTATGGAGCTCAATGGTGGGCACTAATTAGAATCATGTTACATATGTCCAGGTGAACTAGTACTCCTATTGTTAAGTATATGCATGTACATAACCGGTTTTATGCTGTACATGTAACACTTGCCAAGCCAGTCTGGTATGACATCCCTGAATCTAGTGGCAGTTTGAACCTTGACGCTTTCTCGTCTATGTATGACAGTCACCACCCCACTATAGCTAGATTCACAAGGAACAATTAAGGCTGGATGTACATGTAGGCACTGTTCTTATGGAATTAGCGTCTTCCTTGGTTCCAGGATAGAGTAACAAAATCTCTGTAGAGAGGTCCACCTTAGTTTACTGAATTAGTATTGTTCCACTCGAATGGAAATGAAGTCACACAGGGTGCATGCTCTCAATTCTCCTCAATGATTTCATCACACTATAAGATAGTACCATTTTGAATATCTCACCCTAGCTGCGACGCCGATAGTCTGACATTTTGCTACACTATGCCTTTTGCACATATCAGTGCCTGGCATATGGTTGGAAATCTTTCAGCCTTGTTCCAGCCTTACACCCCCAGCTTTCTTCCCTTGCGGTAGGTGATGAAACGGGGTGTGGGAGGATGGAAATGGAGCTAGAAATCTTTATATGGTGAAGGAAAAGTGCTACCTGAATAACTGCAGGCATTGAGGTAGCATTTCAACTTTGCTTGAATCAGAATGCATCATGGGCTAGCTGCACATTCTAGAACCTAGCCGGCTCAAGTAAGTGCAGACAAGCCAGAGTTGGTATGCTTTGAAGCACTCAAAAATGTGGAAGCTTGACTAACGTTAAATTTAGCCATTGTGTTCCTTCCCCGGATAGGACAATAAGTTGCATGCATGTTACTTGGTTGGTTGTATGTGTGGTTACCTGCTATGCTTTGAAGCTTAGCTCTCAGGTTACCTGTCTCTGATAAGCTGCAAGTAAGGACTGCCTTCATCTGTTCTACTGGCGTCCACCCACAGCCATTACTCACCTGATCTGATACCAGGCATTTGATTGGTTGGTATACACAAGCTTTAAGATCATCGACTCCTGAGGCTATCTGTTTGCTGTAAGCTGAAGCACCCCTCCTCCCTCCCAGAATGACTAGTCATCACCATGGTAACGGGTTCTTCTTCCTTCAACACATGGAGAGTGTAGGAGCTGATTACCTGGTTAGGTAAATTGGAAAACAATGCTGGAGTGTGATGAAGCAGCTAAGGTGTGGTAGCCATTGTCCCCTGTCCTAGCTAGTTGTCACACTACTTAGCTGCTTCAGCGCTTTAATACATCACACTCCAAGATGTGAATTGAAGGATTCCTGCTAATATGGTAACACGCAGGTCAGGGAACCCAATGTACATCCAATCTTAGTGCGTATTCATTAGTGCCATGGTGCATCTACCCTAGGAATGACAGTCTAGTTTACCAAAGAGTGTGGAAGAGCAAAGACCTTCAATAGTTCAGTATACTAACAGTTCACTTAGTTGAAGGACACTGAGGAGGTAGTGTTGATGTCTTGCACAAGCTTGAGACCACTAGCTGTGAGTAAAGCCTTTATCCAGCTGCTTGTACGCTGTAAACACCCTCTTTACCTCCCAGTTTCTTACATTGGTAAATTTCAATCATACAAACGCCCCATGGTGAGCCTCTTCTGGGTGTGGTTTTAGTTACCAGACCTTTCCACATGTGTGAGAAAGAAGTTCTGAGTGACAGTTCTTGTCTCAAGGGGCAGGGTCATCCTGCGCACGACATATTTTGAACCGTGTTGGATGCAGACAAAACTTGTCTTGCAGCTTGTTCTCAGCAGCCCAAGTAACTTTGCGGCCTTCTCAAGCTTTAGTGAACCATAATAAGAAAACAAAAATCTCGGATTTAAAATGCAATTATAACGCTCTTTATACAGTAGGCCCCACCCCACATGGCAAGAAATGTTGCTTAGAACACAAGACCTTTTTACGTTGGAACATGACTGCTACATGTCTCAGCATCTTGGGATGCGTTCAAATAGACAGGACTAGTCGACTAGTTGTTAATCTCCATATCGTCTTCAGAGCTTCACAGAATCTTGACAAGATCAGTAAATCAGTCCCTATGATGCCTGCATGGCTGGTACCGCCCTACAAGACGTTGTGATGAACTGTACGTGTGTAATTCACCGTTGGTTAGTCAACAAGCAAAAATTGTGAACAACATTAGCTGCAATTGACTAATGCACTCATTGTTATAGCTCTTACAATTATCCGCACTGTTAACAGTAAACAATACATGTATGTCCATGTATGCATGCACAATAATTGAATGTTTTTGTAAACATTGGAGTGGGTTGTACTTTCAGCTTTACTGTTTTTCTAATCGAAGAGGGACTGTTGGTAAATACTTGTATGCTACACCATCTGTGTACACAAGGTGTGGTATGGTGTAGTACTACACCAGTTCACCAAGTAAGGTGTCTGGGTGGATAAGATACTGAGGAAATTGAAAGTTGAAAAGTTGCTGCACTTTGGAACACGTTTGACCAAGTTTGATCTTTGTTCCTCACATCATTTGTTCCAACAGATGAACCTCCTTTGAAGTAAGCAAGCCTACAAACCAGTGTACAGGCCTGCTAGTGAATACAAAAGTTAGTGTTGGATTCCAAGTACTCTGGTGTCTCTCTGTAAGGGGCTTCCTGTGAGTAGTCTCTAATTGGTTTGGGCTTCCTGTTTACCACTTATGATTAATTCCCCCAAAGTGTGTAACCATGGTGATTTATCGGCCAAAAAATCTTTGTCACTTGACCTGATGCCACCCACATGTACTTACTCTTGTCACCTGACTGTACCTGACTGTAGTTACCCTATAACCAGCCCACCTCCTGTACTAGGAATTCCTTACTATGAACCTTGTTGCTAGGTCACCAAAGTACATGTAGTTCACACTTCATATGTAGCCATCTCAGCCCTGTTTTCCGATTTACAACCAACTGTAGTTCAGCCATTCACTGCCTGTAACTATCCTTGCCTCTCCCCCTCCCTTGTCCATTCCTCTCTCTCCAACCATCCCTCAATTCTGCTACCCCCTTTACTTTGTCAATTCCTCCCTCCCTCCCTCCCTTCCTCCCTTCCTTCCTCCCTCCCTCCCTCCCTCTCTCCCTACCTCCCTCCCTCTCTCCCTCCCTCCCTCCCTTCCTCCCTCCCTTCCTCCCTCCTCCCTCCTTTCCTTCCCTTCTCTCCTCCCAGATCCAGAAGCAGGTACACCCTCGGCTGGAGATTGAGGATGATGCGGTGGCCTACCTGGAAGAACTGATCTATTGTCTTCTTGCACAGATGTGCGCCGCCAAGCCGCATTCTCTTGCGGATGTGGAGTCCTATGTCCAAAAGAACTTCACAGCCCCCATTGACACATGGGCACTCAATGAGGCTAGGGAACTGATGGATAAACATGCACAGAGAAAGAGGGGCGTGTTTGTGTTCCCTGTTGATAGGATATTTCAACAGCTGCAAAAGGTACGTGTGTGTGTGTGTGTGTGTGTGTGTGTGTGTGTGTGTGTGTGTGTGTGTGTGTGTGTGTGTGTGTGTGTGTGTGTGTGTGTGTGTGTGTGTGTGTGTGTGTGTGTGTGTGTGTTTCGTGTGTGTGTGTGTGTGTCTGTCTCGTGTGTGTCAAGTTATCATCAAGTTCATCAAGTTCATGAGAGGGAGACTCAAATGTGTTACAGCATCCTCAGTGGTATAACTTTGTACAAGGCCATGGCTACCTCAGCAGAACATGATACCGAAATGGAGGAGCTATTTTGTGCATCTAAGCCTACAGTACATGTGTTGCCAAAACACCCTCCAGTTTCAATGTAGCTATGATCCTCTCTTCCTCCCTCTGAGAACGTAGGATGTGTTTGTGTGCGCCTTTCTTCTTCCCTCTGTGCATGTGTGGGACATGTTTGTATGGGTCTCTCTTCTTCCCTGTGCATGTAGGATGTGTTTGGGTACAAGACAGAGCTCTACCTGGTGCAGTACATCATGGCCATTCTGGACTACGTCTCTGCCGACATTCTCAAGGTGGGAAGGAAAGTACCTCATGGGATCTTCCCTCAAACCTTGAATACATGTGTACATGTGTACCTTCCTGGACTTTCATAGTAATGTATTGTTATATGTACAGATGTGTTTCTGCTGATACCCAAGCCTCACCAGCTGCGCTGGGATTGACATGTATATGTGACGACTTAACTTGTAGAAATTGAAGGTTTCTTATTTTGTGTGATGGGAGTCAAGTACCGGCCCACTACAACAATGAGCTCACGATTCGGGCCCACTGAGAGGGGCTTTAGTCCATAGAGTTATAGGGGAGGGAACCACTGTACTTGAAGACCCTGTTTGGTCGAAACGTTGTACAAAGATTAAAATTTTCAACACCCAGCCCATCGTGGTTCACTCTCCTAACTCTTTAAAGTCTTTTGAATGCACTGCGGCATTTGAAACATTGTATCGCTGAAATTTCATTAAGAGTGTGACCCACACATGCTCTGTACAGTGTACATGTAGATGTGTGTATATCTTTTGCATCTAGTGTGTCTAAGCCCCACCCTTAATAGTTTCATCCGTACAGTGCATCAAATGTTGCAATGCAACCAAAACCTCCAACAGAGCAGTGTAATATACATGCAGTGTAAGGCAGTTACAATATGTAGGGTGCACAACTTATCAAGTAAATTCCATTGTGGAGACACAAAACTAAGTGATCTTCCTTCCTTAGCCCTTATGAAGAATTTGATGAGTGCATGTATAAGGATTCTGCAATTAGTTGGGCAAAGTGTAAGGGAAACGGAGACAAGCTGCACAATGATTGGGCAGACATTAGAATTCTCCTGACTATCCGAACAACGTGGACTGTACTTGGTCCATCCTATCTGCAAGGAAGTACGCACACTGGGTCTCCTGTCCTGGAGGAGAGGAGAGCATTTATATACCTTCTCACTGAACTGAGCTGTTTTCTTTTGTCTTAACCACAGAATGAATGTCTTGTTTTGAAGTTGGTTAAATGATTAGTATAAAAATGTGGTTGTTTGATTGGTGTTAATATAATTGTCTTCTTCTTATCCTTTTATAGCTGGCTGGCAATTTTGTGAAGAACACTCGGAAGCGAGCCATCTACATCGTATCCTCCGATATCAGAGTGTCAATGTCTGCTGACCCAGTAAGTTGGTTGAGGTCCATCACACTGCCTCCAATGAAAGTTTGGGGTGTGGGTAACGCATGTTTTGTTTAGGGTATGAGACTAGGAAGTGGGTGGTAGCTAATGGTAAGACTGGTGTGGTTTTCCCCTTGCTGAAGAAGCGTGACATGACTCACTTGACCTGTTCTTCCCCCCAGGCTCTCCAAGCATTGTTTCAGCCCCTGCAGAGAGGGCAGAGCATAAAAGTTAAAGAGATCATGACCGAAGAGGTGACTCCAGTCACTCCCCCTCCTTCCCCTCCACACACATGCCCAACCTCTCTCCTCACCTCTACTCACTCACCCCCACACTCTCCCCTCCCTCCACACACCCACACTCTCCTCACCCTTCTCACTTACACCCCACACTCTCCTCCCCTCCTCACTCACCCCCACACTCTCCCCTCCCTCCACACATCCCACATTCTCCTCACCCTTCTCACATCCCACTCTCCCCTCCCTCCACACTCCCACATTCTCCTCACCCTTCTCACATCCCACACTCCTCTCCCTCCACACCCCACACTCCTCTCCCTCCACACCCCCACATTCCTCTCCCTCCACACATTGTTACACTCTCCTCTCCCTCCACACATCCTCACACTCATCTCTCTCCACACACCCCCACACTCCTCTCCCTCCACACATCTTCACACTCTTCTCTCTCCACACCCCCGCATACATTCCTCTCCCTCCACACACACCCACACTCCTCTCCCTCCACACATCTTCACACTCTCCCCTCCCTCCACACGCCCTCACACATTCCTCTCCCTCCACACATCCCCACACTCCTCCCTCCACACATCTTCACACTCTTCTCTCTCCACACCCCCGCACACATTCCTCTCCCTCCACACACACCCACACTCCTCTCCCTCCACACATCTTCACACTCTCCCCTCCCTCCACACGCCCTCACACTCTTCTTCTCTCTTCTACACATGCCTCTAAACTTGCCTGCCCCTGCACACTTGCTCTCCCCCTCCCTCACATACATACATAGCCCTCAGAATCTGGTGAGCGACATTCACTGAGCTACGATGAGCTCTTTCGTGACCTGATGGAGGAGGAGACACACTATATTCGTCACCTCAATCTCATCCTCAAGGTCTTCAGGGAGCCCTTTCTCCAGAGACCAGATCTCTTCCCCAAACCGGTAAAGACTAGGATTTGAAATTCAGCTGTAACATATATTTCCCTTCCCTTTTCTCGTTACACCTAGCCTCGTTCCCAGGCCTACCCCGTTTTTTGTTCTTCGGTTTGCGTTCAGTATAATACACGGAGGCGGAAGAGCGCGAAAAACGGGGAAGGCCTAGGAACACTTGTCACGTGAATGACGTCTGGTGGACGCGAGGTGGACATAGGGGGGGCGGTGCCCAACTACAAATAACGTACTAGACTTCATCATCGAGCGCTCCAACGATAGCCCGGACCCCAGACGTTCACGATATTGACAGTACTTGACTTCACCGGTAAGAAACTCGCTCTATGGTTTATTGCACACGAATTTGTAGTTGGGCACCGCCCCCCCTACGTCCACCTCGCGTCCACCAGACGTCATTCACATGACAAGTGTTCCCAGGCCTTCCCCGTTTTTCGAGCTCTTCCACCTCCATGTATTATATTGAACGCAAACTGAAGAACAAAAAACGGGGTAGGCCTGGGAACGAGGCTACGTTACACCCATGTTCCTCTTTTTTGCCCTTCACCTTTCCTCCCCTCCCCTCCCCTCCCCTCCCTCCCCTCCCCTCCCCTTCCCCTCCCCCTCCCCCCTCCCCCCTCCTCTCCCTTTTCCCTTCCCTTCCCTTCCCCTCCCCTCCCCCTTCCCTCCACCTTCCCTCCTCTCTCTCCCCCTCCTCTCCCTTTCCCCTTCCCTTCCCTTCCCCTCCCCTCCCCCTTCCCTCCACCTCCCCTCCTCTCTCTCCCCTTCCTTTCCCTCTCCTCCCGGTCTCCCTCCTCCCCTCCTCCCCAGGATGTAGCAAAAATTTTTGGCAGTCTGCAAGAGCTACATGAACTTTCAGTGCAGTTGCTCGGTTCTTTGGAGGAGTGTGTCGAGATGGCTGGGGAGATGGAGGAAAGCTGCCTTCAGGCCGGATTTATTTTCGAGGAGATGGCAGAGGTACGATCTCTTTAGTGTCGGATGTCTTGCATATCAGCTAGCTAGATACTCAACTATGATGGGGAGATAAGATAGAGGTAGCTTCCTTTTGTTTAGGCTCCAACCTAGCTTTTCATTGCTTGCTAGTGAACTGGGTGTGGGGTTGTAGGCAATTACCGCAGTTTAATAGGCACACACACACACATGCACACATACACGCATAATTGTGCGTGCAGTCAGAAGACTTTGACGTGTACAGCATGTACACGGAGAACTACCTGGATGCTGTGACCGCCCTGGAGGAGCTGCTATCAGACTCCGATGTCGTGCAATACTTCAGGGTTAGCCACTTGTCTGAATGCACTTGACCGGTCTTCAGCCATTGATCTTTAGTAAAAGTCTTTTCTGCACACTTGCCTTCACATCTTTCTCCCTATATGCTCCTCCTTTCCTCCTGGTTCCTGCATGCCTTCTCACTGTCCCTTTCGCTACATCCCACCATTATGCCTCCTCTTCCCCCCCCCCCCCCTTCCTCCTCCCTCTCCTCTCCCACTCTCCCTCCCTCTCCTCTCCCACTCTCCCTCCCTCCACACACACTTTCTTCCTTCTTCTATTTACCACACATGTGACATAGTCCCAGGAGACGAAGCTGTTCAAAGAGGCAATGCAGTACATTCTGCCAAAGAGCCTCCTGGAGCCGATATATCACTGCTTCTACTACTTTGAAGTCATGAATGTGAGCAAGGGGCATTGCTGAGTTTTTAATATGCACAGAATCTAATACACCTTCTATTGACTGGAAGGTTTTCAAGCATGTGTGCATTGAACAGTATGTTACAAGTAGCAAAAATCATTGCAAAGAGTCTGTGCAGCTAGCCACTTACAGATCTATTACAACTCTGTTTGCTAGTATCCAGTGTAGCTGTAGTTATATTGTATGGCATGTACCATAAGCTCCTGATAATACGCCCCCTTTGAGCAAACACCCTCCCCCAAGTAAGTACATGTATTGCATGTACATATAGTTTGACTCATGGCAGTAAATTGTCAGTGATTTTCTGTTGCATATGTACCCATTTTTTAGATCAGAATGAAATTTTGATTAGTAGTGCATGGCTATAACAACTGTTGATGCTTTCAAACTTTCTCTTTGATGGTACGTAGCATTTAAATAATGTAGTTTTCAGTCTCAGGTTGTTACCAAGAAACATTCTGTCCATTTATGCATAAACAATCAAATTTCCCTGAAAAAAAGGCAGGCCTAGATGTTGAACAAATTTATCTGCCGTGCAAGATATGTTCATGCGTACATGTGCATTCCCTAGGAGCAAACCTGCAGTGACATGTATCATATCTTCACATTCACAGGCATTGATGAAGACCTCCCCTAGTGACGAGGATCAGGTGGCACTGGAATCGGTAAGTACCTCTTTGTCTAAAACACTGCAATCTCGTTCCCAGACAATCTTTTCATAGAGCCTGCCAGTCATACTGCCCATTCCCAGACCACTGACCTTTGTGCATGACGTGTGATGAAATGTGTGTGTTTTTTTGCCCGGGGACCCCTCACCCCCTTTGCCGACCTACATAATGTATTGATGTCATTCATGTGACAAGGTCTCCCAGGCCTAGCCTCCCCCATCCGTTTTTGCATACTGTAAGCAATCAAGTTGGATGGTGCCAAAGGCCTGGGAATGGGGTTCATGCCATATACTGTATATACACACTGAATGACACATTGTTCCCCTCCCCAGGCACTAGGATGTATGTTAGCACTGAAACTGGACATGGAGAGACAGTGTGCAAGATTCCTACACAAGAGAACGTAAGTTTGTTTGTAGAGTGCACGACAGCTAGGTCAGAGAGGTCAGAGAGGTCTTATTACAGTATAGGGCGTCCCTACAAAGCTATCGTGTTGCGTTGCATTGTTTTATCTTTTATATAGCACTCCAATAGCAGGTTGTAGAATGTACCCTGCACTGTTTGCCTGTCACAGTGTATATGTATTATACATCTGTATATATTGATAGCCTCAGGCTCCTCCCTGGCTTTTCAGTTGTATCAAGTTTTTCGTCATTATGTGACTGAAAGGCTGGGAATAAATCTCTAGCCACTGGTGATGACTGGAGCATTAAGTTGAAATGTCAGCCAAGTTATTTTCCGAGCTCAAGTTGGTAGCAGATAACCTTCCTCTTCAGGAGCCAAGGAATGAGGCTCCACTTGGAGAGACTAGTAGAGTTCACTGGAAACTGTAGATGTCATATCTGGTTGTGTTGAATGTACTCGCACATCGTGTATCTAATCACATTTGTTAATCTTTCCTACACTCTCTTCAATGCACACATGCACACACATACACACACACACACACACATACACACACACACACACACACACACACACACACACATGCACACACACACACATTTAGAGAGGACTATGGGATGTTTGGGAAGCGTCCAGGGTACCAGGTCTCCCTGAGAAGGATGGCAACACTCCAAAGCAAGATAGAGGGATGGGAGGTAGGTGCACCTCCTGAGAGCAGCTTGTTCCCTAGTGTTACTGAGAATGTGTTCATAAACCAACAGCCATCCATGCTTATTACCTGGCCATTGAGCAATGCAGAGCAGCATCATTTGTCTAGTTAAGGCTTCACCAGTGCACTACCAGATCAGACCATGCATGTCTGTACCCAGCAGGGATCGTCCCTCCTAGACTACTATCTACGAGCAACCTGGGCGCAGGTCCTGAAACGAGATAGCTCAGAGAAATTGTCCTAAATGCAGAGAATGTGCTGCCATGAAGAAACATGCATGTTCATTACCTGACCATTCACTTTACTAGCTCACTCCTTGAAATATTGTACTCAAATAACCAGTGAACCACACCTCTCTGTCCACTGAATCTCTCCTCATCCCCGTCCTCAGGGTCCTGATATCTTCTCGTGCTGTACAGAGTTTAAAATGGGTATGCCAGCTGTGCATGTGTGACTGCATGTGTGTGTGTGTGCATTCAGATGTGTGTGTATGTGGATGTGTGGGTATGAGTTTTCTTCAGATAGCCCAGAAGTGACCAGAGTTTGTGTTTCATTTCTCTCATAGAGGGCACCTTAGGACTCATAAGAAAAGAAGGAGGCAGACGAGTGAGTGGAATTATTATTCATGCATGTTTCCTGATTGCAAATTTGCAGCAAGAAAGTTCTACTGGTGTTTAGGAATTTTACGGCATTGTAGGGCTTATAGCTTCGCCCGCATGTGCACATGTAGTGGGAAGTTCAGTTTTTGTGTAAGCAAACGTATAGTGTGTTTTTTATAGAAATGACGCCGTACTTTGACAAAAATGATTTCTTCTACTCTGCTGTAACTGAAAAACATAAAACAAAGCTCTGGATGACCAGAGTGAAGAGTTCTGTTTTTTTTTTTCGAACATGTACGTACAGTGCATACATATAAAGCCTTCTTGGAAGACGCCATCTGGTTTGTTTGTTTATTTTCTGAAAAAGCCTTGCGATTTACAACAAAGCTCGGCTGAACATGTATTCTCAGAAATATATTGACATATTTTTTTTAGAAGACATACTAAATAATAGTTTCATGTATACTGGGTAAATTAACCTCTAGCATGCTGCCTCTTTCACAGAGCCAGAAGACAGAACGCCATGTATTCCTGCTGGACGGACTGGCTATATGCTGTAAGCAGATACGAGGCAGGGTGGGAGAGTACCGGCTGAAAGAGAAGATCAACACAAGGAAGGTGAAGCTCATTGACATGGAGGAAGCTGACGGTGAGGGAGGGTGTGTGAATGAAGGTGGGATAAAATTGTTGGGAAGAGGAGCCAAGGCTTTTTCTTCTTGTAGCTCATGGATAAGGCTACCTGGCTGCCATGAGATATATAGCAGTCCCTGTCTCTCAACCACCCCAGTGTAGCTAATGAGACCAGGCCTATGATTAGCTTTCTGTCACTTGCAGTGCTGTAAAGCAGCAGAGTATCTTTTATCACAAGAGGGATGTTAGGATGGACAGAATTGGTTTAGAAAGAATTTGTGTATGGGCACAGTAGGGCTCAGAACAAGAAGGTACCAGGCAGCTTACTACGTATACACTGTACATGTAGGCTACAGGTAGGTGCCAGGCAGCTTACTACGTATACACTGTACAGTAGTTGGCATAGGTACCAGGCAGCTTACTACGTATACACTGTACAGTAGTTGGCATAGGTACCAGGCAGCTTACTACGTATACACTGTACAGTAGTTGGCATAGGTACCAGGCAGCTTACTACGTATACACTGTACAGTAGTTGGCATAGGTACCAGGCAGCTTACTACGTATACACTGTACAGTAGTTGGCATAGGTACCAGGCAGCTTACTACGTATACACTGTACAGTAGTTGGCATAGGTACCAGGCAGCTTACTACGTATACACTGTACAGTAGTTGGCAGAGGTACCAGGCAGCTTACTACGTATACACTGTACAGTAGTTGGCAGAGGTACCAGGCAGCTTACTACGTATACACTGTACAGTAGTTGGCAGAGGTACCAGGCAGCTTACTACGTATACACTGTACATATAGGCTACAGGTAGCTACAGTAGCAAGAGGTCAACTGTCATACACACTAAGCGTTGAATGTGCAGTTGCATGGTTGAAATTGCAATACATGAAACTCAACCTTTTAATTCCGAAAATTTTGTCAATTGTTGATTACGTCATGCTAATGTGAGAAAAGTTACCATGCAGGCCCTCTCCCGCTTTACCGTACTGCAAGCAATGAAAGCTGGGTGGAGTCCTGGAATGGGACTAGCTAGTGTGCATGAACAATCAACGAACCACATCTCCCTTATAAAACAGGCCTAGATGTTATGCAAAGTCACCCACTGCGCAGGACGCGTTTCGCATGTACATGTATATATACAAGAAGAACATGAAGCAAGAGTGACAGGGACATTGATGATATAGATGTAGCACCTAGGCCTGATTTCAACAGAGGCAGTAATTGCTGATGCAGACTCCACTTCACTATGCTCATGTCATTAGAGTCATTAACCTTGAACACGATAGCTAGCTGACTTACAACTCTGTATAATGCCCACCTTGCAGACCTGAAGTTTGCCTTTCAGCTGGTGGAGCAAGACCAGCCTGGTGTCATCTTCTACACCATCTCGAATCCAGAGAAGAATGAGTGGATGGCCGCACTAACCATGCTGCTCACCAGAAGGTAAGGAGGAGAGAGGAGAGGTGGGGAAGGAGGGGAGGGGGTTGATTTGAGTAAGGGAAGGGAGAAGGAAGGAGAGGAGTAACTTTGGGGAATGGACGAGGGTGAGAAGGAAGAAGGAAGGAGAATGCTGAGGCTGGAAAGGAATGAGGGGAAGGAGAGGAGAGACTGGGAAGGGAGAAGGAAGGAGAGGTGTGGGGACGGAGAATAAAGGTATGGTAAGCTGTGGAATGAGAAAGCACATGCATCTCAAGAAAAGAGAGTTTCATTATGAATAAATCTGCAGTTTACCATGTACATGTATTTGTGGTTAGAGTATGATCTTGTTTTGACGTGTTCTGTAGCACATTTGATCGTCTATTGGATGCCAAGTTGCGGGAGGAGGAGCTCACCATTCCAGTGCTGAGGCCCTCCCCAAAGCAGTACAAGTGAGTGGAGGATGGTTGTTACAATACTGGGAGGTTGCATGGGTGTGACCTGCGTACATGTATTGCACTCACACTCTCACACACGCGCACACACACACACACACACACACACACACACACACACACACACACACACACACACACACACACACACACACACACACACACACACACACACACAGGTTTGCAGAAGAGGACTCAGGTGAGAACATCATGTTTGATGAACCCGAGGGCAGGTCCCCCTCCAGTGGACCCGGAACACTCATTAAGGCTGGCACCATCTACAAGCTGGTAGAGAGACTCACGTACCACGAATATGCTGGTCAGTTGCAGAGATACTTGCTAGCAGGGTTTCATACAGAGGGGGGGCCTGGAATTCCCCCCCTCCCCAGAAATCTTGAAATTGAGTATGGTTATTAACCCTCGGCGCGCATGCGCGACGAGGGTTACAGTACTTGTCGTGTGTGTCTGTGTGTCCGTTTTCTGTATTCTGCCTTTTCACGCCTTTAGGCATCCAACGAGAGGTATCAGCGGCTATAGCGTGGAAAATGCAGTAAAACTAAAAAGTCGTTTTCTCTAAACCTGCTTAGTTCAAAAGTTAGAAGCGTTATAAACTTACCGCAACTAAGTCAGCCATTTTCTTCACGTGCAAAGTTTCCGTATACCTCTCCGTAGCACGTACGTAACGGTAATGTGTGATCACGTAGCTTGGAGCACGCGGTATTGTGGTTTTTCCATCGAACTTAGACCTGTTAGACGTTTGTGACTGTCTTTTACAAGAGGTTCAGAAAGGTATGCCTACAGTGTAATACCGTAGTGCATGCAATAGAGTTCAGTAGGTCTATGCGTCTGAGAAAGGTATGCCCACAGTGTATAAATACCGTAGTGCACGTATTCGAGGACAGACAGTTTAAATAGGAATGAATTGATATCGAAAAGCGTGCCATATCAACTCGAGAGTAAACGTCATGATACTATTGTTCACGAGACAGTGATCGATTCTAGTTAACACACAAGTACAATCACATGCACTGCTGCGCCGAGGGTTTGGCACTTTGGTGCCTTTCATTATATTAGCTATTTACATGTTACTGGACATAAGTATGTGTCATCAAAATGTTGTTTGGAAATTTTGTCCCGGATTGTGTCAGAAGCAATCTGAGAGGATGTAAATTCAAAATTTTCGTGGGGGGGGGGGGCATGCCCCCAAACCCCCTAGTAGGCACGCACGTGTTTCACACGCTACTATCATCCTGCTACCATCCTGTTTCCCCTCCCCCAACTCAAAATCCTGTATGAAACCCTGCCTAGTACATGTACCATCACAAAACTACTGCACATGTAATGCTACTTGTGGGCTTTAGTATTGTTGGTCTGCCCAAGTGAAAAGGAAATTATACGTACATGACATTGTGTATGCTTCTGTGCACACAGTTGACCATATTCATCTACACCTCTCTCCCTCTCCCTCATACTCCCCTCCCTCAGACCCCACCCTGGTTCGCACGTTTCTCGCCACCTACCGCTCATTCTGCAAGCCAACAGAGCTGCTGAACCTGCTGGTCCAGCGCTTCAACATCCCCCTGCCTCTTGACATGGAGGACCCAGAGACTCGCAGAGACCCCATTATGATGAAAGCGCTCAAGAACTTCAAGGCTGTTTACGTGTCACCTATACAACTCAGGTATGGTGGAGAGCTTGTGAAGATTACATGTAATTTATTTGATGGTATGAGGCAAAATAGAGGAGGAGAATACAAAGCTAGCAGTTACCGGATTGAATCTAGGGTCTTTGCTTGAACTGCTATAGCCTTCTTCCCGAATTCCTCCTCTGAAGAGAGTATAATTATTCATAAAAAGCACCAGTCCCTCGTGCACTGCTTGTACAAGTACCTTGAGTATGTACTACATGTATGTGCATATGGGTACCTAGGTAGCATACATTATGTTATGTAAATGTGTGTGTGTGAAGGTATGTGTATAGGTGTACAAGGTGTGTGTTGGGGTCAGGAGGAGGGGGGCGTCATGGGTGGGTGGGTAAAGAAGTGCTCCTGGTGGGTGGTTGCAAAAGTTGATGGTTGTTTACACTGTCTGACAGAATCTTGAATGTTCTGCGGCACTGGGTGGAGTTCCACTACTATGACTTTGAGCGGGACCCACAACTGCTGGAGAAGCTCAAGTTGTTTGTGTCCACCGTCAAGAGCAAGAACATGCAGAAGTGGCTCGCATCCATTCACCGAACACTGCAAAAGGTATGCAACCCATCCTCTTTTCAAGCATGTATGAGGAATGTCACTGGTAACTCTTGTATCAATGTGTGTGGGATGTCGGTAACTCTTGTATCAATGTGTGTGGGATGTCATTATGGTGGTCTCATTCCCAGGCCTTCCCTGACTCCAGTTTTTGATTGCTTTCAGTGTGCCAAAACAGAGGGAGAAGGCTTGGTGAATCTTACCACGTGATATGCGGCACAGCTGACGTCACAGGTTCTAGACATAGGGACTTATTCACGTTTATATCTGCAGCTACAGAGCAGCTAGAGGGATGAGACGAGCTCCAGCAGAAAGGCTTTTAAACCATACCCGGGTTTGAAGTAAAACCACTGAAGAATGGCTGTGATACAAGGGATGCAACTCTGAAAGTGGTGTATTTCGATAAATTTGTATCTTTCACATGGTAACTCTTCTGATGTCTTCTAGCTTGGATATGTTTCATATGCTTGATATGGCTCTCTGCTGCCGCTTGTCCCATCTTCATAGCTGGTACAGGATGCTAGATCGGTCTTTACTGTCGCGTAGCTATGTAAGAAGGCATAACGATATGTTATGTCTGCACCACAGATCATGTGGTAAGGTTCACTAAGCCATTTTGGCATACTATAAGAGATCAAAAACTGATGTCAGGGAAGGCCTGGGAATGAGGCTACAATATGGTGTGTGACAGAACTGTGTAGAACTTGAACGTTACTCTACTGTGTATTTCAATCAGGGTTAGAAGATGTTGGTCACTGGCTGGTCTCCAGTCAGTTCAGCAAGGAAGGTTAGGGCAAGAGGAATCCAATAACCTATTTCCTTGGGCTACAATTTCTTTCTGTTAGGTAGTGTCATTGTCATAGCAACAGCAACTTGTTTTTATGGAAAGGGTCTCTCAAAATTTTCACTCCTCTCACCTTCCCCCATTGTTTTCTGTCCACTCCACCTTCTTGTAGAAAGAAGACGAGAAGCAGCCATCTTCTGCCAAGCCAGTGTTTGACAAGGGCCCAGAACCTGTGGAGTGGCACCTCACCAGAAACAAGGAGGAATTCCATATCCTCACAGTATGTTCCCACGGTGCTATGAAATGATTCCATTGTGCTGTGAACATACATGTAGTACCCTATTCGTCAGTTGCAACCCCCTTATGGCCCACTAGAGCAGCATGAGCTGCATTCATGAATGCTGCTTCCTCTTGGTCTGTTGCTTAGCAACCCAGTGCCACACCCCCATTATCACCTCCACCCATTCTAATATAGCTTTGCTATATACTCACTTTAAAGTTTAGGCTGCTAAGAAATGCAACCAACAAAAAGGTTGATTCCCATTACATGTACTTGTAACTCACATAAGGTTGTGACAATCCCCCAAAGCTGTGTGAGTGTGTATGATCATAATCTTCCTTGTGCTCTCTTTCAGCTGCACCATGTGGAGTTTGCCCGGCAGCTGACTCTGATCCAGTCAGAGTACTTTCGTGCAATACATGCCTCAGAGCTTGTGGATGCCTCCTGGATGAAGGAGGAGCAGAAAGAGAGAGCTTCACCCCACCTCCTCAGACTGAACCGGTTTGAGACCACCGTGAGTGCTCAAGAAAGATAACCCACAACCCTTTCAGTGGCAGTCTAGTCTATAGCTAGTGGGGGGTGACTGTTATACACACAGGGTGCGTACAAACCTATGCAGCTTAGGTATCCTTGCCCGTACTATGTAGGGGACAAGTAGCATAGGGGTACGCAGTTTGTTGTAATGTGGGAAGCTGACATCTAGGGAGCTCCTTGATCGTTTTGGGGGGAGGTAATAGGGGGAATCACTTATGTTTCATCTATAGAAGTGTTTGTGACTGGGATGAAGAGCAATCTGCAGGCAATTAACTTGTATGGCGTACATGTATGTTTGGTTTTTGTAGGTGTCCAACTGGTTGACAACGGAGATTGTTTTCACAGAGAACTTGGAAGAAAGAGTAGCTCTTGTGTCAAGACTAGTGGACGTTGTCGTGGTAGGTGGGAGGAGGGACGGCGGAGGAAGAAGATGGGAGGAGGGAGATGGGGGGGGGGAGTGAGCAAAGGAGAGCCTGTGTTAAGTTGCCAGTTATTTGACCATGGACTGTTGTGAATACTAGTATTAGAGCAAGATTAGGACCACGTTTCAAGCCTAATTTTCATGCAGAATTGTTACTTGACAGGCGATATTTGCATGATACTGACCATGTCCTATGTCTCCTTCCTGCAGGCTCTTAGGCAACTGAACAACTTTGCAGGCATGTTTGCCATTAATGCTGCTTTTGAGTCATCCTCTGTGTACAGACTAAAAAACACTTTCAAGGTACAGTTGTACTAATATACTTTGGATCACAAACATGGTATCCACGTGAGAACATTGATTGCGGTCATGGCTCATTGTTAGTGATCAGTGCAGCACTACAAATAAACATTGTATATCTGGCAATCTAAAGTAGAAACTGAATTCAAGAGTTTATTACAGTATTAAACTCATGATTCTATAATATATGTAACCACTGGCCAACATCAATGTACAAAACCACCCCTTTTACCTTATATAGAACCATTAATGAGCAACCCATGCTTTGTAGAACTAATAATATGTAAATAACCCGTTAATGAATAACCTATTACCTAGTAGGTAATTCATTAACGGTTCTACAAAGCACTTGGCACAAGGGAAGCCCTTGGCAATGTGCTTGGTTTCCTCAGCTTGTCATCAGCATAAAATTTTGGAGGAAGTTTTCACGAGCTGGTGTTTGATCACGAAAATTAATACTGTCTACACTGTCTCTTGCAACATGTAGTCACAATGGCTCAGTTAGACTCCTCCCACAATGATGTCATCAGCACTGCAACATGTAGTCACAATGGCTCAGTTAGACTCCTCCCACAATGATGTCATCAGCACTGTATAAACCATTACACTCTTCATATATGCTGTGTAGAAATTTGTAATGCAATTTTTCATGTGAACTTTAGAAATTGGACCAGAAGAGATTGCAGATCTTAGATGACATCAAGCAGATAGCCTCAAGTGACAGAGGCTACAAGAACTACAAGGAGAAGCTGAGGTCGATAAACCCTCCCTGTGTCCCCTTTCTGGGTGAGTATGTGAGAAGTAGTGCTCCGGTGTACAAGTGGGGAAATTGGTGACCACACTTCAGATGGTTGTCTGGCTGTGAGCAAATGACCATAGCCCTGTTCTGACAGTGCAAATAGCAAATGCTTTGATATAGAAAAAGTTGTATATATGCGAATGAAATGCCAAAGCCATTGTTGTTATGCTATATTGATTAATGTTTGGGCTGGGTACGATCGTGTTTCTTGCCTCACCTCTATAGCAGGCAAGCCTACTTGTTACATGATACCATACAAGTTCAAAAGCACCCGTATGCCAAGCTAATTGTGAGTCTGCACATCAAGTGGTCAACTGTGCCAGTTTATTGGCCCAGTTAGTCATGCCATTAACTTCTTAAACCACCAAATTAGATACAAGAGAGGGACTTACAATTCAAAGATAATTTGTTTGCAGTGTAGCTGATAAAGGCCTGCTACACAGCAGTGCTTTTGCTTTCCAAACAATAGTGACTCATTAGTTTGCTGTAGTAAGCCAAAGTAAATCCGATTTGCAGTTTTTCCCACTTGGAGTGTAGTTGGCCTTGAACAAAAATGGCACTTTCACTACTTCACACTTTTGTGTTTTGCCTTCAGTTGCTGCTCACCCATATTTTTTGATAACCTCAAAAGCATTGCGGAAAGACAACAAAACTTTGAGGAGAAAACAAAATAGAGTGTACCAGAGGTCTTGGTTTCTGTTAGAGTTTATGTACCAATTTCATTTTTTGTTTGTGTGCAAACATCACAGAAGACTGTATGCACATTATGAAACTGTAGACTATATTGAGTTCCCTGTTCCATCATCAGTGCATTCAGTGGATTACAGCCGAGGTTTCAACGCTCAAACAGAGACATTGAACTCAGCCAAACAACTCACAAGCATTGACACACTCAGCTCACAACGTATATCACTCATCTTTGCTCTCTGCCAAAGAGAGGATCATTTTTTCTGCATCAGACAACTCCTGTTGCCACCACGTAGCTCCATTTTATGATTGGACTCGAGCAAGTAGTAGTTGGTTGACTAGCCCATAAACTTTCAAATTGCAGGTAACGATAGTTGCCATAGGAACAATTAGTGACATAAAATAACATCATGCAACAAACTAGTCTTGCGCCACAAGCTAAATATTGGCACAGTAGTGACATAGAGCGTGAGAGCTCTACCGTGCCAGTATCTGGCTTGTGGCACTCAAAGCAGTCAATGACTAGTACTTGTCATCCACATACTGCAGGCATGTACATGAGCTGGATTGTGTTCATCAGGGATGGCAATGAGAACAAGATTCCGGGAAAGCCAGACCACTTCATCAACTTCAAGAAGAGGTATGTGGCTGCTTGAATGTATGCACATGCACGCACACGCACACACACGCACGCACGCACACACACACGCACGCACGCACACACACACACACACACACACACACACACACACACACACGCACGCACGCATGCACGCACATACACACACATACACACACACACACACACACACATACACACACATGTACATTCACACACAGAGAAAGGAGTACTGACCTTAACATTAATGTATACATGCATGCACACATACAGGAGAAAAATAGCTGATGTGCTCCAAGAAATTCAGCAATACCAGAACAGCCCCTACTGTCTCACCCCAGTGCCTTCTATGCAGGTAAAAATAAATACCAGGCATAGTACAGACTCTCGTGTGTATAGTAGTGATTTGATTCGTGAGGACAGTTGAAATTATAGTACAGAATTATTGATGGTCAGCCATTGGCTAGATTTTGATGTATTGTTGTAACTTTAGTTTTTAGTAGAAGTCTCAATAGGCTTGAACAAATTATTGTAATGGTGACTGTGTTCTTGTGCATTCCAAGACTTTGCATGCTTCTCCTAGAAGTTGATCCAACCCATAGCTTGCCACGTGGTGTCACTTTCCATGGGTATTGTTTTGTTTGCAGGAGTACATCTTATCCCAGGAGCCAGTTGGTTCCATGACACCCGATCAGTGGGCAAATCACGTGTTTGAGAAGTCCAGAGAGATTGAACCTAAGGAACAGCCAGTCAAGAAGTCTGTAAGTTGTAACTCAAACTCCATGAACACATGGACACACACATTCACGCATGCGCACACACTCACACACATACATACACACACCAACATGCACACACATTTGTAATTGCTTTTTTGATGTTCCCAGGCTTGTCCAGAAATTGCTAAAAAAGGGCCTTGGTATGCACTTAATTTCCCAATCAAGTCTCGAGCGATGTATGTCTACATAGACATAATCCTTCGTGATCACATGGTACAGACCATCATTTGATGCCTGCCCGCATAATTCTCTATGCACTACCGTAAAATTGGGATAATAAGCACCCCTACAAAATAAGCACCCAATGAATACCGTAATGCCATAATGTTTTGCGTGAACTTTACTTTTGCGAATTTTGCGAGTGCTGACGGGATCGCAAAGAAAAGATCGCAATAATTAAACTTGTGGGGGTGGCTCTTGGTAGGCGTGGTTAACTGACACATTGACGTCGAACCAATGAACGTTAGCTGGCTGTTCCAGGAGAAGCAGCGGTAATGGATGTTTCCGGCCTTGTGTAGTATAACAACAGTGAAGATGGCAGAATAAGTTCCATTGTTCTTCAGAAGTTTTTTTCCACAAGGACACTGGGATCGGAGCAGTTGTAACTCACGAAGCAAACGGAGGTGTGAAACGTGTGTTGGAGAAGCAAGTCAGCCAACAGAGCACTAAGAAGCGGAAACGATATGCCAACTTCTCTGACACCGACAGAGCCGAGATCGGCTGATATCATGACTATTATTGTTACTACGCGCACGCTTGTAAAAATTGAGGGAGGGGCTAAGATAGGTACTGCTCATTCGCAAAGATAAGATCGCAAATTACTTAAGTTAGCCTAAAAATGGCAAAATCGCAAAGGTTTCTCACACGCAAAACATAATAGCATTACGGTATAGGCACCCATTTTGATTACAACAACCACATCGCATTTATAAGCACCCATACTAAAATAGGCACCCCACATGAAAGAAAAGGCGCCCGTTACCGTGCAAACGGAAGTGAATTTGCTAGATAGTATATACTATCTATGTTCGAACGTAGTGGCTAATTTTCGCCAGTGTGTATCTCCGATTGTAAGCAAGCTATCGACACAGGATACACACCAAACTTTAGGCAAGGTCTCTTGATAAAATTAGCAAAATCCTCTTATGGATTCGTTGGTTCTAAGCGCTCTGTGTTGGTGGGCAGGGGTTGGCAACGATCGATCGATTGGTGACTGTATCTCTGGCTATAGAAAAGCTACAAACATTGAACAAAAATTCGCAGAAAGAGAAACTGTAGGCATAAAATATATATCACAGCTAATCCGTTCCCACACAACTGCACGTTGCCAGAAAATTACATGCGTTTATTAGCACCCCATGAAAATAAGCACCCCTCAAAAATATGCACCCATTCTGGCTGCTAATTTTGAAAATAGGCACCAGTGCTTAGTATCCCGATTTTACGGTAATTTAGTGCCTGACTAAACAGTGGATACCAGGCCCTTTCACCTGAATTTTTGGTTAGGCCTAGGAATGAGACTGTTGATAGTTGTACTATGTGTATCATCATGTATCTTGTTTGTTTGTTTGTTTGTTTGTTTGTTTTTTCCCCGTTCTACAGCCTCGAAAGTTCAAGTTTGACCTGAGACCTCCACAAGGCAAACTAGGTGCTTGGGGTACCCTTTTTCCACGGAAGCGACAGCATGCCCCAATCCCAGTGTCGCTCCTGGATGGCCTGCAAGATCAGGATGGGTCAACTGGTGAAATATCACCTGGGCTTCAGAAGGAGAATCAGCTTGGAAGTCCTCCATCTTCACCGACAAGCATAACACCCCCAGGCCTAGAGAACGGAGTGCATTCTCCAGGGAGAAGATACACAACACCAAACTCAAGATACTCAAACCAATCTAAACATCACTCAGCACGCCTCAACAGTGTAACAGATCCCCTACGTCCAGAAAACCCCCCAGAACGTCCACCAAAGCTTGCAAAACCTGCTGGGTATGGTAAACCTCCTCCTCCTCCTCCTCCTCCTGATGACGTCCCAGTTCCTCTCCCTCATAGTAAGCCACCACCTTCCACTGGACTGATTAGTCCTCCGGAGCCTCTTCTCTCTCCTGAGGTTCCACCGCCTCTTCCCCCTAGGGCCCCACCTCCTCTTCCTCCTAAGGGAACTAGGTAACAAACCGCAAATGCTATTAGCATATTGAATATACAATAATAGTCGACACTTTCTACTTACTATAGTGAGTGTTTTCTGCCATTCATTTCATTCACTTTCTGTTTGCCATCCTCCACCATGTCTGAGTAATTTATACCAGATTCCATTACCTGTTTGTATACAGAAGAGAGAATAATTTATTCATACAGAATTTTTGAAGTTGACTGCAGTTACGTATTGTGTATATGCATCATTTCACTCAATTTTGTCTACTGTATTCGTGGCCAAGTTTTAACAATATTTTTACAATGTTAGTGCAATAGACTCCACTACAACTACTGCTTTTGTACAAAATTTCAACTTACTAGAATTATAAGATGAATTGTAACAACTGTATATAAAGAGTTCTCATCACTTACGTACTGCAACTGACAACAAGGTCTCCCTTGTGTAAAGGTGTGGCTAATAATGATTGGGGCGAGCTTGAGCGAGCCCCACGCTTGCTTGCTTGCTTGCATGCATGAAGCCCACTTAACACTGTAGACAGAAGCCTTATTAATTTCTTTACTGAAACTCCAAATGCAAAACTTGAGAAGTGTTAAAAGTTTTGTAAAAATATAGAATGCTATGAAGCATTCCAACAGGAAAGTATCATGGCGTATGGTAGTATGCCATATGTAGGGATGACCCTGAAAAAAAAAAGGCAGCCACATTAAAAGTACACAAATGACACGCTCAAAATTTCTGCGTTAAATTAGTCAACGGCCTCCATGAGCCATATCAGTCATTATCGAGTGCTGGAAAGCATCGCAAAAGCACCAGACCGGCAACTCACTAAAACTGGCAAATCATCTATTGAATGGATTCAAAAGTTTAGAAACACATCGAATTCATGTCAAACTACCTTATAGTCCTGGTTTACTCAGTCAACTAGTGGTTCTAACATATTCGAAAGTTTCAAAACACATCAAACACATGTGAAACTACCTTATAGTCCTGCTTAATTCAGCCTAAAAGTGGTTCAAGCAGCTTTGAAACTTTCGAAACACATCAAACTCGCATGAAACCACCTTATAACCCTGGTTTACTCAGTCTAAAAGTGGTTCGAGCAGATTCGAAAGTTTCGAAACACATCAAACACATGTGAAACTGAAACTTTCGAAACACATCCAATTCATGTGAAACTACCTTATAGCCCTGGTTTACTTGGTCAACTAGTGGTTCGAAGAGATTCGAAAGTTTCGAAACACATCGAACACATGTGAAACTACCTTACAGTCCTGGTTAACTTCAGTCTTACAGTGGTTTGAACAGATTCGAAACACATCCAATTCTTGTGAAACTACCTCAGTCTAAAAGTGGTTCGAGCAGATTCAAAAGTTTCGAAACATATTGAATTCATATGAAACTGTAAGACTGAGTTAACCAGGACTGTAAGGTAGTTTCACATGAGTTCAATGTGTTTCGAAACTTTCGAATCTGTTTGAAACACTAGTAGTTCAGCACTATAAGGTAGTTTCACACGAATTCGATGTGCTTAGAAAGTTTCTAATCTCTTCGAACAACTTTCAGACCTGGAGGAGTTTCACATGAATTTGATGTGCTTCGAAAGTTTCGAATCTGTTCGAACCAGTTGTAGACCAGCACTATTAGGTAGTTTCAGATGAATTTGATGTGTTTCGAAAGTTTCGAATCTCTTGAAACCACTAGTAGGCCAGCACTATCAGGCCGGTAGTTTCACATGAATTCAATGAGATACAAAGTTTTCAAATCCGTTCGAACCAATGTGTTTCAAAACTTTCAAATCTGTTCGATGTGTTTCGAAAGTTTCGAATCTGTTCGAACCACTAGTAGATGAGCACTATCAGATGAATTCGATGTGTTTTGAAAGTTTCGAATCTGTTCGAACCACTAGTAGACGAGCACTATTAGGTAGATTCAGATGAATTCGATGTGTTTTGAAAGTTTCGAATCTGTTCGAACCACTAGTAGACGAGCAATATTAGGTAGTTTCAGATGAATTCGATGTGTTTCTAAAGTTTCGAATCTGTTCGAACCACTAGTAGACGAGCAATATTAGGTAGTTTCAGATGAATTTAATGTGTTTCTAAAGTTTCGAATCTGTTCGAACCACTAGTAGACGAGCAATATTAGGTAGTTTCAGATGAATTCGATGTGTTTCGAAAGTTTCGAATCTGTTGAAACTACTAGTAGACCAGCACTATTAGGTAGTCTCAGATGAATTCAATGTGTTTCGAAACTTTCGAATCTAGACGAGCAATATTAGGTAGATTCAGATGAATTCGATGTGTTTCGAAAGTTTCGGATCTGTTCGAACCAGTAGTAGATGAGCACTATTAGGTAGTTTCAGATGAATTTGATGTGTTTCGAAACTTTCGAATCTGTTCGAACCAGTAGTAGACCAGCACTATCAGGTAGATTCAGATGAATTTGATGTGTTTCGAAAGTTTTGAATCTGTTTGAACCAAGTAGTAGACCAGCACTATTAAGTAGTTTCAGATGAATTCGATGTGTTTCGAAAGTTTCGAATCTGTTCGAAGCACTAGTAGACGAGCACTATTAGGTGGTCTCAGATGAATTCGATGTGTTTCGAAAGTTTTCGAATCTGAGTAGTACACCAGCACTAATAGGTAGTTTCACAAGAATTTCATGGGTTTTGAAAACTGAAACAAGGCATCTCTGTTTCTGCAAAAACTGGAAATCAACAAAACTGGTATCTTACCACATGCCATCTCTGGAGTTGTTCTGCAAAAACTGGAAATCAACAAAACTGGTATCTTACCACATGGCATCTCTGGAGTTGTTCTGCAAAACTGGAAATCAACAAAACTGGTATCTTACCACATGGCATCTCTGGAGTTGTTCTGCAAAAACTGGAAATCAACAAAACTGGTATCTTACCACATGGCATCTCTGGGGTTGCTGTTCTGCAAAAACTGGAAATCAACAAAACTGGTATCTTACCACATGGCATCTCTGGGGTTGCTGTTCTGCAAAACTAGAAATCAACAAAACTGGAGTAACATTTGTTAAAGGCACCCCTGGAGTTTCTGTCCTTTTGGAACAGCAAATTGTTAAAAACTGCTTTGATGCATGCCATGCCCTTCTACAGTTTCAAAAATTCCACAAAAGAGAATAAACACTCTAGAAGCTTTCACTTCTGTGAATTCAAGATTTCAACAAAACACAAAATGGTTTAGTTACAGTGTCTGGAAGTTCTAGCACAATTTTTCAGAAAGTTAGAATGGCCGCTTTTGTACCCTCATTCAATGGGATCTACATGATTGACAGATTCAAAAGTTTCAATACACATCGACCACATGTGAAACTATGTACCTTATAAGTCGGTTAACTCAGTGAACCAGTGGTTCAAACAGATTCGAAAGTTTTGAAACACATTGAAATCATGTGAAACTACCTTCTAGTCCTGGTTTACTCGGTCTAAAAGTGTTTCGAGCAGGTTCGAAACACATCGAAGTCATGTGAAACTACCTTCTAGTCCTGGTCTCCTCAGTCTAAAAGTGGTTCGAAGAGATTCAAATGTTTTGAAACACATCGAACTCATCTGAAACTACCTTATAGTCCTGGTTAACTCAGTCTGAAAGTGGTTCGAGCAGATTCGAAACTTCGAAACACGTCGAACACGTGAATCTACCTTATAGTCCCGGTTAACTCAGTCTGAAAGTGGTTCGAGCAGTTTCGAATTCATGTGAAGCGACCTTGTAGCTAGTCCTGGTTTACTCAGTCTACTAGTGGTTTGAACAGATTCGAAGTTTCGAAACACGTTGAACACATGTGAATCTACCTTGTAGTCCTGGTTTACTCAGTCTACTAGTGGTTCGAAAGTTTCGAAACACGTCGAATTGATGTGAAACTGGTTTATTGAGTCTACTAGTGGTTCGAACAGATTCACACTATAACATAGAGTAAACTAGGATTTTTGGGTAGTTTCACATAAGATCGAGGTGGTTTGACACTTTCGAACCGGCTCGAACCATAGTAAACTAAGACTCCTAGGAGTTTGAGGTGGTTCGACACTTTCGAACAACTATTAGTGTAGTCTATGTGCTACCTGAATAGGTTTTGAAACAATGCTGATGAGGCAGTACAATCACCTCAGTGCTACTTCCCACATAAAGTAAGCGTTTTATTCAATGATGAAACTCCCATGTGTGTTAATGCATGCAGAAGATAATTCGTTCATACTGCTGATGAGGAGGATCAGGCACAAGTGCAGTCAGTGTTCCTGTTGACTGACGTGCTTGCAAATGAGGGAATCAAGAGCAAGGATGGGATCCTGGGTGAGATGAGGAAGCTACAGAGCCCTCCGGACCGAATGGAGTAATTTTGAAACCTATACTGCTAGACTGTCACCAAGTCCATCAGTGGCTAGTTAGAAATACAAACAAACCTTGAACTGATAGCCTAGGAGCTGTTGCCACTGTGCTTGGCTAGAGTAACACTGAGGTGTAATACAAAATGCTGAGTGGCAGCCACTATTCTAACCAGAACAAACAGTGGGATTCCAAGACCCTTCCTGTCTTGATGGGGCAAACATGGTAGCTGTCGTTTTGTTGAGTGCAGTGAAGCATAGCAAGGCTTGGTATATCATGGCATATAAGCATAGTGAGTCTTAATAGTTGCATTGTATTCTTGGCCCGTATGAAATGTTAAATGTATATCACATCTTGGGCCCAGTGGCCCCTGCAAGTCATAGGCACACATGATCACCATTGCGATTGTTGCAGAGATGTGAGTGGTTGAATTTCACCCATACTTTGGTATGAAAAAACCAAGGTTGATTTTAAACCTGTATATCTCCAAATCTGTACGTTGTGTCACCAACAATGTGATATTGTCAGAAAGTACACAGAATGTGCATCATTGTGGTGCATGCTCCAACACCACTGCAGCATGTCTCCTCCTTGAGTTGAATTTAACTCATAGTCGACTGTACAGCTTCAAATCTTCCACTTTCATTCCACGCAAGTCTGAGCTTCATAGCTGGTGAGCCAACAGAGCATCATACTGGGTTCACAGATAGTTGAGGTGGGACCTGACTCCTCCTGTGGATATATATAGGTCATGTTTATCACACTCAGTGTTCAACTTGCTCTTGCTGCAAAGTCATGACTTTTCAGCACCACAGATGCAGAGGAGGAGTTAGGTCCCACCTCAACTATTCGCAAACCCAGTAAGGTGCTCTTACAGATTCTATTTTGTGCGATGGATACAAAAAAAAAAAACACTTCAAGAGCCATCGCCATGTTGATTGCAAAGTTGTGTAGTGTAAACAGGAACAGCCTAGGAGGGAAGGGTATCTTTATGGTGAGGAATCACAGAGGTTAGTTAGTAACACAAGCCAGACCCACTGTTGTGAGATCAGAGGTTAGTGTTGTAGCCATCCAGTGGGTAAGGACTTGAGTTTTACTGAAGCCCTCCTGTCATGGTGCATTTAGAAGCACAGTATACATTCTGGTGAATACAATCTGTTGCCATGCTTATGAAGAACCCAAATTAACGTGCATACATAAAATATTTTTGCTACACAGTGGTATCTAAGGAGATTAAATTTTAATTCACTTCTGAGAGTAGGGTAGAAGAACTCTGTGCACTGTGGGCTAAGCCTGAATGATGAAAAGTGAGCTTCATCAGTTTGTTGCATTGGTTGTACTCACATGTTTTCTACTAGCCATGGGATATGTGTTCTATATCGGTAGTTATTCTGCACATGCCATAATGTCTCACGAGCAACAGGCACTCAATGACACTATTGTTAACTATGATGACAGTATACAGCCCCCTAGTAATGATGGCATGCATACGCAGTACTTGGCTACCACTGATACTGCTACTACTGACAGTGTACAGCACGAAGCTACCACTGATGCTAGGCAGTACCGAACTACCACTGTTTTGCAGTACCGAACTGCCACTGACAGTGCACAGTACCGAACTACTACTGATACTGTGCGGCATCAAGCTATCACTGATATTGTGCACCCTACCACTGACCCAGTGTCACAAAGAACTAGGGTTGCAACCTCATCAGTTTCAGTATTGCCTACTGACCTGTGTACAAGGTATGATAGTGCATCACAGAACTTCTCAACACAAGATCTCATTGTCAGGGCAGCATACTTTGATGACAGACCTCGGGGCAACCACAGAAACTCCACAGTCATCTTGATAGAAGTAAGGATTTCCATACTGAAACAAAATCTTATCATTGGCTGTGCAGTTGGGGAACATGCAGCTACCAACAAAGACAATTTTAGGGTACACACACTGAGAATAACGCACTGGGTTCATAGCCATCATCCTGAGCTTTCACATGACACAGTATTTGTTGACTGTTTTGACCTACCTGTGCAGAATGGTAGCAGAGCCTTTGTCCTGTACAAAAGGAGCACTAATGATAGCACTATAACATGTGTAGAATCTGAACGTCCATTAATGATTCCTGCCCCTTATCATATACGAGCTAAAAACCACAAATTCTCAGTTGCACTTTGTTGTGCACCAGTCTATGGGATGCCACCACTGTTGACTGAGTGGCTTCGGTACCAAAAGACACTTGCGTTTGACCATGTGCACCTGATTGCAGATGATTCTTTTGTGAAGGCAGGGGGACTTGAGAACAAAGAGCTGAAACAAAGAATGGAGGAAGGTTTTGTGACTGTGGATGTGTGGAAGCCTTGGCTGAAGAGACGTCAGGTTTACTATCACTCCCAAGCGTTGGCTCATGAGGACTGCATTTACAGATTACGTGGGACCTATGACTATGTGATGCTGTTGGATGCAGATGAGTTCTTCACTCCAAGAGTTGTAAATGAAAAGGGAATTCATTATTATGTAAATAAATGCTGTTCTTACCGAAGGTGTGGTTCTTGTCATTTCCATGAGTTCATGTACTATCCTGACTGTGGTATGAAGGGAAAGGTAGGAGAGGATGGCAATATCACCAGCCAACTAGTGTCCTACAATTTCTTGGATCAAGCAGCACAAGGAAAGTCTGTACATCGTTCTGCTGCTATTGTGGAGACAGGATGTCAGAGGGGCAATGAATACATACTGAAAAGATATAGAAGTGTTGAATTTCCACTGCAACTGGCATATGTGGCACATGTAAGAAAGGGGAAAAAACCCAAGAAGTGTTGACCATGTTGTATAGTGGGTGGCAGTGGCCTCATTCCCAGGCCTTCATGAACGAACCACAAACATGCAGTGACCGTGATTCATATACGCCAAGTTGGGCACTTACTTGCTGCCTCTCTCACTACTGTTGTTGCATAACCTGTACCTTTGTTCCTCAATCACTGTCATTAAACACCAATAGTAGCTACAGCTGGTTAACAATAACTGCAAGGCCAAAATGTGTTCTACTTGGCTAATCCACCAGTACTACACACACCCGGGGTTCTACCATGGCCCATGGGCACTCGCAGGGACAGGATCGGGACAGGGACAAGGGCAGGGACAGAAAGACAGGGATGCAATTTACTGAAAGGTAGCTACGAGCAAATGAACCTCGTGTTTACGCACGTGCATGTCATGTCACATGCGTGCATGTACATGTCAATTTACCCGAGTAGTCGCTGGCAAAAAAGGTCCGGCCAAAACCGGACTGGCCGGACCGGTTCCTACGGCCCTGTCTTCCTGACCCTGTCACTCTGTCCTTGTCCCTGTTTCTTCGTCCCCGTCTGTCTCTGTCCCTGTCTTTCTGCTCCTGTCCCCATGTCCCTGTCCCTGTCTCTCTATCCCTTTCCTTGTATGTCTGTCCGTCCCTGTCCTCAGCTCTCTGTCCCTGTTCCTCTTTCCCTGTCCCTGTTCTTCTGTGTCTATTCCTGTCCCTGTCCCTGTCCCCCTGTTCTTGATGGTCTGTCCCTCTGTCTCTGTTTCTATATTCCTGTCCGTCTGTCCCTGTCCTTCTGTCCCTTTTTCTTTCTTTTTGCCCTGTCCCTCAGTCCCAATCCCCATGTCCATGTCCCTGTCCACCTCCAGGAGGGAGGTGAATTGGTTAGACCCAATTTGGTCCCTCTGTCGCTGTCCCTGTCCCTGTCCCTCTGTCCCTGTCACTGTCCCTATCCCTGTCCTTCTGTCCCTGTCCCTCTGTTCCTGTCCCACTCTCCTGGTCCCTGTCACTCTGTCCCTATCCCTGTTCTTCTGTTCCTGCATGTCTCTGTCCAGGAGATCCCAGGACAATGAGCATGTACACCAACATTCTAGGGAGGGGGAGAGGGAGGGAGCAATGGGGTGCTGCATACAAGTGTCAGGCAACAGGGCTAGGTTAGCAGTTGGCACATGGTGATGATAATGTTTGGGAGGAGCCCTGTTGAGTCGTGACAGTAAATTGGTTGAGTAAGCCTCTGTCTCTCTCTACCTGTTCTTGTTTCTGTCCCTGTTCTTATCGCTCTCCCTCAGTTCCTGTCCCTCTGTCCTTGTCCATGTCCCTTTCTCTCTGCCCCTTTCCCTGTCCCTCTATTTCTGTCCTGTTCCTGTCCCCATCCATGTGTCTCTTTCCTTGCCCTTTCCCTCTGTCCCTGCCTATGTTCCTGTCCTCCTGTCCCCGGCCCTGTTCCTGTCCCTCTGTCCCTATCCATCTCCCTGTCTCTGTCCTTATCCCTGTCCTTCTTAAGAAAGCCCAAAAGAGCAGTACCACCACATCCCTTCCCAACCCCACATGCACACACAACCCTCCCCACCCCTCATGTCACTGAAACTCCCCCCACCTGTGGTCTTACCCATGCGGCTTGTTTGTGTGGGAAAGCCGGCTTGTTCCCACGTTTGCCGTTTGGGTGTGTCATTCTGTCCTTGTCCCAGTCCCTCTCTGTCTGTGTCCCTGTCTCTCTGTCACTTTTTCTTTCTGTTCCTGTCCCTCAGTCCATTCCCCCCCTGTACCAGTTCCTCTGTTCCTGTCCCTCAGTCCATTCCCCCCTGTTCCTGTCCCTCAGTCCATTCCCCCCTGTCCATGTCCCTCAGTCCACTTCCCTCAGTCCATTCCCCCCTGTCCATGTCCCTGTCCCAGTTCCTCTGTTCCTGTCCCTCAGTCCACTTCCCTTAGTCCATTCCCCCCTGTCCATGTCCCTCTCCCAGTTCCTTTGTTCCTGTCCCTCAGTCCACTTCCCTTAGTCCATTCCCAGTAATTGAAGCAGATGAACCCTGCCTATACATGTTCAGCACTGATGTATCTTCCTGGTGGATTTGGTGTTGGTTCTCCTGTGCATGCTCTTACAATTTGCTTCTTTTGCCAAAAGGACAGGGAAAGGGACTGAGGGACAGGAACAGAGGAACTGGGACAGGGACATACTCCAAGTACAACATATTTTCATATAACTATTCACATGCTCTACAAACAAAAATCATTCACACTGTATTACTATACATGTGTATGACGATAAAAAGGCTTAGTGATTTGCGTACTTAATGATTTGAAAGGACCTGCACACAAAATCTCAGTACTTAGCACTGATACCCAACAGTTATAAATCTGCAAGACACAAAAAATCCTGGTCGTCATGTTTGAAGGAATCGTATACTCATCTTCTCATCAAGATCAATTTCTCCCAGAGCCTGGCAAGAAAGAACTGACATACTTTATGTGTGTCAAGGTTGGAACTAGCTAATGGAAAATTAATCACAACATTCTGGACTGGTGGCATGTCGAGTGGAAGGATCAATTAAAGTGCCATGTTTGCTGCCTGCTCCCAACAACATGAAAATGCTAAGGTACAAGTACTTAGCTTCTTCTGCTGTTATATAAACACCTACCTGACGTGTGGTTTTAAATACTGCATTTATTACCAATGACATACTGAGCAGCAAGATGGCAGCTCAAGTTTATTATTCAAAATCACGTAACGTGCATGTGTATGCGCAAATGGTTTATGGGGAGCATTGGTAGATATTGCCATCACCCCTACATCCAGAGACTTACCAAAAGTCGACAGGTAAAAAGTGAAATACCTGGTATGGATGGCTCCAAGGTTCTTACTTTCCTAACTATATGACAATGGTTAGTTTGACATAAAGACTCACTTTGAGTGTTCACAAGAAAGTTTGAAAATGATAAAAACTGGTCGTTCTCATAAAAACTCTTCATGAAAGTTCATTCTCAGGAAACTAAAGGACAGTATTTGTAGTTCACGTAAGTACCTTTTTGAATTCTTCAAAGTCGATGAAGCTGTCTTTATCCTCGTCTGCTTCTGTCATTGTACGGTGCACAATGGAATTCAGCTGCAACAGAAAGTCAACCATGCTTCACAAGAAAATGTAGATACACGCACGCATGCACACACACACATGCACAAACGCATGCACACATGTGCACACACACACACCAAACAGAAGCTAACCTTCTCCTGTGGAATGTGCAACCCAACCATGCTGGACAAGACCTGGAGACAGAGGAAGACCGTAAGTGCCATTCCAACCTTGAACTGAACAATTGTGGTGGGCAAAACTCATATAAGAAGAGTGAATGGATACTACACATGCATACTACCTAGAGACACTCACTTTCAAGAAGAATGAACTCTGTACCCAGTCAGGGAACATTTTTGAATTTGAGGGGTACGTACTTACATGACTGTGTAATTATTGATGGGCAGTTTCAAGAACATCTTAACTCACATCTTTGAGGTCTTCTTTAGAGATTTTACCATCTCTGTCAACATCATACACCTTGAAGACAACTGCAGGAGAACAAGCAGTAACTAGAACTTTCATTGCTCCAATTCACAACTGCTACATGCAGCTACCTACATGTATACACAATGTATGAATTCACACCATGCAGGGAAAGTAACCAACACATGTCCATTTGAAGTGAGACTTTTGGAGCAGCCCCAGTTTTTGTGGAAGCCTTTAAATATTGTTTCTTCAGCTCCAGCATTTTTTTACTGTTCATAGCCAAAAGCCTATGCTGGTGATTGATGACAGGGCTTTCCTTTGACTTTCCTAAGCATGTAGTTGAAAATTTTGTATTCCTGACCAAAACAGAGAAGAGAAATAAATGTAGCCAGGCTCTCCCCCATGCAAAGGCAAGCAGTGGACTTGGAACAAGGCTATAGGGCAAATATTACCTGGAGGTGTATAAAACATACATGCTAGTACTTGCATGTTTTTGAAACAGCCATAATTTATGATATAGACATGCTGTAATTCCACTTGTTTATAACATAGCCCTGTACCATCAGAATACAAACTCAACAAACAAGCAGGACCATTTCAATGTGAAGTTTACATATTGACAACCATGAGGTTCTATGTAATGTTAAACAGCAGCTCTGCTTACAATCAATCTTCTTCTCCTTGGTGTTCATCTCATGTTCGCGACCCCTGGCTCTCTTGAAGTGAGCTAGGACTCTCACAAATTGTCGGAAGTTGATCGTCTCAGCAGTTTCTGAAGGTTCTTTTCTGCGAGGAGGGGAGGGAAGCAGAGGATAGGGGAAGGGAGAGAAGGGAAGGGAGGGCGTGACTCAGCAACGATACTGATATTTCAAGTTACCACACAATGTGATTACAAAGTGGGTGCTAGCATGGGACAGTACCAGTACTGTGAGCGACCAAAAGCTGGCAGTGGGAAGAGTAACAGGCTATCATTAACCCTCGGTGCGCATGCGCAGCGAGGGTTACAGTACTTGGTCTGTGTGTCTGTTACTCAACATCTCACTTTTCACGTGATTATTTGTGCCACAAACGATACTAACCTTCTCAGCGGCAGATGAAGGTCGAAATTTTAAGCGATTTTCTCTGAAAATGCTTTGTTGCGAAGCTAGAGCGTTTCCTGTTGGTACGGCTACATGATAAGTCGGCCATTTTTTACTCCGCGGAAAACACGCATGCGTATGAATCTGGACCACGTGGCTAGCGGTCATTTTGTTTTTGGGAGAGACGTTCTTTGCGAGTTCGATTATTGGCCATTGGTAGTAAGTATGCCTCCAACAAAGGAAGCTGCTGTCACTGTGCTGTGTCATGTGTGTAAAAATAGTAACAATGATATATTGCTGCTCTAAATATAGTATAATTTACCATGATGTAATGACCACAATGCAATGTCATATTGCATAGCTGTGTTAATGTAGGTTGCATGATGTCAAATAACCACAATGTACTGCAATGTGTTAATATTAGGCCCAAGTGCCTAGCTGTCGGAACAGATTCGAGGACAGACAGTTAGGAATGAATTGATATCGAAAGGCATGCCATATCAACTCGAGAGCAAACGTCATGATAGTATTGTTCATGAGACAGTGATCAATTATAGTTAACACACAACTACAATCACATGCACTGCTGCGCCGAGGGTTTGGCACTTCAGTGCCTTTCATTACAAGTTGTACTTACTCATCCATGAAGAAGGCTTCTATTATTCTAGTCCCCAGAGGATTGACTGCCAACTCTGGAATCAACATCAGGTCTTCTTTGCTGAAGTAAGGGTAATTTTGAACCATGCATGATATGCAACTCTTAGCCTTGCACTTACACACAGCGGAACTTCTACCTGCTACAGTTGCCTAACGTTTACTGGACAGCACTCTGCCATCTTCCACATTAGAAAATTTACTGTTCAATGTGAAATTGCTCCTCGTCTTTTGAGGAGTGACGCATGCACACATACAGAAGGTCATGTACATGTAGGTTGACCTGTCTTACTATAAGTGATCTCCCCAAAAGGTCCTTCAGCTCAAAGATGCACAACATCCATGTACCATTATGTTTGGAACATACATCAAAAGTGGGGGCAGGGAACAGGTATGACTTCGACATCTGAACTGATTACTCTGCTATGAATGACCCAGGAATGCTTTTGAGAGGGGTCAGACCTAATGCCTTGGTCGACCTCTGTTACTCAGATTCAGTAGGTACTCCTTAATAACCCTTAAATAGATACCATTTCTAGCCACCTCACCATAACCACTCAAAAAACTAGATAGTGCAGTAGTGCATTCATAGGCCCCTTTTTAAGCATCCAGTTTGCATCACATTAGAGGCCAACCACTTGTCCATTAGCAAGTTGAAGGACTGACATGGACATGTTGTGTACAGAGATTCTTTGGAAAAGCCAGACAGTAAACAGTAAGCACGAGCCATTTCTTGCTGAACTTCTGATTTTTCACATGATCACTGCAATTGTGAGATGTTCCTAGACCTCCTATTTGATGTATCACCACAGGAACTGGATGCTCAGAAAGGGGGTCTATATTCTACACTCTTTGGTTGTTGAAGTGACACCACAACCCAAGAGAACAATCAACGCCTGTTGAAATATTCTCTTTTTTTCACAAAGGATTGTTGGCAATGACGGTATACTAGCAAGAAACCTTGTTTGCAGTGTTTCGAGTTCACCTGGGCTTTCTCTATTAGGCAGGTGTACAAATCAATTTTCTGCCAACAATCCTTTGCGGAAATTTCACAAAGTGTGGTAACATGACCCTCAAGGATCACATCAACGGCTAGTCTCACAAGCCACACCTTTTGCAGACAGGAAGGGTCTGGTCACGCAGCAGCTGACGAGTTGTTGCTGAGGAACGCAATTATTGAACATAGCAGTTAGATAATAAAATCCTGACATCCACTAAATACATTGTGACATAACTGCTACTCCATGGCAACGGTTATGATTTTCGAAGAGCGCGGATCTCATTGGTCACAGCAAGTTCCTGCCGTGCGACAAGTCAATGGTCGCAGGATGTCCAGACCCTTCCTCTCTGCAAAGGGTGTGGCTTGCGAGGCTAATCAACGGTCTGTTGAAATGCATGCAAGTAAAGCAATTTATGTAGTATCAGTAACTGAAGCTGCCCCCCAATGTAGTGTCCACTCACACGAGGTAGCCCTTGCTTCTCTTGTCCAAATGGGCAAACCGGGAGTACAGCCGTCTGATCTGGCTGTCAGTAACTAAAGGTATGAAGGGACATGTACAGTTACATTTGCACTCTAAGTAAAGGTGCCACCACAAAATTATTACCCACCAGGGTGCCTTCCTTGGAGAGAACAATTATTTCAGACTCTGCCTCCAGACATGCCTAGTGTATTTATGCACCCAGTAAGCTGCACCGCCTTTAAATAGCTTGCTACGACCCTGTTCTGAGTGCCTTCAGTGGAATGCCACCAATGGCACCTTATTCATTTATGCACCTATCAATGTTATGCCCCACCACCCCCCTATTGGGCAGTTGATGGGGGGATTACCGTATATCTTCGAATAGATGTTGCCATCGAATAGTCATCGTCCTTGAATTGTAGCCGCACAATCAGGAGCTCTGAGCAAAATAAACGCCGCCTTCGAAGAGTAGTCGCAGCTTCTATATGCGGCACACGCACACAAATCATTTCTGACGATGGTCACCGGTACGGATGGTCTGGGGGGACCATCCATGGCGTGACAGCCCCACTATAGCCCGATTTTGGAGGGTGGGACATAACATTGATAGGTGCATTAGTTTAAATACGCCCATGGGCGATGAACTTAAGTACCTTAGCTAGCCCTAATTAGGCATGTACTGTATGTATGATTCTGCAATGCTTTTTTTGTCATGCGTTTGCTAATGCAATAACAGCAAATGGTGTCTGCCTATATTTGTTAGTCCCTCCCCTTGCACAGTGCTGTTTCTTTGGTGCTTCTTGCTCAACATAACAGCATGTACTGCAGCATAAATAGGTGGGCGTACTTTCGAGAGAAAAGCACCGTTTAATTTGCAACAAAAAAGGGGGTGGGCTTATTTTCGAGGGCGGGCCTATTTTCGGGGGATTGCGGTACTAGTCTCATGCCCAGGTTTTTCATCTGGTCACACGTATTCCAATGAATTACATGCCAGTCAGTAGTCAGTACAATGAACGATTTACATGCCAGTCAGTAGTCAGTACAATGAACGATTTACATGCCAGTCAGTAGTCAGTACAATGAACGATTTACATGCCAGTCAGTAGTCAGTACAATGAACGATTTACATGCCAGTCAGTAGTCAGTACAATGAACGATTTACATGCCAGTCAGTAGTCAGTACAATGAACGATTTACATGCCAGTCAGTAGTCAGTACAATGAACGATTTACATGCCAGTCAGTAGTCAGTACAATGAACGATTTACATGCCAGTCAGTAGTCAGTACAATGAACGATTTACATGCCAGTCAGTAGTCAGTACAATGAACGATTTACATGCCAGTCAGTAGTCAGTACAATGAACGATTTACATGCCAGTCAGTAGTCAGTACAATGAACGATTTACATGCCAGTCAGTAGTCAGTACAATGAACGATTTACATGCCAGTCAGTAGTCAGTACAATGAACGATTTACATGCCAGTCAGTAGTCAGTACAATGAACGATTTACATGCCAGTCAGTAGTCAGTACAATGAACGATTTACATGCCAGTCAGTAGTCAGTACAATGAACGATTTACATGCCAGTCAGTAGTCAGTACAATGAACGATTTACATGCCAGTCAGTAGTCAGTACAATGAACGATTTACATGCCAGTCAGTAGTCAGTACAATGAACGATTTACATGCCAGTCAGTAGTCAGTACAATGAACGATTTACATGCCAGTCAGTAGTCAGTACAATGAACGATTTACATGCCAGTCAGTAGTCAGTACAATGAACGATTTACATGCCAGTCAGTAGTCAGTACAATGAACGATTTACATGCCAGTCAGTAGTCAGTACAATGAACGATTTACATGCCAGTCAGTAGTCAGTACAATGAACGATTTACATGCCAGTCAGTAGTCAGTACAATGAACGATTTACATGCCAGTCCCCAAACTGCTGTTGTATGAACTTACAACCAGTTTCATCGTGTATTTGGCGGTAGTCATCTTCTGTTAGAAATGTGTTCATGTTCCCCATCTTGGGTGATCCGTCGAACAACAGACTGAATAGTCTCGGCTGGTGAACCAAATATCCTCTGCTGATCCTTCTCGGCTTAGTTTGGGGTTAAAGTTCAAGTGCGCATTATTTGGAATTACATGTCGGCGCTAAAATTTAAAATGGTCAAGACTGGAATCAAGATCTTTGCAAGGATCCGGCCCACCAAGAAGACTCTTGGGGTAACACATGTAGTCAGACAGGATTAAAGCTAGGGCAAGCCCAAATGTATACATGCACATGCACCTCTGTATGAAATTTGGTGTGTAAATAGTGCAGGTTGTCTCCACCCCCCTCCAAATGATATTCTGTCCTAGTGCAGGAGAACCCTGTGGGTAGTATTCTGGTAGTCACAATCCCAGACCACGTTTTTGCGAAAAGTAGTCTGGATATGAGACCAGGTCACATTGGAGGCTAGTGCATCACCATATTCACATGTGGCATTCAGTACCATGCAGTATATCATACAATATTGCACTTAAAAGCTACGCAGAAGTTATACATATACAAGTACATAGCCTTGAGTCAAGTACCTCACTCAGCTTTCCACAGTGAGTGCTAAAAAGTTACCTACTCACATCCAATGCATATATACATGTAGCATATAGTGTGACCTCATTTAGCAGCTAGGGGCTGCCCAGCATTTATCTCCCACAGTTCAGCACTCTTCCCTATCTCTCTCTGTCTTAGCTCCATGAGATAGGAGAGGCAGAAGATGGGACCCCAACCCTTGCCATCACGGTGCCACGTTCTGAAGCGAGTGGGTTCGTCAACAACAAGAAAGAAACCTACACTTTCAGGTCAACACCATCCCCTAATTCCTTTCCTCCTCAGGCCAGTCACAGTCTTGTGCGCCAGACCTACTTCTCAGGTCTGGCTCATGAGACTAGGCTGGTCACTTATACACCAATGTACTAAATTATAAGCAGGAGTTAATGAAATACAGTACATGTACAGTCTGTACTTTGATTGTGGGAAGGAATCCAAGAACTAGGGTAGGATGCTACTTATGCTCCCACCCATCCCTCCTTTCCCTTCCTTTTCCCACCTCCTTTCTCTCCCTCCTTTTCCTCCGGCCCCTCTCTCCTCACCTTTTTCATCTCTCTCCCTTTCCTCCCTCCTCTTCCTCCTTCCCACTCTCCCTCCCTCCCTCCCTCCCTTTCCTCCCTCCTCTTCCTCCTTCCCACTCTCCCTCCCTCCCTCCCTCCCTCCCTCCCTCCCTCCCTCCCTCCCTCCCTCCCTCCCTCCCTCCCTCCCTCCCTCCCTCCCTCCCTCCCTCCCTCCCTCCCTCCCTCCCTCCCTCCCTCCCTCCCTCCTCCCCTCCTTTTATAAAACATCTCATTTGTATGCATACATACACATACATGAGAGGGCCATTGTGATACAGGACTAGTGTTTTACACATGTCAGGCTATAACATGGCACACTCGAGTGTCCACACTTGGCACAGGCAGTGGTATACAATATGGTGCAATGAATATTCACCAGAAAACATGACAAGGGACAGGTACTAATATGGAGTCTTTAAAGAGGAGGTTGAGAGTTAGTCCAATTTCTGGTTACCCATATCTTGTGGGAACCTCGGATTGCAGTTTGAGCCACGTTAACCAGGAAAGCCTCACACTGCTTCCTACTACATTCAAGCAGTTGCTGCTTCATCATATTTAAGCTTTGGAGAGACAGGAAACCACGGCTCCCAACCTCGAGCGTCACTAGTGTACCATCTACTGGCGAGTCAGCAATTTGTTCCATGAGGTCTGCGTATCGGTTAGCCTTCAGGGTGTGTGCATCTTCATATCCGGTCTCAAAGCACACTGTTAGCTCGATCACCCATACCTCCTGGGTTATGCTGCTCCACACTACGATGTCGGGGCGCTGGTCAGTTGTGGCAATGTGGGGAGGGAAGACATAGGGCTGGAATTGTGGAAGGTCTGCCAGGAGTTGGTATTCCTCTGGTAAGCTCTTGGCCATGAACTTGGAGATGACCTCCAAGACCGCATCGTGCCGCTCATTGTACCGACGCATGTTGAGTGCTTTAGGACAGTTGTTGAGGACATGAAGCAGTGTTTGCCTCTCTCCACAGAGCTTACAGGCACTAGAGAGGCCTTCTCTCCTTCTCCACATGGCCAAATTAGCATTGTGGGGCAGAGTGTCCTGTATTGCATTGAGGGAGAACTTCAAGAGCTCAGGGGGTAATTTTTGGACTGCCTTGGACCAAATGCTGGCTGCGCCATCTTCACTGCACCTGAAGACCTGGCCTTGACACTCTAGGGACTGAGCATGTTTCATCCTCTTTTCAGCATCCTCTTTCACCATAGCTGACTTGGCTCTTGTCATCAGTGCTCGCTTGCTCATGTCGTGGTCTTCTGCGAGGGTGTCTCGTGCTACCAACATTGGTCGGTGGGTTGCCCGCTGGAGAGCCTCCTCTCTCCTGATCTCTACTGTGGTAGTGAACCTCACAGCCGGGTCCGTAGCTGTGAGACTTGCTGCTTCTTATACAGCAGGGAGATAGGAGGGAGGTTGAGGCCTCCTTGGGATTGGGTAGGTATAGTCTGGCTGTGTCTGCTGTCTTGGCTAGCCCTGACCATCTCTTCAGGAATCTGGTCACTGTCGCTTCCAGGGTTCCTGTCACCCACGAGAGAGGAAGGTTGTTGACCGCCAAGTCCCAACTCATCCTGGGGCAAATGCCAACTCGGTAAAGCCAAAGCTTCTGCTGTCTCGTCACTGGTGTCCCATCATTCTTGTGAGCTTGCTCAGCACTTGGCTTTTGATGTTGCGGGTATCAGGTGGCACCTGGATGATCCTGCCCAAGAACTTGATCACTTCGTTCCTGATGAAGGGTATGGGTTGGCCATCAATAGTCAAGGCTGGGTCAAAAGACTTTCCAGTGGAGGCTCTGATCCCCAGGCTGTGGCACTTAGCAGGCTTGGCTCGCATACCTGTCCATTGCAGCCACCTCTCAACTGGTTGTAGCAGTTCCTGGCAGCTAGCAGGTCCACTCCCAATTAGGCAGGTGTTGTCAGCGTACTGCAGCAGATGCATTGAACATTCACTCTGGGAGAAGGTGTACCCCAGATGTCGGTAGGGATGGAGAGCCTCAATCAGGGTGCACATCACTGTGTTGAAGATGACTGTAGAGAGGGGGTCGCCCTGGTAGACTCCAACCTGGAGAGGGATCTCCGTTGTTGTCCATGTTGGAGTAGTGATTGTTGCACTGAGGTTGGCCACAGTGCTGACCAACTTACTGGGTGCGTGATAGTGTCTGAGTGTGAACTGTATCAGCTGGTGATGGACACTTTCATAGGCATTGGCAAGATCCAACCAGCAGATAGTGAGCGACCGGTGTTTCTTGCGTGCTTCCTGGATGGCTGTTGCTAGTTTGAATTGGTGTTCTATGCAACCAGGAATGCCATGCACAAACGCTTTCTGGATGGTGTTTCGCAGCATGTAGGACAGCCATCGGTTCTTGACTATTGGTGTGAACACCTTGCCAATACATGATGTCAGTGCTATTGGTCGAAAGTTTTCTGGGTTTTCCTCAGCTGAACCTTTGGGAAGGAGCCTAACAACTCCTTTCTTCCAGGCTGCTGGCACTGAAGCAGAAGACCAACAGGCATTGTACAGGTCAACCAGAGCAGCTGAGAGTGATGGGCAGCGTTTCAGCACAGTGTAGGGAATTTGGTCTCGGAGGCTAGGGGTGGAACTTGACTTTGTTTTGCTTATCACTCGTTGGAGTTCCTGAGTGGTGATTGGGTCTTCATTGAAGGTGGTTGTGGGAGATGGTGGAGCAGGAAGCCATTCTGGCCGCACAAACTCTCTTGATTCACAGTTGTACACCTCTCGGAAGAAGCTCTCTGCTTCATCTGCTGTAAAAGTTGACTTGCACTTGCCTCATCCCCATCCAGAATTTGTGCGGCAAAACGCCAGAATGACTTTGCACAGAGTCTACGAGCTTTCAGCGCTTCCATCTTGGCTCTGCTCTTTGCACTGAGTCTGGATTCTTTGCTGTGCAGTCTCAACAGCCGGTGAAACTCGTGAGCTATCGTTCGGACAGTGCTCTCATCCAACCCATCTCTCTTTGCCATCCTCATTTTCTTCCTCACCTCATTCTTCTGCTGTGTCAGCTTCTTCAAGCGTCTTTGATGCTCTCTTCTCCTTTGTCTGGGTTTGCGTACTGGTTGTCGTTGGGTACCAAACCTCAGTGAGAAGTACTGGTATACTCCCTCACACAGTGCCTCATTCTTCTCATCTACTGTGCTGCAAGATAAGGCTGCTGGGACAACTGAGACAGATAATTCCTCATCTGCTGACTTCCATTCTTCTGAGGTCTGTGGTAGCTTGAGGAAGGGCAGGTGCTGGGAGGGAGTTGGTATACTAGTGGAGAGTCCAGTGGCCTGATGCTCAGTGAGTCCACAGGCTGGACTAGAACTGTGACTGGAACTGTGACTGGAAAGTGTCTGATTCTCAGGAGGAATGGTGGCTGGTATCTCAGCAGGCTGGTGTTCAGCTAGGATAGGAGGTGTCATGTCATCTTGTGAGGAAGGGGGACTTGCCATGGGGCTGAGCAGTGTAGGAATCCTGCAAGTAGCACTGTTCCTGAGGTGTGTGTCCAACCTCACAAACTTTCTCCTGCACTGGGGACATGTCTTCCTGGCAGTCTTGTTCCTGTTGCTCAAAGTCTTTTGTGACAGGTAGCAGCTGTAGTCCTCACCATTCCTCATCCTACACTGTGGGAGATGACTTCCTAGCTTGGAGAACACTTTGTTACAGAAAGGACAGGTATTTCTAGTTCTCTCCTCACTTGAACACTCTCCAGAGGGTGACTGACAGACTCTTGTTGCCATGGCAGAGGTGTTGAAGTGCTGGTTTGTAGCTCTGTTCTGCTGTTCTCAGTAGCTATATCTAGAAGTGTAGCTATTCAGCTGTTTTGTGTAGAGACCTGTAGTACTAGTGTACCTACACCTGCTGGACAAGTTTGAGGACAGTTGCTCTGCCTACCACTGAGATATACCAGCTGGACGTTTTTTCACTTCACACCTCCCTCCCTCCCTCCCTCCCTCCCTCCCTCCCTCCCTCCCTCCTCTCCCTCTCTCCCTCCCTCCCTCCTCTTCCTTCCTCCTCTTCCTCCCTCCTCTTCCTCCCTTCTCTAATCAGGTTCAACCGTGTGTTCAACCAGCAGACCAAGCAGGAGGAGGTGTTTGAGTTGGTCACTCGCAGTGTCATTGACAAGTGAATTTCTCCTCTCCTCTCTGATCCCCTCCCCCTCCTCTATCACTCTCCCACATCAACACCCCTCCTTACTCCTCTTTCTTCCCCTTCACTAACTCCTGTTCTTGACTCTTTCTTTAGTCATTAACCACAAGCTTTCCTCAATGCATAAACCACAACTAACAGTGATTCTTGCCCTCCTGCTTGATCTCTCTGCAGCTGTCTTGAAGGCTACAATGGAACTGTCTTTGCCTATGGCCAAGTAAGTGTGTACAGTGGAACACCCTCCATTCCTAATCCCTGAACATATCTGTAAACCAAACACGCCTTCACAATGTCTTAACCCTTGAAACGAGGTCCCTTCCTAGTCCTGCAGTTAATCGTTTTTAATTGTTGTGTTGCGAATCATTTGTTGAAAAATAGAGTTTTTTGTGTGACGTCATCACTTTTGAGAATTCCGATTTACGGGACAAAGGAAAATGAAAAGCTGCCACTAGGTTGAGGTACATGTACAGCTTGGACTAGGTAGAGCTTCTATGGCGATTATGGTAAATTGAAAATCATACATGTACATGTATTTTTAGTATGTGTCTAATTGAACAATCTGCCGCTGCTATGTAACTTATGAACGCTTGATACCGTGTATACTATACTGTACATGCTGTATAACAAGATGGTGGCTTGAGTTTGGTGAGTATATGGAATTAAGATTGTGTAATTAAAAAAACTGCATAAAGAATGGGCGGCTAGGATTTAGTAACAGGTACTGCACATGCTATGTAACAGAGGCCATTGTTGCTACATCACGTGACTGAGTGCTCTATTTTTAGTATGGTTCAATAATTTTGCCCAGACTATGGGCTTCTATTTTACTCTAGCCGCCTGTTCTTATGCGCTGTTGGTAATTTCATACCTAACTCTTTGCCACCCCAGTATTTGATCACGTTCAGTATACAAATCCTCTCTTCTTCACTTAGACTGGCTCTGGCAAGACATTTACCATCACTGGGGGCGCAGAGCGCTTTGCTGACAGAGGCCTTATCCCCAGAACACTATCATACCTCTTCCAGCAGTACCAGAAGGTAATGCATTAGCGAGGTCAAAGTTCATTAGATCAGCCTGAACTTTTAATTGTTGTAGCAAAGCAATTAGTTGCATGCACATGTAGCCTCGTTCCAAGTTTTATACATGAGAGCTGGGAATGAGACCAGTTTAGAGTCAGTACGAGATTCCAGTTGTATGAAGGGGATTAGGAAAGAATGTGTTCACAGAGAATCATGTAAGATTGTGTTTCACAAGAGATTGTGACTGATTGTATACTCTCCCCTTCTCAGTCACCCGGCTCCATGTACACTACGCATGTCTCCTATCTCGAGATATACAATGAAAGTGGCTATGATCTGCTGGACCCCAAACATGCAGCATCTAAGCTGGAGGACCTCCCGTAAGATGAAGCTTCAATGGATTATGACTATAGCAAGTTGTGTGCTCTGTTGTGACAGTGTTTGATGTGGCATGTACGTACTAATGTAGTCTCTTACTGGTGAAGAAACCTGCCTTCAGGTATCTTCTTAGTAAGTACATGTAGCTAGCAGCTTACTAGTTTACTTTACATGATAGAAAACGTGCAAGAGCACTAGAATTTGCAATAGTTTACCTGTACGTAGTAAGAACACCTACGTAGTAAGAACACCTACGTAGTAAGAACACCTAGCGATATTTAGTTTTGCCAGCACAAAGTAACTACAACACAGATTGCAACAGGTCAGGTGTCAATGTTCCATTTATCACAGTCGTGCGTTTCCCCTCGCATCATAGTCTCGTACCCAGCTGCATGCTGTCTTCATTTCCAGCTGTGGCAAAATGTTTAAGAACATATTCAAACCTTTCTAACAGTTGCTGTATTGAGGGCAGTATCACTAACTGCAGCAATGGCATTGTTCCCAGCCGTTTGATGCTACAGCCATTGCCATGGCAACCATACTGCTCATGGCCGCGTGCAATACTATAGCCAGTGCCAATGGCAGTGATATAGCTTAAGTATACATGATACCTGACACAGACCCTCAGCAAGACCCCCAGTAAGAAGGGAGGAGGGTCTGGTGAATATAGTATTGAGCACCTTGGAATTTTGGAGGTAACATGGTTCATTGGCCAATTATCTTGTATTTACTGGGCTTCCTGACTAGCCTCGTTCCCAGGCCTCCCCCGTTTCTACCTTCTGTTTTCATTCACGATAATACACGGGAGCGGAAGACCAGCGAAAAATGGGGAAGGCCTGGGAGCTACAGTACCGCAGCTCTTATCAAAAAGTTCACCTGATTGGTCAGCTTGGAGGTAACATGGTTCATTGGCCAATTATCTTGTATTTACTGGGCTTCCTGACTAGCCTCGTTCCCAGGCCTCCCCCGTTTCTACCTTCTGTTTTCATTCACGATAATACGCGGGAGCCGAAGACCAGCGAAAAACGGGGAAGGCCTGGGAGCTACAGTACCGCAGCTCTTATCAAAAAGTTCACCTGATTGGTCAGCTTGGAGGTAACATGGTTCATTGGCCAATTATCTTGTATTTACTGGGCTTCCTGACCACAAATACTTAGCTTTACTCATCACAAGCCCACCAAGCAACTTCAGAGGCTTTTAGCTTTTAGTGAAATTCAATATCAATGATAGCCTATGATGGGTGTGACACAGCTTAGTCTCATTCCCAGACCCTCAGTACGGTACACGCACGAGGGTCTGGTGACATGCTCCACATGTTGATAAACCACCTGTGTGCAAATATGTGCAACCAGCTTAAGTTTTCCCTAGTGGAAGTGTCAGACCCTATTATTCTGTGGGCAGGATGATTTGCAAAAAAAAGTACAGTGTAGTCTAGAGATGAGACTAAACGGTCAGTGAGAAAACACTACAAATCCTGTCTCGATCTCCCTCTTACCATCCCACAGCAAGGTGACGCTGCTGGAGGATGGGGAGGGACACATCCATCTTAAGAACCTTTCCCTCCACTCAGCCAGCAACGAGGAGGAAGGTAAGCCAATCCTTTGAGTGGTAGATCAGCTGGGAAGACAAGCTTTCTCTTCAAGCAGCTGTTTAGTATATACCTCTGTGATGAAACAATGTATGTCAGGAGCATATTGACCCTAGCCTCGTTCCCAGGCCTTCCCCGGCTCCAGTTTTTGATCGCTTGCAGTACGGTTTTTGCATACTGCAAGCGATCAAAAACTGGAGCCAGAGAAGGCCTGGGAACGAGGCTATATTGACCCAGCATAGTTCAATTCCCTCCTGTTTATTTTCATTGGGTATGTGCACCATGGCACTAACCACTATGATTGGATGCACATGTACATTGTTTCCTCTGGCCTGGCATTTACCATTCATACGAATCTTTATCCACCGTAGGCTATTCACTAGAAGTCTTTGTTAGGCTATGGATACCTTCTTTGGTCTGCATTTCCACTTCTGCTTGAAATGGAAACTTGAGCCAAGCTTCATGCTCTGTGGGGGGGTTCATGACCTTAACCACACCCATTCATTATATAGTGAGCTTTCAGTGCTCAGGGCTGTCTGACTAGTGAATGCTCCTGCTGACTGAAAACTGGCTACAGTTCCAGAAATGGTGCCTCTACAAGGGGAGAGGAGAGCCAGCCAAGGCAGCTGCCATGTGCATGGATGAAACTCACCCATCTCCCCCTATCCCACCTTTTTTTGCTAGCATACATGTAAAACCTATCTTCAAAATGGATTGCGCCAACTGATAACATGCGGCCAAACTCAGATGACCCCAAAAGACGTCATAGGTGGTTAAAGGGTTAATTAACTTGCATCCTGTGGTGGAAATATACTGTGTGTGATATGCACATGACTTACATGTGTGTATAAATTATCTTTCTCAGCCCTCAACTTACTGTTTCTTGGTGATACCAACAGAATGATTGCTGAGGTGAATTTTCATACCCAGTAGGCTTCGGTGTGATTATTGTGCACTCTCACATTCTCTTATATCCACTCATTTGCTTTTTCGTTTCTCTCCTCCCCACTTCTCTTCCCCTACCTCCTTTGCTCCAACTTCTACTATTTTTCCAACCTTCCTGTTTTCTTCCTCCTTACCTTCTAGACTCCCATGAACATGGCTTCTACACGTTCTCACTGCATTTTCACCATTCACATTGCATCCAGAGAGCCAGGGTCAGACACCATCAAGAAAGCCAAACTGCACCTGGTGGATCTGGCTGGGTGAGGGGGTAGAAGGCGGATAGGACGGGGACGGGTTTACCCCAAATTTGGATTTTAACCCTGTCTTTACACAAGCATAGAGTGACTCTCTAATATCTATGATGTAAGTAGTTCATGACAGTGCTAGCTATGATCTAGACACTGAGACCAATGGGATCTATAAATCCTTGGGCCCACTAGTAGCGCCCTCGCTGCACTCAGGACACTACAGCCTGGGGGCTCTAGGGTTTCTAAATTGCATAGAACTTGTTGGTCTCAGTGTCTGTCAAGCCAGGGACCCTGGGTTCAATTCCCGGCAACTGCCAGCTTCTCTCTACAGTGTTTATACACCCCATAACTCCAAGCATGTCTTATTTCAAGATGCTCAAAGCATTGAGGATGCTCTTTCTTCCTCACAGTTCAGAGAGGGTTGCCAAAACTGGAACTGGGGGGACTCTGCTTGCTGAGGCTATATACATAAACCTCTCATTGCACTATTTAGAACAGGTATGTACTTCATCCCTTCATCCTGACAGCCGAATGGCACCTGGGCTGTCCCCCACCCCCCCTCCACTTATTTCCAGTATGCAAACATACTGTGAAAATAGGTGACTCTTGCCCTTGCAACTGTGATGATTTGCTTTGTTCCCCAAGCAAGTAATTTGCAAATTGAGTTTGTGATACGTACGTGTGTTTGTTCTCCGCAGGTTATAGTGGCCTTGTCAGAGAAATTAAGAACCCACATCCCCTACAGAAACTCCATGATGACATCTCTACTAAGAGACAGGTGCATAACTGAACTGAATTATGACATTAAATGTGCCACATGATATCGTCTTGTCCACCTTATGAGTTAGGTCTATAAAATTAGCAGTATATGAGGTAGCTACCAATGGCTACACTTCTCCTGGTAAAGGAAGACACAGCGTATTTTCCCACAGAGAGAGATTTGTAGATCTATATAGATAAGTAGCAATGAATGAACTGGCTGTACATTTGTATTTGTCATTTTGTAATGGTGTACTACTGTGTGGAGATGGGATGTTAAGTAAGATTGTTACCTATGTATTAACTATCTAAAAACAATGCTTTCATGTTGCTGTTGAATCCTATTGAAAATGCTCTTTTGTTTGCAGCCTTGGTGGTAACTGTATGACCACCATGATTGCAACCTGCTCACTTGAGAAGAAAAACATTGATGTACGTAAGTAAGCTTGACCTCTCTCGACATGATAGTCTACATGTTTACTTATCATACGGGAGAGGAGATTTTGTAGAATGTTTAATGCCAGTGCATGATGTGTATGTAACCCACATCATAATGCATCTGCGATGCTGGTGCATTGTGTATGCACAGAAATTATTCCCAAAAGGCTGCTAAAATGAACCTGTATTTGTTCTTTCAGGAGACCATCTCCACCTGTCGTTTTGCCCAGCGGGTTGCTCTGGTGAAGAATGAAGCTGTGCTCAATGAAGAGCTGGACCCTAAGCTGGTATGTACGTAATAATAAAGTGTTCAGTGCTGAGGCTCTGAAACACATTACCAACAAGCAGTGCCTACGGTTGCTACTGCACGTTATACAGTGCACTGCACAGAAAGAGTCTGAAAGGCTTTTTAAGTTTGTTCTCATCCTGTCTCTACATTAATTTTACTTTGTATGTGTAAAGCATGCACGCATACACATGCACACACGACATGCATTGGGTGTCACACTCCCAATGCATATCATATCTCCATCCTCCCTTTCATCCCAGATGGTGGTTCATCTTCGTCAACGTGTTCAGGAGCTGAGGGAGGAGCTAGCCATGGCTACAGGGGAGCAGCGGAGTGATGAGCTCACACAAGAGGATAGAGACAAGTGAGCCATTGTCACAAATTGATGTTCTCCATGCGTGCATTGTTACTTCAAAGGGGTAATGATAGTTGTTAGTGCAAGCCAACTCCACTTTTGTCAGACCCTCTCTCTGATCCATCTTCTGGAGGGAGGATTTGATAGACAAGCATTACTATTACATAAATGGCTACTTCACGACAGCTTTAGGACCTTAGGCAGAGAATCTGTCTGTCTGTACTTCTAAAACAACAGTGTAGCTGCCCTGTCAGCCAAACTCTGTTCACTTGCATGGCTTCTCTCCGAAGGTAGTAGCTCACCATAAGTGTGATTGTAGCCACATGGACACCCTGCAGGTGCAGTGAACTGGTACATGCGTATCTCCAAGACAGTAGCCCTGAGGCACGGCTTCTAGTGGGTGGTGACATGAGAAAAATACAGCTGTGCTTCCAGATCTTCAAGGTACAGTGGGGTTGCATACACTCTTGATGTGTCCACTGTAGATCGGAAAATTTTTTCCATTAAAATATTTTCATTGGTTGTGATGAATGATGAAAATGAAATGTGAAAAATTAACTAGTTATATTTGCTACATTACAGAATTGTCACATGCAACAAATATTTAATACCCCAAAATTTACATGTGAATTATTTTTAATTTGCTGATCTATGGTATGTTGGTTTGTTAGTATACTCTGCATCTTTAGACTTTTCATGTTTGAAGTGGTATTCAAAACTGACAGAGAAACAGATTTTGCCGCAAGAGTCAAGAACTTTCGGTGACTAAAGGTTTCAATGGTGATCGATGCTGTGTGAATTTTCTTATAAATTGCATTCTCCATATTTCCGCTCTCAGCTCTCTAGCTAGGATGGCTACACATAACAAGTTTCATGTGAGGCTCCATGTATTATAATGCTCAAAGGATTTATTGTCATAATATTCTCTTCCAGGCTGAAATTTTGAAGGCAGGAAAACCAAGGTACAGCATGTGGTCCTCCATTGTGTCATTCACATCATTTCCATATCCATGGATGTCTCTCCAGAGTGCAAACAAACGGATTAGTCTGGAAACAATACTTTGCATAATTTTAGCCTCATTCCCATAATCTCGTTCCTAGACCGAAAGGAGAGGGTCTGGTGAGATTCAGCTGATTCCTCAGGCTTCATTAAAAATTCATGGCTTACTACACATAATTGTGAAAATTTATGCTCCAAAAAGTGCTGTGTCATTGTGCTGAAGTAGCCCAAGCTTTCAGTGTTGCAACTACAGATTGTGTTTTCTGCAATATGATTGACGGTTGGAAATTTTGAACATTAATGAAGCCAGAGGAATCAGCTGAATGTCACAAGACCCTCTCCTCTCAGGTGGGCCGGGATGTTTCATGATTTCATTTCATCTCTAGTTTTCATCACTTGCAGTAGAAATGAAAGGCACTGAAGTGCCAAACCCTCGGCGCAGCAGTGCATGTGATTGTACTTGTGTGTTGACTAGAATCGATCACTGTCTCGTGAACAATAGAAGCTGTCATGCTTGCCAGATGTGTTTGGTTCTGTTCTTACCTGTGCAAAGTCTGCTCACGTGTTTCATCAGAAGCTCTCTTACTCGTTTTGCGGACTTTGTCTCTCTCTTTCCCCACTAATAACCCTTCCTCAGACAGTAAGGCTTTTCTATGTTTCATTGCGTTCTCAGGCTCCCCAACAGCAGTACACTGTGCTTTCCTTTCTTCGATGCGAAGGCATGGCCACAGTCACAAACTGATCTCTTCACGTGCACAACGGTATTACACTGTGCACATACCTTTCTCAGACGCATAGTGCACTACGGTATTACACTGTGCACATACCTTTCTCAGACGCATAGTGCACTACGGTATTACACTGTGCACATACCTTTCTCAGACGCATAGTGCACTACGGTATTACACTGTGCACATACCTTTCTCAGACGCATAGTGCACTACGGTATTACACTGTGCACATACCTTTCTCAGACGCATAGTGCACTACGGTATTACACTGTGGGCATACCTTTCTGAACCTCTCGTAAAAGACAGTCACAAACGTTCGACGGAAAACACTATACCGCGTGCTCCAAGTCACGTGATCACATTACCGCTACATACGTGTTACGGAGAGGTATACGGAAACATTGCACGTGAAGAAAATGGCTGACTTAGTCACGTTATACGTAAGTTTATAACGCTTCTAACTTTTGAACTAAGCAATTTTAGAGAAAACGGCTTTTTAATTTTACTGCATTTTCCACGCTGTACCCGCTGATACCTCTCGTTGGACGCCTAAAGGCGCGAGAAGGTAGAGTAGAGAAAACGGACAGACAGACAGACAGACAGACACACAGGACAATGAAGAGCACTGAAGTGCTTAACCCTCGGCACTATTAACGCAGAGTCACAGGACATAGCTAAGTAGGCGAAGAAATTCATTTGTTTGCCACGGCGAGCGCTAGTCGGCCATATTCTAGTCTGTGAACGAGTTCACGCGCCCTGGTCTAGTCTGGGATCCCGGGAGTACTGCGGCGCTGCGCTGCACTCCCGGGATCCCAGACCAGGGTGCGTGAACTCGTTCTCAGACTAGAATATGGCCGAATAGCGCTCGCCGTGGCAAACGAATCGCAGCATAACTCTTGAACAAAACGTTCTTGGCGAAATCGGCGAAATTTAAACACATCCTCGCTCGGTTTGAAGCCTATCTGCGTCCAAACTTCAGAGATTTAGCCGCCAGGTGAGCCAAGCTAGTTGTAACAGACAGACACACAGACAGACAGACAAACGAAGTACTGTAACCCTCGCTGCGCATGCGCGCCGAGGGTTAACTACCGTAACCCTCGCTGCGCATGCGCGCCGAGGGTTAATGAAGCAATCAAAAACTGGAGTAGAAAATGCCTGAGAGTGAAAGACCTATACCACTATCCACTAATGTCCACGACTAACACCTCTCTTTCCTTTTCCTCTTGTTCAGCTCCTCTCCGAAGACCCCAGCCAGTGGTCAACACTCCCCTGAGGAGAGCAGAGAAGGGGAGGTGGGAAGCATTCAGAAGCAGGTGACCTCTGATGCAGAGCTGATGCAACTGAGAGACCTCCTCAAACAGAGGGACGATGAGATCAGTATCCCACAAACCACGTGTGGTATACATGTATGTAGTGCAATAACAGAATGATGTTATCCTATTGGATGCCAAGCATTACATGACTCAGGAATGTATATGAGCTTTTTCATTTGTTACACCATTGGAAGGAAGATCCGATTACACCGTTGCATGTGTGAAGTGTGTAACCACATTCTTTACACAACTTGCACGCATGCAGTTGCTGTACTCGGCAGTCTATACTCGTGCTTGTGTACATGCTTGGATTGTACAACTATGTTAAATCAGCATTTTCTTTCCACTTGGGGAGCAGATACCACTTGAACAATTCCTTGTGAGGCCTTTTCTATTTGTAATCAGTGTTTAGCTATAGGTCTGTACAAGAACAGTGGGCTTTAACCACTTTTCAAGGCATACTCCTAAAGATGCTGAAGCAAGAGAGGCGTCGTGCAGCTGAGGCAGAGGCTGCCCTCAAGGATGCGGGGGTGGAGCCAAGGAAGGCACCCAGTCCCATCCTAGGCAGCCCAAGCCCTGTCCCTCCCCCTGCCACCACAACCTCCACCAGTGAAACATCAGCTGTACTATCTAGCTCTAGGGAGACGAGCAGCATTGCAAGATCAAATTCCAAGCAGAGTGTTAGTAATTCAAGAGGACTGGAAGAACAGCGTGGTGTGCAGGAGGGCATAGCCAACTCTGGGAGCCAGCTGTATGGGGACTCTGTTAAACTAAGAGCGGTTTTGAAAGCAGGTTGGTCCTGTGTACAGTATTCACATCTGTGATTGTTGACAACATTATGATAAGTACTAAGAGCAAATATTCTACCTGTCCATACCGTTCTGTAGACCATCCTCTCTTATCTTCACCTCATCTTTCTTCTCTTCCACCCTCTCCCCCCTGTCCTACTGCCATTGTTATCCTACCACTCCCAACACAGAGCTCTCTCAAGCAAGACAGGAAGCCTTTGACTCATTCCGCAGAAACTATGCTGACACCTCGACCATTGATCAGCACAAGAGAGTGCTGAAAGCCAAGTTGGTTTGCCCTTACGCACACTCACACGCACACACGCACGCGCACACACACACACACACACACACATACACAGGCACACACAGGCACACACACATTCTCATGCTGCTAGTCTCAGTCCCAGACTTAAAGCTAACCACAACATGAGCATAGAAGCAATATATGCACTAGATGAGATCTGGGGATGAGACTAGCCTAGTGCTTGTTTTGTTTCAGGTATGCAGAGGCAAAGGCATTGGGAGAACACGTTAACACTTCACGAAAAGCCATCAGTGAGTAAATCTAGAGCCCGCTTCTCCTGTTTCGTGTATGCCATTGTAGCTGTCTTTTTCACACTTTCAGACAAGCTGAAAACCCAGATTGAGGAGCAGAGGGTCTCAAGGGGAGTGCAAGGTGAGGTCATTGACCACACATGGCTGCCTTATTCAACACTGATCACTTTAGCAGCCTGGGGTTGGGTGTAGCTCTGATACATTGGTATAATGGGTTTCTAGGTCATCATTGAAAGATGGTTCCATATTTGGCATTCATGTGTATGCAGTAATAGATGCACACTGCTTTGTGCCCATCAGCTCCTGCTCTAGCAAACTGGTCTCCTTATGTGCATAATATGACCAACCTAGGACCTTGGTGTGGTTCAGGGTTTTCAAGAAAACTGTTTAGTCTAGGTTGTGGCTAACTCAGAATAGTGGTTGTATAGCCTCATACCCAGGCTCTTGGTGGGCAGGATATGAGGCTATTGGTGGTACTACCGGTGGTATGAGTGACTACAGTACTGGTCTGTTTGTGCACCACGTCAGGTCTCACAGAGGGGAGTGCACAGGAAGGCCCAGATCCCAGGGAGGAGGGACTCAGGAAAGAGATGGAGAGAGAAAAGGCAAAGTGAGGACTATGTATACCTCCCTCTCCTTGTGTAATAAATCAACCTGTGTTGTGAAAAAGAAAGCAGAAACATAATACTGTCCAGCCATTCCACAGGTGTTCACTGCCTCATGTTATTACATATGACCATCCAGGTACTGATTTTAAAGTATGGTCTAGCCTCATTCTCAGGCAACTTCCCAGCTTTGTGACTTTTCAGTCACATGGCAATGAAGAGAGTGGGAACTAGGCTACTATGGTCCTGTACCTACTAGTGTTTTTTGTAGTGTTGTATTTTCTTGAATGGATGCTTTCCCTGAAAAGTATTGCTACACAAAAAGAAACATAATGGCTGACAGTGTAGTGTCTGACCAAGGAAATATCCACATTGAATACCATCATGCACAACTCCTACATTGCTCACAGTTTCAAGCAGTTGTATGGCCAGCTGTGTGGCCTGAAGACAGAGATTGAGCACATCCAGCACTTGTTGGAGAAATCTAGGGTGGAGCTGCAGAAGGACTTTGAGCAGTGGTGGGAGAAGCAGACAACAGAAGGAAAGGTAGGTAGGCAGCCATTTTACTAGTCTGTAGACAACCTCTCCCACTCACTTTTCTGGAAGGTCTGAGATGGCCTAGCTCAATACACCACCATTTCACTGTCTTTCTCTTGTGGGGACCCAAGGCATGATTGATAGCATATCTCTTATGCAGGCACTGTCAACCAGGTCTGCATGGTACACTCCACCTTCCTCTGGTATTACCCTCACCTCCCACTCTTCCACCGTTACTACTAATACCACTACTAGACCACCTTCTTCAAGGAGGAGCCACTCAAGGCATTCTCAAAAGATTGCTGCACAGTTCCCTCCAGACATGTTAGGTGAAAATGCTCCTAGACCTCCAAGCCAGCGAAACATTGGTCCAGACAGTGTTGAAAGTTCTTTGCATGTAAGCAACAGTGGTTCAACAGGCAGTTTTATTTCGGAAGCAGCCAGCCTTACAACTTACACACCAAGTGTGCAACCTGATAATTCCAGTGGTACTCTGCAGCTGCGAACAAGTATTTTAAGTGGGATGTCAACCGTTGGCAGTGGGACACTACCACTGCCTTTATCTACTCCGAAAACATCATCCCATGCCACTCCACACTCCAGTGTCACAACTGCTGCACACAATCTTGAGAGGCAACCCGGTTCACTTCCCAAGGTCGCTAAGACAATTGGCACTTTTACAAAGCCGCAAACCCTGTCTGGAACAGGAGCACAATCATTTACACAGACAATGAAGAGGTTCGGATTGATTATGTTTCTCCCATTTATCGTGACTTCTGGTACTTCATATCTTATTCCAGGTCCACTGAGCCCTCTTCCCTCCCAGACTCCATGCTGCAGCCTTCCATCCCTCTCACTGGGGACTCTAGGGCTGATGCAGACATCATTGCTTTTTACAAGGCCAGACAAAAACTGATACAGAAAGGTGGCTGTGTAATATACATGGTTTGGCAATTTGATTAGTTCACCAGGTTTAAAATTATCAACTTGGTCTGTTGGCATAGTGTTGCAACCTATGGTAAATTCTGCAAAGTTTGGCAATCATTTGTTTAGCTTGGCTACTTTAGCACTGTGTGTGATCTGTACCCATGCCCCCAGGCCTCCAACCCAGCTCATGTTGCTTCCACTTCAAGGTGGCTATGCAACACACACTTAGGGTGGAAAGCATGGGTACAAGGCCATGCAGTTCATCAATAGTAGTCAGTACATTCACAACTTATACTGAGTGTAGTCACATTTCAATAATCTTATTAGCCTGGGACGATTGATGATTTGATGATGCTTACCACTTTCATTTTCATTTTATCCACTGCAGGACATGCATATCCAAGGAAATAAACATCGTGAATACTTCAGACTGTACTGCATGTATAGGCAGTAGCCTGATGATGTATCAGTGATGTACACAGCCTTGTATTGCAGTGAATGTACACTGTCAGTAATTAAGTACCTAAAGCTTACCAGGTAGTACCAGCAATTTGGGACAGACCAACATGCATGCTGAAAGTGTATATACCAATCATCCTTATTCACTTTTGGCAAGCAGAATATATAGTAGATTGCTGCAATCTTGTTCAATCTCTTGGCTGTATATATGCCCACCAATAGTAATAGTGTTATAAGACGACAAAAGTATAGTGCCGACAATAGTAAAACAAGTGACCAATGAAACACAACAGATGGACCCGGCCTACAAATGTAGATAGTAAGGGTCATAAAGTGGCTGCATGGTGCATTGTCTGAGACAAGCTAGAGAAAGTCCAACCAAACGATCATACAGGTTTTCTCATCTTCTTGTTGCTGATGAAGGACTCAGCGTCAGCCACCAACTCCCTCACATCCTCACTTCCCTCATTAGGAGGAGCCCAGTCTGAGTCCTCAGAGTCACCATTGCCATAGCTGCTGCTGGAGTCTGTGTGTGTGTGTGTGTGTCACAGTAGTATAGTGCATCCTCACTTATCCGAACCCCTTTGGCAGAGTGTAGTTCAGATGAGTGAAAAGATCAGATAAGTAAAACAATGCTATTTGTATATAAAGCAGGTTACTTTCCATTTAATGCACAGCAAAATATCTGTGGATATCATTATTTGGGGGTCCGGATAAATGAAGATTCGGATGAGTGAGGTTCGGATGATTGAGGATGCACTGTAACACAATTTGGTAGAATACTGTCAGCAGCTTTGAGTGAAACAGCAAGAAAAAAATGATCTTAGACTGACATTTCACTGCCTCTTGCAAAACACATGTAGAATGGTAAACACATGGTGATTTGAACCTGACAGACCAGTACCGTATTTATAAATGCATGATCCAATCTAGTGCAAGAAATTCAATTCTGGGAATTTATGGGTGGATCTAACTTAATGCATGCCCACTCAAATGATTTAATTTTGCATGTGTTTTATTCAAATAAATATGGTACTATAGTACAGTAACTTCCTTACCCTCCTTGTCATCTACGAAGCTGTCATTATAGTCATAGGTGTTTGGTCCTCCATCATCATCACTGTCTCCTGACAACACACTTTGCTTCTTGCCTGCAGACAATGAATAACAACATGGGTACTCACTCAGGCAGCTTCTTTTGTCACTTGAGGTAAGTGTTAACTGTCAAAATGCTCTGATGGGAATGCCTGCTATAACATTAAAAAACCGAAAAACATTAAAACGATAAGCCATAACTTACCTTTAGTTTTCCTATCACTGTGTCTTGTCACAGCGGCTGGCCCTGCAAGCATCATATTTGTGAACACATCATGTAAAAATGGAACTTAGTCACAGTTACATTTAATTAATCATTTTATTCAATGGTTAAAAGCATTCTACTTGATGCATTCACATTTTTAGTAACATTCCCTATCCTGAGAGTAACAGAAATGTGCTTCATGCATATACCAGTAGGTACAATGGATGTACTACTGCACACAGTACTAGCTGGCTTACTGGTAGAGGGTGGCACAGTATGTCTGTACTCCTTCCGATGTGCAGGATTTTTCCTACATAATAACAAGCGAAATGCGTACCAATTCAGTCAAACGTCAAAATCATGGACTTAGTACATTGCAACATAATATGGTATACAAAAAAGAACTGGTATACTTCATATATTAAGTGCATAATACACGTATTGCATGCTATACATATCATGCAGATTGTTTGTTTGTTATCATAATGTACATGTATGCACCTGTAACAGGCGGTACCATAAGGGCACATGGGTTTGTCATCATCACTGCCATCTCCACTGTCAGCACCATCTGGTGTGGAGGAGGAGAAATCATGGGAGTATTCCTGGAAGTGAATGGGATTCTTTCTGTGAGGAGAGAGAGAAGAAGGGTTATCACATGTAAGTGTGCACTTATGCATGTGTAAGGGAGATGCGATTTGGAGGTACAGAATGAAACATCTGTAGATTACCCTCATGCAGCTTGCTTTACTGCTTGCAGCTAGCTTCCAGTTACTGCTTGCAGCACTGCAAGTGATGGGAAGCTGGCTGAGGGCCTGGAAATGAAGCTACTTGTAGATAGCTATTATTCATCCTGGCTTAATCCCTAGTGCTGAGCAAGTTTCCTACCTGTAGCACTCAGTGCCAAAAGGACACAAAGGAAGCTTTTTCCCATCTCTCTTGTCATCTTTTGTAGCAGGAATACTTCCACTTGTCGCAGGTGAAGCAGGAGAAGCAGGTTTGTCCAGGGCTGGGTTTGCCACCGCTACTGCTACAGGTTTTGAGTCCTTTTTCTCATCTGTGTCCTTCTCTGGAGCAGGTTTCACTGCACGATCCCCTCGCTGTTTTGTCTCACGAGATGTTCTGTCACCAGTAGTGCCTCTTTTAATAGCTTTCTGTGTGTTACATGGTGCATGCAATATTTACATTATTCCCCACATTAACCTGGAGATGAGGCTACTGCCCTAAACTTCATTGCACTTTAAAATGTTTCATGGGGTTGAGATTAGCAGTACCTTATGAGGAAGGGGGTGTGGTTCTTCTTCATCCTCACACTTGAGAGCTGTAGTTGAGTACATGGTTACTAAAGTACATTAAATATAGAAAGACCAGTAACTTGCCTGCTTTAGATGTTACTTTTCGCTTCTTTGATGGAGGATTGGTTCCACTATTCATCTCTGACAGCCAACCAGGGAGGATTCTGGCTTTCCTAGTGCTTAGAGTTCTGCTGGTTAGCTTGCCAACACCAGCATCTTTATCTTCAGCAAACTTGGAAGATTCTGAGGCATCAATCTTCAGAGTTTGTGAAGCACTGCTGAGACCACTGGCAGACTCAAGTGTAGGCAGAATGGAATCAGCAGTCCTCAGGGTCACAGCACTTGGATCACTGTTCTTAGTATCTTCTGATGCATGTGCTAGTTTCTTCTTGGCTTCAGGAGAAGGCCCATTGCTTGGCTCCATTTCCATTGGCTCAAAGAGATCATCCATGATATCTCTGGTGGTGGTAACGGCTGGGATGGTTCCCTTGTTTGACTTTTCCTCTTCTGATTGTACAGTCCTATGGGTACAATACCAAGTTATCTATGCAGTACACACTTTAGCCTTATTCCCAGGCTTGAGGAGAGAGCTTGGGAACGAGGCTATACACACTTATGGAGTTTGTACCTAGTTTATGTACCCCACTTTAGTTATGCCTGTCGTGAAGAGACTTGAAAACAGATATCACCAATAAGGATCAGAAAAGAAAGAATTGAAACAGACGCAGTTAACTACATGTGAGTTAATGATTGTAATCTGTACTTGAAGTTGCTGAGCTTTCTTACAATCTGTTTTAGTACACTAGTCTTGTACCCAGGTCATCATTACCAAGAGTCACAACCTTGCTGGGAAGTTATTTTCTGTATATCAAGGGAGCATTATCTGACTGGCCTGGTCGCTACCTGTCTGTAGGGCATTCCTCCACCACTCTAAAGATGAGGTCATCAGGGAGGAGGGAGATGAGGTCTCCATGGTGAAGCTCCTGCCATACATCCCTCAGAAGGACGGTAAAACTATTTTTCCCAGAAGCCTTATAGAAACAAGGGTTTCTGTGTTTCTGCATGAATGAGGGTAATTCTGTCAACATCTATAACTCAGGGGATCTTTCAATTTAAGCAACGAGATTCCCTACATTTGCCTTAACTATGGAAAAATTTATGTAAAATTGATAGCATGTGCATAATATACCACATGCACAATGATAACATTTGGCTATGCCTTAATACAAAAGTATACTGAGAGGATATGTACAGGAATGCAATTTAAATGGTGTGTTTGACTCAAGTAGAGTAGAGTTCATAAAGAACTGAAGACTAAAATAATAAATACTGCATCTTAGGTTTGACAGGTACACAAGAAGGTAAGAATGTATCATGCCTTACAGGACACTCACCGGGCATAGTTTCAGCTTGCCATTTTCAAGGTCTAGCAAAGCATGATTGCGGGACACTCTTTTATCTATTACCTAGGCAACCAAAAGGTCAACACTCAATACATGTGCACAAAAGATTTGGAAATAGTGCAGCGTAACCAGTCAGATGTTGAAAGCACTGTCATGATAGAGATTTAGTTTGCTTAGTGCTTAAGTCCATGATGGGGTGTCACAGTAGTCTATTGAGCCAGATCATCTCTCAATGCTTTTGGCACTGTAAATTGTTTGTCCACATGATTAAAAACCATCCAATGGCTTTCTATCCACAAATTTGCAATCTTGGACAACTTACAATTTAGGCCAGGCAAAGTAGATTTATTGTTTCGCATCAGCCACTTACTCAATTTGCATGCTATTCATTACTAGCATATGCTATATACACTCAACAAATCCACGGCGCTACGGCCATTAAAAGTGGGTGTGTCATTGTAAGGCGATAATGACAGTTGAGGCGGCAGGTCTCAGATGAAGCGGGCACTGATGCGAAACAATAAATCTAGTTTGCCTGGCCTTACAGTGCTGCAAGTGTTCTATGGGGTGAAATCCTGAAAATGAGGCTCAGAGCATAAATGATACATATTATATCGTCAAAACTGAATTCTGAGTCATGCACTTGCTTTCTGGTTTCAATTAAACAACAAACACGCCCACTCACAACTAGTAGGCTTACGCACCAGCCATTGAGTTTATGATGCACTGCCTTTACCTTGAGTAGGGGGCCTCTACCAATTAAGTTCTCTCCCTCGGGTATCTCAACGACTTCTCCACTTCGCTCGTTTACCAAGGACTGAGGCATTGTTACGACTTGCATCTGGTGCCATACCGGTAGCCTCGTTCCCAGGCTTCCAGTGGCTTGGGATCGAGGTTGAGCTCACCATGCAAAGACAAACGTATATGTGAGTGAATCTCATCTTCTATGGCTCCATTGTATTCCCCCCACTTTTTACATTCGCTCTTGTGTTCGTCTCGCCATAAGCCTCAACCGTTATGTTGCAGGTCTATTGTTTCTTGCTGGCCACGCCCCGTTTCATCGTGGATTCACGGAACGGAGCCAGCGAGACTGGCTGGTTCCTGATCCTAGGAATTAGTGGTCATGCGAGACCTTTGTCACTCGCTCTCATTTAGTACTTATCTACGTTGCTGGAAGTCCGTTGATCCACGAGAGTTTCCACCCAGATGGTTGATCACGTTTAGTGAGTATTCTGCTGTGCACCATGTCAACTCAACATCAGAATAAACGTCCAAGACCTAGGTACTCAAGGAAGCCTCAAGATGCCACCAAACAGAAAGTTTCTCCTCCTGTCCCTTCACGTTTTATGGACATCTTTCAAACCTATCGAGAGGAATTGGATGCAAAGCATGACAAGCATGAGCGACTTGTGAAACTGAGTAGGGACTGTACTATTCACAGCAAGCGGACCATATTCCTGCTGCACCGATTCACAAGTGAGACCAAAAAAGATGAAGTTCTCTTGGAGGCTGATGAAAAATTCAAAGAAGTTTTGGAAATATTAAAGTTAATTGCTGATGAATTGGTTGGTGAAGACCCTGACAAGTACCACTCTGCATATTCGGCAGGCGTTCAAGAGTTTGTAGAAGCACTAACATACTACATGTTCTTGAAATCTGGGAAGCTTATCTCCTTGGAGGAAACACGGAAATACTTGACCTTTCAGATGGAAGCGAAAGAGCAAGTGACAGACAATGTAGAAGAAGCGAAGGATGATTCAGATAAAGAGATGGAGGTTGAAGACAGTAAACTAATTCTACCGCTCGATCCCCTAGACTATGTGCTGGGAGTAGCAGATCTGACAGGAGAACTAATGCGTATGTGCATCAATGCTGTTGGAAGTGGAAACCTTCAAGAGCTGCCATTTGAGATCCTTCCTTTTGTCCGGGCAGTACACTGTGGGTTTCAAAGTCTCAGGCCAGTTACCCGTGAGATACCAAGAAAGCTCTTTGTCTTGAGATCGAGCTTGGCTAAAATTGAACAGGTGTGCTACACATTGAAAGTTCGTGGTTCGGAGATACCAAAGCACATGCTAGCACATGCGCTAAATGTAACGACTCGGGCAGAAAATGCACAGTCTTTAGACACTGAAGCGGAAGTCACAGGTTATGACACTGGAATTTAAAATATTATGGTAGTAGTGGAATGTTCTGAATTTGACCATGTACATTGTGAGCACATTAATTGTCTAATGTTTTTTCACCAATGAGTGGGTGGAGAAGAGAGTTAGAGAGAGGAGAGGGTCTAAGATTCCATCTCCAGTACTTTCATCAATTCTAGAAGTGCAAATATACAAAGAAGTCTAGCAAATTAGCTTGAACATCCCGTCTGCCTGATTTCGCTGTCACTGTGCGATGACCCGTGGCTAGCCCCACCCACTCCCTCGATCTTGCGATAATTGAGTGACGTCACGCGTAGGACTTTACGAGACTGGACTGGGGCATCTTGTACACAGTCCACTTTTTTGTGCTTGATTTCTACATAGCATCGTAGACCTAATAAAATAAAGATCGACTTGTATTGTAAGGATGAGCGACATTGAAGATTTTGAGGTGGAACACTCCAAGCCCAGCGTCACCAAGACGAGCCTGACATTCCTGCTGGAAGGCATCGATCCCAGGGACTTGGCCGGGGATTGTATCTCGTTAGTCGACTTCAATGACTCAGATTCAGAAGCTGGGGGTGTCCGTGAGGCGCCGACATGTCAGGAGCTGGCGATCGAGGGAGAATGTTTGACGAAACAGGGTGAGCACAGGGAAGCCATTCCGCTGCTCGAGTCTGCACTGGATCTGGGTACGGATGACCAGCAGCTGATGAGCGTGCTCTGGAGTCTCTTGGGTAACGCTCATTTCTACTTGGGCAACTACGAGAAAGCTGCCATGTGCCACGCACACGACCTGGCCATTTGCAACGAGCTCGCGGACGAGAAGAACCAGGCTCAGGCCTACTGCAACCTAGGCATCGCCAACCGAAAGACGGGCTACTTACAGCGTGCGAAATTGTGCTACGAGAGCTACCTGGACATCTGCGAAAAACTCGACGACAGCAGGTCGAAGTCGAAGGCCCACCACAACCTAGGCGACCTGCATTTGACGCTGGCTCGACTGAAGCTGCAGAGAGACAACGTCAAGTTGGAGGACTCTCCGGAGGCTAAGGAACATCTTCAGAAGGCCGCTGAGTACCTGCAGAAGCACCTGGAATTTGTGCAAGAAACCCAGAATAGGTATGTTTTACAATACATTGTCTTTCCCATGCAGTAAAGCTACTAGCTACGTACCATTTTGATTTGGTGGGGAATTCATGGTGCGGGCCCAGCCGTGTTGCTATATATTCATCAGGTTAACATCTGCAAACAGATGGATAGTTTGATTGAAAACATTACAAGGGACTGTGATATCAAACGTGCATGCACAAACAGATGGCACTCAAAGAGTTTCACCACTGTGCCCAACTGTGCATGTTGGGGAAAAAAAAGCATGTACCACTCCTCTGCAATCGACTCTGCAGTAATGCAGCCATCTTCATGCCCCCACAGTTGTTATACTAGCATACTCGCTTGAGTGAATTGCATACTAATGCTACCCTACCTCTGTACTTGTGTTGTACGACAAGTAATAGCATTCTCCAGACAGAGCAGCATGAGCCCAAAGGGCGAATACTGTTCTTTGTTGGATGTTAGTATATATGTTACCCCTAGCAATCCACTGCCACACACGTTATCACCTCCACCCCTTCCACTTGTGTTATTCAAGTGGAAGATTTGGTTGCTAAGCAACATCAGACAAGCTGCACTAGCTCTGCACGCTGGGTGTACTAGTGTTCTTATGTCACTCAGGTGTGAGAAGCTGTTCTACACATGATTAATTGTCTGCAAATGAATACTGATACAATGTCCTATATCCTAAGGTCTAAAACAGTCAGTAAATAGGTCACTATATGTAAACAGTTGTACGGTTTCTTTCATGATTTACAAATTTTGTCTTCTCTATGCTGCCTCATTCTGTGACTGCTGACAAAATCACTGAATGGAGCTAAGATTAGTACACGGCAATCTACACCATGCTCAGGATCATTGTTGCAACTTGGGTATACTGTATGAACAATCAACGAACCACATCTCCCTTATAAAACAGGCCTAGATGTTATGCAAAGTCACCCACTGCGCAGGACGCGTTTCGGCCAATACCAGGCCTCATCAGCTACGCTGGGGTGATCAGGAGATGGGGACTGCCATATCATGCACAGAATGCAGTCAGGTGGCTGGCCGTATGCATATGTTGTATGCCCCTAGTTGGAGCATATATAAAAACATAAGCCTGCTCATACATATACTTGGGGCTCACTCACAACAAGAGCTTGTGGCCACTCATGTTCACCCACAGTACAGTGGAGGCAATTGTATCGCATTGCTATGGATGTTATTTGCAGACTGGCATGTCACTAATGTTTTTTCAGCTATGGAAAACCGGAGTACCTTCTTGGAACAGCTCCCACCTCTGCTGAGAGAAGAGCGGACAGACTATGCATGGTGTAGAAGGTAGCCCACCATGCTTTCTCATTCGTACTCTCAATTCTCTGCATTTCCTCAAGTTATAAATAGACAGGAGATGACAGTATACTGTTGATTTCAACTCCCTTTGAATACCGGACTTGCTTGTCAGTCACAGTTCAATACCACATAAAGTGGGGTTAATTGAATCAAGACTTGTCAGCCATAAACCTGTCTGTATCATTTATGGATTTCAACACAATACTTACGATGTACTGCTTCAGTTTTCTAAGAGAGCTGAAATCAACAGTAGTAAAGTTCACTCAGTTTGTGTGTACACAGTGCACTTCCCAAGCTGCCCACTCAGCCGTGTTTACGTTAACAGCCTCTTAGCTAAATATACAGGTTGCATGCGGAGGAGAACATGTAGTAGGGGTGCGTGGGCATGTACTTGAAAGCTGGCTTCCAGTAGTTTACACAAGTGGCACTTGAGTGAATGGTAATTAGAAGGCTGAAGACCTGCATTGCCTTTGATGTGTACTTATAGTCTCTGAACCCTTTGGAGCCTTGTAATTGGAGAAACAACCCAATGGAAGTTTAGAGGCATTAAAGGTCTGTAAGTACCGAAAAAGAGTAAATTTGCACCATGATAGCATATAAATTAGGCTGAATAGGTAAACCAATTTAAGTCACTCTATCCTATATTGATGATCTCTAGGTGGGAACGTTCGTTCATGCCATTTACCATGGTCTCATCAGTTGAACGTCAGTTGAATTTCCTCTGTTGCTGCTTGCTATGGTGTTGCTTTTCGCATGACACTTTGGTACTTTGTTTTCATGGAGTCAACGACACTTGATGTGTATATTATGGTGCTCAGGTCTTGCAATCATATCGAATTAATATACCGGAGGGTGATACTAACATTGCAGAGTCTAGCAAATGTCAGGAGACACAGAGGTCAATGAATTCAGCATATTTATGTGTCCATACAAAAATATCTCTAGACTAAGTGCCCGTGTAAGGTGTCAGTATGGTGCCAGTGTGTTTCGTTTTCAAGTACTCATTCTATATTGCTTACAGTACATACGTTATGTTCAATATTCCACAATTCCCAATTTTTCTCATATTATGCTCCATTAACCACCAACTATGCATAAAGTGCCAGTCATATTAGGCTTGCAAATATGGGTGCGTGTGCATGTGGGGTCTATGAACGAGATGACAAGGAGTTCGGTAGACCATCCTCATTAAAATTCTGCTTTTAGTTTTTGCGCCAAGATTTTGAAGATACCAGGGCACAGCAAGGGTGAACTAATTTTGTGTGCGAGTATCTGTGCAAAGCATCTAGGGTGTCTGGGACCATGCTCTCCCAGTGAAGTTTTGATTCTTGTGCGTACATTGAATCTCTCTACTGACACGGCTGGCACAGCCGGTACAGCCACCGGTTTTTGAGGGAGAAAAAATGGCATTGATTGGGTTCCAATCTACGTGTGCATTTTCTTCCCCAGCATTCGTCGTAGCTCCGGATGCCAAAGTATGATGAAGCCTTCTCCAGACATTTTCGACGTTTCGAGCGCCCAAAGTTGTGACGAGAGGACTGGGGTTTTCTCACACCATTCAGACGTGAGACCAGCCTGTGAAATGTGGGCGGGGCTAATGTGCGCGAAATTCTGTGTTGCATGCTTGCAAATGATGGCAACCTTCAAACAAAGAGGCCAGATCAAGCCATGTAACCAACCCACGTCACATTTCAGCATTGAGAGTTTGGAAAAACTGCTCCTGTGAGACAGTTGTTTCAGGCAGCTTGGTCTCAATATCTTCAAGTAGCTTCACTAGCTGCGGTAACCATGCAGGGTGGACTGAAGTAAAGATTCTAGTATCATTTTGGCCTGAACATAACCTTAGAAGTGATCTCAGAGCACCTAATTTTAAAAATTTCTCCCCCAGACCCCCCTAGCTTGTACTGCTTTGGTGCTTTCGTATGCACCCATCAATAGATGGCCGTACCAGACTAAAATAGCTGCCTCCAGCCCTGACTGAAGACAAAAACTGGCTCCAAAGCTGCAAGACAAAATCTGGAATGGAATGCCTGGGTTTGAGGCTAATGCCTTGGTCCAAGGCTGTGACCTTTGACCTTAGCTTTTCTGCATTATATTACCCAGGCACTTGCACTAACACTAACACTAACCCTAACCCTAACCCTAACCCTAACCCTAACCCTAACCCTAACCCTAACCCTAACCCTAACCCCAACCCCAACCCTAACCCTAACCCTAACCCTAACCTATTCACTAAAGCCTAGGCCTGTATGGGCCGTGGTTTAGCTATGCCACTGGAGTTTAGTGCATGCCTTCAGATTTACTCCTGAGAGTGATGTAGCACTATACTACTGCTGCTAGAGACATCATTTAACAGACTAATGCACATGGCTAGACACCGCCCACTCTACTTCAGTTGTGACACCTCTCCATCCATACCAAGCATCACTGCAAGGCCTCTGATTTTGGAAGCCTGTTAGTGAGACTATTTTGTATCCATCTTTGCAATTTGAACACTTGCAAAGATAGCCATAGCAATCAGAATGGAGGGAGGGAAAGGGAGGAAAGGGTGGGAGAAGGGAGGGGAAGGAGGGAGGAAAGGTGGGAGAAGGGAGGGGAAGGAGGGAGGAAAGGTGGGGGAAGGGAGGGGAAGGAGGGAGGAAAGGTGGGGGAAGGGAAGGGAAGGAGGGAGGAAAGGTGGGAGAATTAGGGAGGGGAGGGAGAAGGGAAAAGGGTGGGATAAGGAGGGGAGGGAGAAGGGAAAAGAGTGGGATAAGGAGGGGAGGGAGAGAGAGGAAGGGTCAGTGCCTAAATTTGTCGCTGCCCATTACATTCGAGTGGGGAAAAAATAATATTGGGAGTCACACTTGCTTGCCAATGTTTATTATCTTTAGAATGCTAACGTGGCAATGCAGGAAATGACATCACTCAGTCACAACTGAAATTTGCAGTGCTGCAGAGCAGCAATGCAAATGTGTTTATCACGACCCAATTACAATTTATCACTGCCCATTTGGGCAGTGATGTCCCATATTGGGAAGGGTGGGAGAAGGGAGGGGAGGGAGAGAGAGGAAGGGCTGGAGAGGAGGGAGAGGGTGAAAGGGTGGAGAAGAGAGGGAAGGGAGAGGGAGGGGAGGGAGGGAGGAAAGGTAGGAGAAGGGAGGGGATCGAGGGAGGGAGGAAGGGTGGGAAAGGTTACATGGGGAAAGGTGGGGAAGAGGGGAAGAAAGTGCAGGGTCGAGATGATGCCATGCATGATAATCTGTGCAGTGTGCACAAATTGCATGTACATAGTACCTGATTGTAGTTCAGTGTGAAGTCTGCTAGCCTACATTATGATGTCATCACTGATGACGTCACTGATTACATCAGCAAATTATATCAGTGTGTTTTCTATTAGTTGTGACTGCTTGTAACCTGAGTTGTTTTGCCCGTTTCATACCTGGCTGGGTTCTGTTGATAAGTGGTTTCTATCTGTGTTGTCTTGGCAACCACAACTGCACATAACAAGCTCCAGTTACAGGATGGTCACTGGAGTGCATCAGTCCATCTGATGGCCTGTAAAACTCACCAGCTGTTTATTTCCTGGTGAAGATTACCCTAGCCAAACAATGTTATTCACTCAGGACCACACCACAGTGTTCCGCATATATATGTGGAAATGGCCAAGCATGCATGGCTGTTGGTTTATGAACACATTCTCAGTAACACTAGGGAACAAGCTGCTCTCAGGAGGTGCACCTACCTCCCATTCCTCTATCTTGCTTTGGAGTGTTGCCATCTTCCTCAGGGAGACCTGGTACCCTGGACGCTTTCCAAACATCACTCATCTGTTCCAGTGGAAATAGGACAGAGGGCAGTGCTAGCTGGCTAGAACCACTGCACCATTTAATGATCAGCTTACACTTGTCACTCACCAGCTGATTATTCCCGTGTATGAGGTGAAAGCAGACAGAGGATAATGAAAAGCAGACAGCCACTTTGGCGATCAAGCCAAGAATCACTGCATGATCTGCAAGCAGTTTAGCGCTTACATTTTCACTTCTTCAATTTGCAGCTTGTTATCTGAACATCCTTTTACAACATGGTGTCTTTCTACAGTTGACGTCACTTGGAAACTGAAATAACTAAAATGTTTGTATATAAAGCAGATTACAATGGACTGTATGTGATGATATGAACATGACTTGTCCTTCACTTAAGCTTGTATGACAGCTAGGTGTTCAACAGTGAACTACAAAACCAGTGTTATGGTATGGGGCATATTAATCTTGTGCCCGGGTGTGGGCCGTATCAGCCAGTGTTATGGTATGGGCCGTATCAGCCAGTGTTATGGTGTGGGACGTATCAGCCAGTGCTATGGTATGGGCCGTATCGGCCAGTGTTATGGTATGGGCCGTATCAGCCAGTGTTATGGTATGGGGCACAGTAGCCTTGTGCCCGGGTGTGGGCTGTATCAGCCAGTGTTATGGTGTGGGCCATATCAGCCAGTGTTATGGTGTGGGCCGTATCAGCCAGTGCTATGGTATGGGCCGTATCGGCCAGTGTTATGGTATGGGCCGTATCAGCCAGTGTTATGGTACGGGGCACAGTAGCCTTGTGCCCGGGTGTGGGCCGTATCAGCCAGTGTTATGGTATGGGCCGTATCAGCCAGTGTTATGGTATGGGCCGTATCAGCTAGTGTTATGGTATGGGGCACAGTAGCCTTGTGCCCGGGTGTGGGCCGTATCAGCCAGTGTTATGGTGTGGGCCGTATCAGCCAGTGTTATGGTGTGGGCCGTATCAGCCAGTGCTATGGTATGGGCCGTATCGGCCAGTGTTATGGTATGGGCCGTATCAGCCAGTGTTATGGTACGGGGCACAGTAGCCTTGTGCCCGGGTGTGGGCCGTATCAGCCAGTGTTATGGTATGGGCCGTATCAGCCAGTGTTATGGTATGGGCCGTATCAGCCAGTGCTATGGTATGGGCCGTATCGGCCAGCGTTATGGTATGGGCCGTATCAGCCAGTGTTATGGTATGGGCCGTATCAGCCAGTGCTATGGTATGGGCCGTATCAGCCAGTGCTATGGTATGGGCCGTATCAGCCAGTGTTATGGTATGGGCCGTATCAGCCAGTGCTATGGTATGGGCCGTATCAGCCAGTGTTATGGTATGGGCCGTATCAGCCAGTGCTATGGTATGGGCCGTATCAGCCAGTGTTATGGTATGGGCCGTATCGGCCAGTATTATGGTATGGGCCGTATCAGCCAGTGTTATGGTATGGGGCACAGTAGCCTTGTGCCTGGGTGTGGGATGTATCAGCCAGTGTTATGGTATGGGCCGTATCAGCCAGTGTTATGGTATGGGCCGTATCGGCTAGTGTTATGGTATGGGCCGTATCAGCCAGTGTTATGGTATGGGCCGTATCGGCCAGTGTTATGGTATGGGCCGTATCAGCCAGTGTTATGGTATGGGGCACAGTAGCCTTGTGCCCAGGTGTGGGACGTATCAGCCAGTGTTATGGTATGGGGCACAGTAGCCTTGTGCCTGGGTGTGGGACGTATCAGCCAGTGTTATGGTATGGGCCGTATCGGCCATTGTTATGGTATGGGGCACAGTAGCCTTGTGCCCGGGTGTGGGACGTATCAGCCAGTGTTATGGTATGGAGCACAGTAGCCTTGTGCCCGGGTGTGGGACGTATCGGCTAGTGCTTGGATATTAGGTGTGAAATTCCTTGGGTCTTCTATTTGCTTGGAGGGGATCTTCTTTCACCAGCTATTATTGTGTGATTGTCAATGGTCAATTAGCCATTCTCTGGGATGGATGGGTAATACATGAAGGGATGGTCATGCGGGATACCGTGTGAGTTGGCTAATACCCTGCCTATGAATTATCCTACCTCGTCAATATAATTATGCTATCAAATATCCATGATGAAGTGGAGAGGAAGGGGGGAGGAGGTGGGAGGAGGTGGGAGGAGTGGGAGGGAGGATCATGTTGTTAATATGTATCAATGTACGTATTTCAAGCATGTTTGCAATGCACACTCATTTTGAATAGTAGAGGTCCAGTTATCATTTCGCAACCTGAATTCGAAACTAAAATTGAAATGTGTTTGAAGGTATGTATTGGTATTGAAAGCCTTCTACCAGTTAGCTACATGCAGGCTTTGTTTTCCTGTCGTCACAGCTGCAAAAAAAGGTTCTCAGATGACAATTAAAACTAATGAAATGGCACAGAAAATAAAAGATCTTCAGGTCTCCTAGCAACTGTAGACAGTAACAACTTGAGTAGTCGTGAGCCCAGTCTCGGTTTAAGACTATAACTTGAGTTTCCAGCTGCTTCCCATCCATTTGTGACAGCTGCTCTGAAGTTGTGTACTTAGGCCCTTCAGTATCTTACCCTGATCAGCTAAAGTTCCCCCGTATCGTCTGACATAGGATGACAGTGGTCGAGCCTCTCCTCTGTCATGTTGTAATTTAGACCTACTATCTAAACCCTCAGGCTGTGAGGGAGGGAAGGAGGAGGAAAGATGAGAACGGATGACAGAGGATGTCTTTCTTTCTCCTCCACATTGTCTGGCCTCACACCCCGGCTGGGTGCACACTGCCTCATTAAACATGGCCTGCACTCCCAACTATTCTCTAATTGCTAAACCAGATAAATAAGAATTTACTGCCATACTCCCTCACAATGGGATAGCATTCATATTGCCCATGTATGGCCAATGTATTGTATAGTACTGTAATGCCCTAGTATAGTGGATGTATTGCAAAATATGTATCATATTGCCCAGGTATGGTCATGTATTGGCCCAGTATAGCCAATCTATAGTTGGATATTGCTTAGCAACCAAATCTTTGAACTTGAATAACACAAAGTAGACTGGGTGGAGTTGATAATGGGGTTGCTAGGGTAACATCCAGACAGAACAGCATTTGCCCTTCAGGCTCATGCTGCTCCATTTGGAGAATGCAACTAGTATACGTACTATAAAGTCCACCCTCCTAATCGATCTTGCTACCCATGATCCCTCCATTGTTCAGGTTTTAGCTGGACCAGCTAGGTGTTCAAAACGTTGATCAACAATGCCATTATGCAACAACTAGTCTGATTTGCCTCCTATATGTTATGACAATGTGGATGCAATCTTGGTTGGCTTGCTGGGGGCTTGGAACAATGATAGACAGTGGCAATATGTATTGATGCTTGCAGCACCAAGCAGTTACTGAGTGACACCAGGTGCCATTTGTGTCAACGGTAATCACAGTGGATATGGGAGGGGAGGGTCATTGAGAATTGTGTGTTTCATAATGCCCACAGTGATGGCAGTGCACGTGGCAGCAATAAGTGTGACAGAGTGGGATGTAGACCTTGGTGTTCTGCATTGGTCAAAAACTTTTGTGCACTTTGGTCGCCCGATATGTACATATCTAGACATGTGTGAGTGGTTTGCGCTCATCATTGAAATCAATTGTCCACCAGTTTCATCTTAGTTTTAAGTCATTAGCTAAATTGATCACCTGATGACATGATACCTGTTCTTGTCATGGACAATAGAACACTTTCTAACCTCATTCGCAGGTCTTTCTTGCCTCATGCACTGCCATCACTGCAGGTCTTCCTTGCCTCCAGTTCGGTGGGGAAGGCCTGGGAATGAGGCGGCCAATAGAATTTCAGCGATATCACTTTTGAATTCCTGCACGACTGTGGTTTTAGTGGGTGGAATGCACTATCCACACAAAGTGGCAAATGAAAATGGGCTAAGGATCAAGTCGATCATCCTTCAAATTTTTTCGTTATTGCTTTCAGCTGTGAAGTAGCACTCTCGTGGCATCTTTAGCGTTCAAAACCAAGTCTATGAAGCAAAGAACACAGCTAACCTCAATTGAATGTGGACTAGTACACATGACAAGAATGTAACTTAGCAGTGTATGAAAGTGAAGCTAGATTAACAGTGACGGATCTAGAATTTTGAAAAGGGGGGTTCCAGTATGTGAGCACGCGTAGGGCGGCTGCTAGGGGGGTCTGGGGGCATGCCCCCCCCCCCCCCCCCAGGAAAATTTTGGATTTCTGACCTGATGAGATCGTTTCTGGTGTATTCTTGGGGTGAAATTGCAAAAGTTGGACGACCTACTGCTAAACCTGGTTGTTGTGTTTGAAGCCCGCAGAATTAAAGGCGTGACTCCGCTTCTGGCCGCAGAGGCTGCAAAGCAGCTGGTTATCCGCGTAAGGCACAGAAAAATAAGCGCTCTCATACTGATAGCATATTGCCATCCTTAGCTGCAGAAGGAGCAATGCATGAATAAGCTTTAATTCTCTCGCTCGCTTCGCTCATTGTCTCTATGGTTGCCACGTGCTTCTGGTAGTATATATGTGCACGTATAGGCATTGCACGCGTCGAATTCTTGATACAGGAGTTGACACACGTGCGTTATTGCTACTGTTGAAGCTGAAGTGCGTAGCTCCAGTGTGAGCGTAGTGTACGTAGTACGTTTGCGCATAGTATTTTCGAAGGCAGCCCTTCAAAAAAGGGGTTCCCCCTCTGGATCCGCCACTAATTAGCCGGAGCCACGCCACCAGCCCTGAAACAGTACACACTGTGATTTATACTGTCCACGCTATCTCTCTACTGTACAGATCGGCAGAGGCACGTGCCCATGGCAGCCTTGGATATGTGTATGAGCAACTGAAGGACACGGACAAGGCCATTGACCACTTGGAGCAGGTATGCATGTGACAACCACTTTAGAGATGAGCTAACCTCAACGTGTCCATATTCCCATCACCCACCTTCGATTTGGCTCTATAGTGAAGCCGGTAGCTTAAATATGCTGTTCTGAGGGCACTGATTGCTCAGGCTTGCGGGCCACAATACTGAAGCATCTCTGCCTAATGTACATTGGACACACATCTGAGCTTTGCATTAACCCTAGCTTACAAATTTTGTGTTACTTAACCCTTGAGCTTAACAAATTTGTGTTAACCCTCAAACCTGATGGCTTTTGTGTTAACCCTCAGGATATATGAGAAAATGCATAGCAGTTGATTGTGGGCAGACAATTATCTTTTGGTTCTCCTCTAGCACGCATAGATGAACATTAATGCTCCATTATTGAAGTTGCAGTGTTCCACAATGGCAAGCATGCAGACAGTGCGAACAACTTCAATGATGAATGGTCCCATCAATGCTCATATCTACAGGCTGCTTTCCCTGCATCACCTACAGACCTGTTGATATCCTAGAAGAGAAAGATGCTAGACTTGCCCATCTCCCTGTGGTCTATGATCAGTTGTTTAGCTCTTATTTCCAGGGGAAGGAGCTTGGGAACAAAGCTATAGTTACCAAACAATTAAGACAAGCTAGGGATTGATGCACAAGGACCTGGTAGCTCTAGTGTCCAATGGTGCTACTGAAGATCACTTTTTTCTTGCTTTTTCTTCCTACGAACATACTCACACACATATGCACACATGCACATACACACACTCATGCACACACACACACACACACACACACACACACACACACACACACACACACACACACACACACACAACACACACACACACACACACACACACACACACACACACACACACACACACACACACACACACACACACACACACACACACACACACACACACACACACACACACACACACACACACACAGCGTCTGCGAATAGCAGTTGAGCTTTCAGACAAGGGGGCAGAGGGGAAGTCCTACTGTAGCATTGGGAACTGCCTCAGAGCTATGGTGCAACCAGAGAAGGCCATTGAGTGCTATACCAGGGTACAGTTAGTCTGGAGTGAAGGAGGGAGGGAGGGAGGGAGGGAGGGAGGGAGGGAGGGAGAGAAAGAAAGAAAGAAAGAAAGAAAGAAAGAAAGAAAGAAAGAAAGGAAGAAAGAAAGAAAGAAAGAAAGAGGGAAAGAGGGAGGGAGGGAGGGAGGGAGAGAGAGAAAGAGGGAGGGAGGGAGGGAGGAAAGAGGGAAAGAGGGAAGGGAAGGAGGAGGGTAGGGGAAGGATTACATACATCTACATGTAAATATGTACATATATGAGTGTGTGCAAGCATATACTTGCATGCACCTACACAACATAACCACACACAACATGCACCCCCCCCACACACATACACAACATGCACCCCCCCCCCCCCCCCACACACATACACAACATGCACCCAAATGCACACACACATACACAACATGCACCCACACACACACACACACACACACACACACACACACACACACACACACACACACACACACACACACACACACAACATGCACCCACACACACACACACACACACACACACACACACACACACAACATGCACCCACACACAACATGCACCCCCCACACACACACATACACAACATGCACCCACACACAACATGCACCCACGCACACACATACACAACATGCACCCACACACACACCCGTACACATACATACACATGCACACACATGCGCACCCTCGCACACAGGCTATCTCCATAGCAACTGAGCTGGAGGACAAGATGGGTGAGGGTGTGATCAACGCAAACATGGGCACGACCTATGAGATGTTGTGCAACCTTGAGCAAGCTTTGGAGCACCATGACAAGGTTAAGGAGGGGGAGAAGAAGAAGAGGGAAGGAGAGGAGGGAGGGAGAAGAGAGCAAGGAAGAGGAGGAGGAGGGGGAGAAAGAGGAGGAGGGATTAGAAGAGGAAGGGGGGAGGGAGTCTGTACAAAGATTGAGTAAGATGGAATGGAAAAGGGAGGGACAATTAAGATTGTCATGGTAAAGGACTCTACACTGATCTGGCAAGTTATTTTATGCACTTCTAATCCCCCCTCCCCCCCCCCCCCTACCACCACCACCACCACCACACACACACACACACATACACACAGCACCTGGAGGCCATGAAGTCTGTTGACAGTCTGTACGGGCAGGCCCTGGCACTGGCCAACATTGCTAAGACCTATCAATACATGGCCAATCTCAGCAAGGCCTGCGAGACCTTAGAGCTGGTGAGTACCATGTCTCGGGATCTCTGGAACACCTTCTTTCTTCTATCCTCTCTCCCCTCCCTTCCTTCCAGCTCTTTTGAAATCCCTTTACCACCTAAACTGTTTCCTTCTATCAATCTCTCTTCCTTCTCTCCATCCTCTCCCTTCTCTTCCTCTTTCTCCTCCCCCCCCTCCTCCTCCTTCTCCTCTTTCTCGCCCTCTTCCTCCTCTCTCTTCTTGATCTCTTTTCCCTCCCCTTTTCCCTCCCCTTCTTCCTCCTTTCTTCCTCCCCTTCTTTCATCCCATTCTCTTTCTCATGAGCAGCACAGCTCCTCTCTCATTACCTATAACCACAGTAACCAGTGAACTTGAAACTGTTTTTAGATAACTGAGCAGCACAGCTGGAGTCTAGCCTAAACAGTGAATTCTTTAAGTGCCCACTAATAATGAATGTGTGAATCTGCTTAGTGTGCAATGTACTATGGGGTGCTGTTTGTCTCAAAATTATGGCACATTTTCAATTAAAGGTGCATATTTTCAATTAAAGGTGCATATTCATAAATCACGATGCAGATTTATAAATCAGGGTGCAGATTTATAAATCACATATGTACCTGAATTATAAATGTGCCATAAGAACGTAATTTTGAAACAAACAGCGCCCAGATTTAGTGTGCAATGAACAGCAGACGTTTGTAAGGAGGTGTGTAATATGATACTACCACGTACTCTGTTGTGACCTTGTGGCACTTCTCCCCCACATGTGGTAGCATACGCCACAGCCATGATTCTGCTGAGTGTGCATGTAGCTACCTACACATACTAGGAATACGCATGCGCAGAGTATGCCTCGCGCAGAAGAATATCCGGAAATATGCAAGTAGATATCCGTTGTAACCACATGTAGCGTGTAGGTGCTAGGTGCTGGGGACGAGGTATAGCGGTGAAGATGGCAAAGCGGTCGTCTGAAGAGTGAGCAAAGTGTCGTGCGAGTCTAACGTTTGTCCTACCTGTCTCATTTAGACTCTCGATCCCTGTATACATCGCTTCTTCCTCAATCTGTCAGACTCTTTCTCCTTTGCCTTACTCTATTCTGATGCAGTGTCCCTTTGTTTCCGTTTTCGCTCTCTAGCACGATCATGCTTGGACTGCTCCTGCTCCATTTCGGCTCTTGCACGATCTTTTTCACACGTCAATCGCCTCCTGGTTGGACCAGTACCACATAGCCCCTGCTCCATTCCGGCTCTCGCATGATCTTTTTCACACGTCGATCGACTCCTGGTCAGACCAGTACCATGTGGCTAGTAGTCTGGGGATCAGACCACAGAGACCATGCCCACGCAATTAAAGTGTGACGGACATACATACCATACATACAAATGCGAACTGACTACACTGCACAATTAGTAGCCTCGCGCTAAGGCGCTTGGCAATTACATATATGACCTACGTACGCTATAATGTTACATTGGGAATAAATGTTGCTGGTACGTAACAATGACCATTGAACTATATTAAGCCATCTATCTCTAAGCCAAACTGATCTATAAGGTGGGCTAATTGACTGTTTCAGACAGTGTCTAACTTCTCTATATACCTTCTTCTTTAGTGGGCCAGCTAGCCTTCATGCTTGATACCAATTATCATCACTCTCCTTGGCCTCCTCACCATCACTACCGTAGATTGGGAAATTTTCCGGTGAAAATAATCTGCCTTTTAAATATTCGTGTTAAAAATACTTCATTGCTCAACGGTTCCGCAATGTAGCACATATTTTTTGCACATTTAATTTTTGTCACTCCGGTGCACCGATGAAAATATTTTAATTGCGAAAATTCCCGATCTACAGTAGTAATGAAAATTGTACACAAATCAAGTTTCATCTGGTCTTATTGAATACCTGTGTATCTAGTCCAAAAAACAAGATGTCCCATGCCTTAGAACTAACTGCAATTGATTGCAGAACAAAAACATACATGTGGAGGAGTGTGTTGTTGAGAGCAGTTGCTAGTGCTTGGTAGCTATGCAAGAGTAGCTATACATCAACTAAGTTGGCTGCCTGGTGTCTTGTTCCTACTGCTGTTCCCAACCTGACCACACTTGTGGTGGGAGGGCTGCCTGGTATCTCGTTCTTACTGCTGTTCCTAACCTGACCACACTTGTGGTGGGAGGGCTGCCTGGTATCTTGTTCCTACTGCTGTTCCCAACCTGACCACACTTGTGGTGGGAGGGCTGCCTGGTATCTTGTTCTTACTGCTGTTCCCAACCTGACCACACTTGTGGTGGGAGTGCTGCCTGGTATCTTGTTCCTACTGCTGTTCCCAACCTGACCGTACTTGTGGTGGGAGGGCTGCCTGGTATCTTGTTCCTACTGCTGTTCCCAACCTGACCGCACTTGTGGTGGGAGGGCTGCCTGGTATCTTGTTCCTACTGCTGTTCCCAACCTGACCGCACTTGTGGTGGGAGGGCTGCCTGGTATCTTGTTCCTACTGCTGTTCCCAACCTGACCGCACTTGTGGTGGGAGGGCTGCCTGGTATCTTGTTCCTACTGCTGTTCCCAACCTGACTGCACTTGTGGTGGGAGTGTTTGGAAGCAAAAACATGCACTGCCCATGCACAACTGGGGTGCATCTCTCAAGTCTTGGAGATATGATCTCCACTTTGGAGGAGTCGGGAATAGATACAAACCTCTATGCATAGATAGTTTGGAGTTATGGAGTCTTTCTGCAATTGAAATGAAGCTACGACCTTTGTTACTTGCATTTTTAAAAGTTGCCAATCCATTTTTATCCCTCTCTATGCAGCTTATTTCAGTCCAGAAGCAGTTAAAACAGGATGATAGTGTGGAGAGTTCCCTGGCCCAGCTCAACCAACTCAATGAACTCCGAGGAGAGAAGCCAAAAGGTGTCAGCAGTAGCAGCAGTGGAGCAGGCCTCAAGAGCACTTGGAAGAGGCTCAAGGGCAAGAAGAAGAAGCAGAGCAACCTCACAGCTCCAGAGACTAATTTGCCGTCTCTTGAATCAGACCACTCCCCCTCCTCTTCACCATCAAGAAAAAGAAATAGCCTTGGTCCACTGAAGGAGAACGAAGGGGAGAGCGGTGAGGGGAAGGGGAAAGGGTTGTTTGGAAAGTGGTCTGCAAGTAAAGATAAGCAGCATACCATCACAAAGCAGGACTCTGTAAGCCAAGAGACAGTATCTAATTCTCCTTCCTACACCTCACCTGGCAGTAGTAGCAGGAGGAAAAGTCCCATGGGGAGCGGAGAAGACTTCCACAGACCAGAGAGTCGGAGCAGTATGGAAGACAATTTGCTGAGCCAAAAGAGCGATATGAGATCCTCTGATGAGTACTTAGATGGTGATAAAACCTCACGCCACATGAATAGCTCCAAGATTGACCTGGTGTTATCACAACCCACTGATTACTCTCAGACATCAGCAAAACTCTCACGCTCCCAGTCTGAGAACTTTGTCACTCACAAAGATCACCTCAGCACACAGTCCTCCTTTGTCACTCACAAAGATCACCTCAGCACACAGTCCTCCACTGATGCCAGTGTCCAAGTGATGCCTCTAGAAGATGAGCATGACCCATCCCTGAGTGGTGAGCAAAACTTGATGGATCGTGGTTTCTTGCCAAATGGCCATCTCGTGCTCAGTGAGGAACAACAGCATGAACTGATGGAGAGGGACTTCACGAAAGGCTGTCCCTCCATCTACGCAGAGTATGGTGATAAACAACACAAGATGAACTTGAGAGGAGTGCAGGAGTTATTGGAATCCTCTGGAGAAATGGAACCTGTTGACTTGGGTGTGATACAAGAATGGGATGGGTGGGTGATGGCTACAAGAGACATTGTGTAAGTATGCTACCAGCAAGATATCTATTGCTTAGTCGATAGTTAATTGCTTAGTCAAACTTCATCATTGATTCTTTTACTGGTGAAAAATTTGACCAAGAAGTCACTATCTCCTTGTGTACCATGCCACTATAGTTATGTTCTCATAACATTCTACATGATTTGTCAATGTGTTTTCGTTTGTGTTAAGTTAGCTCAATGTGTAGTCTCAATTCCTGAGAATCTTGCATTATTAGAGGTGATTAAAAACATGGGGGTTGGAAGGCAAAGGAATGATCAATTGAGATACCTTTCAGAATAGGAATAGCACATGACCTTCTCCTTCCTCCTCTCTTTACTCTCTACCACCCTCACTCACACACACACACACACACACACACACACACACACACACACACACATACAGAATTCAAGAGTCAAAGGAGTCTCAATTGATATGAGTGTAATTTTAGAATAGTATTTCAGGTAAGGCCAATAGACTTTCACTTCTCCTCCCCCATGACTGGTAGTTTTACACACACACACACCTCTTCTCCTTATGCAGAGTGTGCACCTGCAGATCTGCTGACTGAGTACCAGCACTTATCCAGTTGGCATATAATGTTTCATATCACTTTGTACCATTCACAATTGTGCATGACATATAGAAGGTAATATTGTTTGTATGGCGTGTTATAAACATTCAGAATTCTCTGCACCCCTGATCTTCACAAATCAATCATCCAAACCACATATATTGTTGTTTAGCCTGATTTCTGGTGCTGAGGACCAAGTTATTTTTGTTATAAGCCACCACATGCCATAGTACTTAGTTAATGATCATTGTATTCATGTTTGAATCTGTATCGCACTTCACTTGAATTATGTATTGCACTACATAAACTCAGTTTTGATATTTGCTGCACCATCTAACTGCCTCCATTTTTGTCCATGCATGACTGGATAGCTCCAGCCTGGATATGGTGGCATGTTCTCACTTTAATTCCAGCCTCGTTTCCACCATGTAAAGTATAGCTGTAAACTTGTGCAAATGACAAAAGCTGCATGGAATTTCATCCCATGAATATTTTTGATTATTTCCACAATCCTTGAAGAACAGCAGTTGATAGTAAATAATATTCACCTGCTGCAATTGAATTATTTCCACAATCCTTAAAGATGAGCAGTTAATTGTTGTAAATAGTCCTTGACCATTCACCTCTTGCAATTAATGCTTGGTGAATGTGTCTGGGAAACAATAACTTCTTGACCAACAGCTAAGAGACGACTGATGGCACATGCACCCAGATTTTGTTGGAAGGTGGACTCAATATGCATGAACAATCAACAAATCATGTCTGCATGCATGAAAAGGGACAGCCCTAAAGTCATCCACTGTGCAGGACATGTTTCAGCCTCATCAGCTGCACTGGGGTGACTGGGAGCTGAGGGCTGCTATCTCACAGAATGCAGTCAGGTGGCTGGCCACATTCATTGATAAAGGAGGGTATGCCACATACTAACTCATGTATGCATTGTAGATTTGGAATCCCATATTCATAACCTTGTGACATTGTGTTTGATGCAGCTATGTACTGCCGTGCACACAATCATGACTGTATAGCTAGCTACATGTAGCTATACTGATTTGCTACCAAATTGACAATTAAACAGTAGTCAGAAGCTGGATGGTTGAGAACAAGATCATACACTCCTAAGTTGTTAACTAACTCCAAATGTAGCAGAGCCTCTGACAGTTGCTCCAGCCATTCAAGCAACATTACTGTAAATGAGTGAGTTAGCTAATTTGAAATGCTGAATACAGGAAAACATAACACAGTGGTTTTCACCACAGCCATTGAAAACACACACATCTGTATTATGTACTTGGTTTATAGTGCTAATTAATAGCTCTATCGAGCATGAAAATATCCATGGCTACAGTGCAGCTATATACATCTTGCTATGGTTGCTCACTGGATCACTTGTGTTACTGCTGGAAGTGAAGAGAGAATTTGAACATGCGGTTTTGTCAAAAGTATAATATTTTCATGTTGAGTGATTGCATGTATGGGATCCCACTTTTAATTTTGTAGGGTGTGAACTGCGTGTTAGGTTGGGGATGGTCAATGAAAATGCCATGTATAGAATACAGTCAGTGAAATGTGCATATTTACGTGTTACAGCAGGAGAATGAGAGTGATATGATATAATTATGTACCAGGTACTTGAAAGGTTTATAGGTACATATACATATGTACCTATTATAATGCACACATAATGTGTTCACATAAACAACAACAACAACACCAAAAGGGCAACAATCAGCAGTCTGTGGCTGTTGGAGAGTCTAATGGAGAAATACCTGGAGACTCTGATATGTCACTAGATTCGCTAGCTCTCAGCCAGCGTGTTGAAGGTGTTCTTCCTCTTGGAATTCCATAGCCAGGCACTTGCCTGCGGTTGGTGCTTGGTAGTTCTGTCAAAACATCATCATCATCTTCTTCATGTTCATTGTACTGGTTGACATTCTTCAGTGCAGACGGAGTTTGAGCTGAAGGATTCATACCAAGATAACGATCATGTAGCTGTAGCATTTGTTCTTTCTTCTGGCTTCCGGTAAAATTGTTAATGGGTGTCACGATCGCAGGACCTGGTCCATCAGAAACGGCCACAGATCTCCTTTGGTGTTTGTTGTTGTTTCGCTTTCTGACGAAAAGTACATAAAATACACTGCAAATTACTAGTCCAAATGGTATTCCAACTGCAAATCCGCCTACTGAAGCACCAACAAGTATTGGAATAGAGATTTGTGGTGAAGTTGTTTGCTCCAGTCCGTCACTAACTGGTGGGGTTGGTACAGACTCACCGGTAGGGGTCGAGGAAGAATTGCAATCAGTGTCGATGTCTGAAGTACTTGGTGATGAATCGGAGTGCTGGTTTGAGCTCGAGGAGGCCCTGCTAGTAGGAGGGTTGGTTGGTTGTGGTGTTCTTGTGGCTGCATAACCAACTTGGCAGGTTGATGGCCGTGCAGTTGGAGTGGGCCGAGTACCTACTGAAGGTCGCTCACCACAGGTGGCAATAACATCATTTTCTGAGGCAAGAGATGATTGAAGCTGAGGCGAGGAAAAGCGAGATGCAGCAGTTATTTTCAAACAAGACGTGTTGAGTGAATCCCACACACAGTAAGGGTCTTTGGAATCCAAGCATTCAAAGCATCCATTATATTGGGAACAATTGCCAAGTGCAAAGGACATGATACGGGCATCTGTTGTTGCAGAGAGGTATCGAATTTCGTCAACATTTTTGTAAACGACAACATTACTGACAGCTCCACCTGCCTTACTGATTATGTGTTCTCCCTGCACAGATCCATTGGTCACAAGCTGCCTAATCTCACCACTGCGAAGACTGTAGTAAAGGACTTCTTGCTGCACTCCCCTATACTCAATCACATCTACAGCTATCGAAGTGATTTCATCCCCTGAGATGGAATGAATTGGTTGAGGGTTCATTGCAGTAGCAGGGTTCAAGACTAACTGGTTTTGTCGGGCCTGCTCTGGTGTTCTTTGTGGGTCACCTGCCCCAGGGCATGAAAATGGTCCCGGGTTATCATTACGCCATGATGTGCGCTCCATATTAGCTGGTACATAGTAGGTACCTTCTTCAAAGACTTGTGTCAGACTCCCCGGCGTAATAGACTGAGAAAATGAGAACTTGCAAATTGCTGCTCCTTCTGGGCCATTTGCTGGTGCAGAAAACACACCATAAAGAATTGGTTCAGTAGTATTTAGTAAGAATGTTGCTTGTAGCTCATCATAGTCATATGGTATTGAGCCGCTTTCTCCGCTGAAAGTACATCTTATTCTAGCTTTCTGGAAGGTCAAAAAAGTGTCTGTTTCACCTGAACCCGCATGTCTTTGAAATCCAACTTGATCACTTTTGCACATCCTAATCGCTCGTGAATATACAACGTCTCTGCCTAAATTAACCTCATATGCTGGCTCTCTAACAAAAAAATAAACGTGGTCACCAATTTCATATGCAGAGACAAATTCCGGTCGGTTGAGCCACAAGGGATCTGCGCTTGGAGTCTCTATCCTAAAGGCGCCATCCCTTTGCAATGGACGGGGCGCCATTCCAATAGTCCGCTGCGGCGAGTACGGTCTGTAGTACGTACCCGAGTAAAACTGGCCATTAGTTGTGAGGACTCCCACAACCGATCTTTCGCTGTGCGGACTGAATCCTGTATCTTCGCGATCTTCCGGTGTCATAAAATAGTTGTTAGATATATCTGTGCGGGCATGCAGCCTACATTTTGGGACGTATGCATTCGTTCCGCAGACAAGTATTCTGTCGACTTGACGCGATTCATTCACTGCAGACGGTGGGATCGGCTCGATCACTCGAATGAAATTTCTGCACTCCGATGAAGGGTTTAGTTGCACATTCAGACAGTTTTGTATTGTACTGTTAGTCGGGCTTAAATCAACTGCTTCGCTAGACTGCAAATCGAAAGTGAACGATAGTAGAACGTCCTTTGCGCCTACGAACAGTCGATCGCCCACCAGCCTTATGCGTCCGGGGGGTGAAGGGAGGCTACAAGAACGGCGGCCATACGTTGAACTTTGGCAACTGGTACTTGCCGCTGCGGCTCCAATAATTGTAATGCACTGGACGAGACAATACACTAAAAGCGACCTGAACTCCATGCCTATCTATCTAGCACAGCAAGTCTTAGCTGAGTTATCACAGCGTTGCAAGCATAAATATTGACACAATTACCGGAAGCGAAATGTTAATTTTAATAGACTACTTCCGTTTAATTAAACTACCGCAGGTGGATCCAGATATGCCCCATGGCTACCAGGTATTTTCGAGCCACTTGGAGATTCAAGGTGAGCTGAGAACCGAGGAGGGCTTTGTTACAATATAACAGATCCGAGCAGCTGGCTTGTGCAAACAAGAATGGTTTTATAGTGAAGGCAAACCCTTAATTTCGAACTTGACATGTGAAGTTCGTCTGCCTTTATCCTTTTCCAGGGCCTGAGCTCAAGGTACATTTTTACAGGAGCACCAAAGCGGATACGGAGTAAGTGAGAGCGCACATACTGCAGCTGTATAGAGATGAGTGTATGGTGTGCATTATTTAGAATTTTCTGCATAGCGAGTCGGGTATTGTCCTCAGATCCCCACTGCAATAAGTAGTATGAGAGAGGGGGTGAGGTGGTTGTGGTCGGTTTACACATTGGTGCTAGTAGCCAATACCTAGCCTTGTACCTAGTCTCGCGTGGCCACACCCCGTTCCAGAACGGGGTGTGACCACGCGAGACTACCTCGTACCTAGGTGCGCAGAAAGAGAAATTATAGCCTGGGTACAAGGCTAGCCAATACCTGCCAATACCAATGCACCAGACCACCCATGGTCTAAGTAAAGGGACAGGCATACAGTGCACATGGTCTAAGTAAAGGGACAGGCATACAGTGCACTCATACAGTTGCTAAAGACACAAGTTCTGCTACCCCATAACGCTGGGTGTAATCTATGAAGGGCTTGGATCTGACAATGGCATGTGGTGTCATCATGGCAATTTAATGGTATGTTAACCGTAGGCAAGAGAAGTCTAGTACTATGCAGAGGTGAATGAAAAATCTGGATTGATGGATGATGGATTATAATCTAATGGTAACAACTAGGGCATTGCAACAGCCTGGCTGCCTGGCACCATAGTTAAGTCCCATGATTGACTTGCACTTCCGTGTAGCTACTGTATGGCACTAAACTTTCGCGGGTCTTTAATTTAATGAAGTTCACAAATTTTCAATCATTAGCAAATTATTTCCGCGAAAAATTTTGACGCATGAACAACTTATTTTACGCTCTGACTGAAAGAGCGTCGATGGACAACATCCTGAGGCTAAGCTGCTGAATCTGCAAGGAACACTCTCCACAGAGATACCTTTGAAGCAGGCATTGCTTTGTTAACAGCTGTGGACAATGGTATGACAGTGCGTGTTAGTCTTGTATGCCATACTCATAATACATTACATGTGTGGCGTGCGTATGGTTTAGGCAGCAAATTGACGAAATTGTTTCAACGTAATCTTCAAAAACTGCTGTTTGCGAAAATTTAGACCCTCGAAACTTTACACTATATGGGATTAGCCTCGTTCCCAGGCTCTCCCTGCTAAGGAGGGGGAGAGCCTGGGAACGAGGCTATTGTGGGATAGGGTAAGAGTTAGGTTAGAACAATTTTAATCATTACAGCCTGGTTGTTTTTTGTTTGTGGAGCACTTTTTGAGCCCACTTGTGGTTCATGATTTGCTAATCCATCGTTCTGCATTTTTCAGACACTGTCTATGAAGTGACTTGTACCTGAGAAAGATGGCATTATACTAGAATAAAATATGAGAATTTGTTGGCTAATCCAAAGGGGAGAGGCTAAGTTCACCGCGATCCATGTTGCGGTTACATCATCTTATTAAAATACCCATAAGAGACTACCGAACCAACAAAGACAAAGATGTTTTATGAGACCAGAGGGAAAAAAAATGTAGTGCATTCTCTGGCCCCTGCCCTAACCCTTTCCCTTAACCATTTGGCCAACAAGTCACTTCAGACGACCAGCACATTGAATGGTGTAATGTATTTAACCAACGGCAGCGCAATGGATTATAATAAGGTGTGTGATGGATTATAAATGAATATTTAAATGGATATTTAATAAGATGACATAACCGCAACATGGACCGCGGTGAACTTAGCCTCTCCCTAAGATTAGTCCAAAGGAGTAACCATTGTCAGAGGTGTATGTGTCTGTACTTTGCGGTCACATTGGTCAGTGTTTACCTGCAAAAGGAGTATGTGGGTTGTGATTTGGAAGCAGGAGGGGTTAGAAGGGTCCACATGCTTGGCTGAGCCTCTACTGTTTGTTTGCTCTTAAGCTTACTTAAGCAGGTTAGGTGCTACCACAGGTGCACGGAGTGTAGCGGCTCCAGAGTAAGTTCTGCAAGCATTGTTACTGGTGTATCGTAGATTGGAAACTTTTGCCCCTGAATGAATTTCGTCGGTGTGACAAGTGACAAAATTTATCATGTAAAATGTTTTAGCATGTGTCAGTGCTAGAAAGTAGCATAGTTATTTTTTTCGTGTTTCATTTTGAAATGCAAGGACAAGAATTTCATGATCTGTGAGATGCGCAGATTGTCATCTTAGGTCATGTCCAAATACACATTCCTGCAAGATTATTTAATGAAGCACTACATGGATCTTAATCTCTAACTATGCAAAGTTCACTTAGATCATCATTCCAAATGTGAAGAGTCATTCCAGTAGTTATGAAGTTCTTGGAATCCTCTTTATAGTTAGGAGGTCATTGGGTCCAAAGTCAAGCATGCCCTTACAAGTTTATTAGTGTGCATCTCCAGTGTGATCAAGTCGCTGGTGTACTTCATACTGTAGATTTATGGGTAATAGTCTGCTGGGACACTTGTCTGCTTACTATGGCTACAAAGTGAGCTACTTCAACGGTTTTTCCTGTACACATTCACTACCCTCCCTACTTTATATTCAAGAGGTTTCGTTGTGCTGGGATGAATTCTGTGTGACAACTTTTAGATCTCATGAAGCACGCCCACCGGAAATATCCCGCCACCTTAATAATGACATAATGTCTGATCACAGTTTGTAGATAAATTTTCACCAACTGGAAGTGTCATCATGGTTGGCAATCAATCGCTGCCAAAACCCCACCCACCAACAGGGACATAAAAAGCCTGCATGGACAGTTAAAATGGAGATGGACAGGATTGAGAAAAACTAATCTCTGCTTGGCCTAAGGTCTGAGGCTGTTGCATTAGACTCCACCACTATAGATGCTGACATCTGTTTCTTGACAAGAAGTGTGTCCACCGGAAAATTGATTGGATGAACCTCAATTACCCAAATATTGTACACGTGGTTCGTTGATTGTTCGTGCATAGATATGTAGTGAGGATAACATACCTCTATGCCATACTGCATATGGACCATCTGTTACTTCCGGGGGAGTACCAATACCTTGCATTGCGTTTGGCGGCTGTTTGCTATGCACCTGTTTCAAACTGTGTGCATGTGCCATTCCTGTCTCATGCTTGGCAGCCAATATGGTCTACGTTACGTAAGCAATTGGTAGGGAATGTGGCAGTCGTTTAGTGGTACTTGCTACAAACTGCGTTGGCATTTCATGTATATTTGTAATGTTGGCTGCCAGCTACATCCCACCTGCACTCATTTATGCTTGTTCACAATCATACGTTACCACGTGTCTATGCACACACACACACGCACACACACACACACATGCACGCACGCACACACTCACACACACACACACACACACACACTTTAGGGTTCTACTCTATCCCTTCATTTCAGCAAAGTTGTCAACATTTGAGGTGGTAAGTATTGGAGAGAGAAGGTAGCCATAACTGGAGTGGTGAGTATATAGCCTCATTCCCAGGCCTTCCGGATCATTTGTAGTATGCAAAAACAGAGTGAGAAGGCCTGGGAATGAGGCTAATGAGTATGAGCGTCTTCTAGGCTGGGTGAAGGTACATGATACTCACTTATATACGTGAGGACCATAGCAACACTAATGTGTCTTCAGCCCTGTGCACTACGTATGTATATAGGTCTCATACTTGCAATACTAATATGTGCATGCCGGTACCAAAATTCACTTTCTGACCTTCGAATAACCTTCAAATTGTCTGTATGATTGAGGAGGATTGTGAGGGCTGGTGGTTGCCCCTGTGGTCATAGTTTAGTAGTCAGAGCACTGGCAGTTCAAGGCAAGTGCCCTGGGTTTGATACTTGGTGACTGCATGGCTTTGTAATTTCCTCTATTTTCACCTCATATCCTCAAACGTGCGTTTGTTTACAGCTGCGGCAAGGTGTTCCAAAGCATTGCTGCTAATTGCTTAGAAGACATCTTAACGTGCATGTTTACAAGGGGAACCATTCAATGTGGAGAGTTTTGACTGTGTTGTTACTTCCTCCTTCCTCTACTGTTGGTAAACAACCAGCTAGGCCCAGGGCTTCTCTTGTTTGGGGAAGGATACTCTAATTTCTGTGCAGACCCTTTCAACAGGGGTTTATTCCCAGATCGTCCCCAACAGGAAAGAAACAAATTTCTCTTACCGTTTGTTGTATTCCTTCTGGTTGGTGATTTACCTAGAACCTCTTCAAAAAGAAATGAGTGTTGTTACCAGTTGGTAATTTATGATTTTGGTGGTGAGTATGGTTTTTAGTTGGTAATTTACCTAGGATTGTACCAATGCTGGGGTGCACAGACACAATCTTTCTCAGCTAATGTACTTAATGAGCAAGAGATATTGGTAGTGTTTTTTGTTAGAAAAGCTCCATATTTGGGCACTCCTTTATTTAGCCCTGTGCTGTTCCACCACTATTAACTGGGGGTGTGGCAGCTGAGCTGGTAGCCAGAGTTGAGTTATTGGTCAACAGACCGTTCAGCTGCTGTCTGCTGATTGCCATACACCTCCAGAAACTGCTGTAACCAGCCTGCTTTACAGTCCCATTTTAAACATTGTGATTTCGTGGATTTTCACAGAATTTTTCAGAGGGGTTAGAATTAGTTGTTAGAGATGCACGCTGCTTGTGTGTCCATGTACGTTCCCAGATTTCAGCATCATCAGGCTGTGTGTCGGTGAAGGTCTCATAATAATACATTCTGTTTGAATTCTGTTTGAATGCATACCACACAGGTGAAACAATTTCCAAGAAGTATGAGAAGCACACCAACAATAGGCACAGATGGTCAATGTGGTCCAGCCAGCTGGATTTACTCCAGAATATGTTCCCACATTATTTTAGCGTCATCAGGTTGCGTCGTTTCAGTGAAGGTCTCTCTCCTGGGAAAAATTATTGTTCCACCTGTTGTGGTTACAGGGTATGCATCATTCAAAACGGAATTGAAATTGACCGTTTATAGTATGAGAAACACGCCAACAATAGGCACAGATGCTATCGCAATCATCAGTGACAATGTGGTCCTAGCCAGCTGGATGTACTCCAGGATATGTTCCCACATTATACCACCCTTGACCTCAGCTCCATGTCTTTCAGTCAGAAATTTTAACAATGGGTCATCGCCCCATTGGTCAGGGCTACAAACGAAGCCTTGTTGTGTTCATGGGATGGAGTGACAGACTAAACTTCTAGTTGGTCTCTGCTCTGCTGGCGCCCGACAAATTTGGTGATTAGGACAGAAATTGTCTTAGCAAGCAGAGTTCTGGCTGCAATGTGTGCCTAAAGCCTGTATATTGTGCTTGTAGTCATAGAAATATGGCACCCAAGGAATGGAAAGAAGAAAGTAATGGGTCACAAGTTGAAATTGAATAGTGTCCAGGTTTTTATTTCAGCTGCTTGGCGCCAGAGTTGGCAGGCAGCTGATTTTTCTATGGAGCTCAGAGGTTGAATTACAGAAGTGGAAGTGGTCAGTAGTCTCACTAGCAGAGGTCAGAGGTCATGGCATAAGGTCAGTTCTTTCACAATATGGTAGCCATCACCATGGTAACAGGTTTTTCTTCCTTTTCTTGAGACACATGAAAGGTCTGGGTTAACGAGGACAGGGACAATGCCTACCAAGTACGTATGTTAGATTTTTTTTGCATATGACTTGTTTGTGTTCTTGTTGGGTGAATATCATCTGTACTGTATCAATTTACAAGCATTATGGCCACCTTCTCACAACTAATTTAGCCAGTTTACTCGTGTGGTATTGAAATGAAAGTTTCTTGCGATGCAGTAAAATATTGATACTCTAATTAATCGTGACAGCACTACTTGCTTGCACGCTTCAAATTTTGTTTCGAGCATGCACAACTTCGGATTGGATTAGCTTTCTCTAAGGAGATGTAAACAGCCTGTTTATGCCTCCACCATTGTGACACTAACCAACTTAAGTGCTTCTGATGGACTTAATTTAACTCAGTTACAGTTTTTGGGATACCCAATGTAATAATATCATATTTAACCTGATATGTTGTTGTTGTTGGTGGTAGCAATTAGCAATGGATTCCTTTTGCGTTAGATCCGTGCTAGGTAGCTCAACCTTTTAATTACACTAACTGGCAATAATTAGCTGGTACAGTCTCTCGTGTGTCTGTGTCTGTGTCTGTGTGTGTGTGTGTGTGTGTGTGTGTGTGTGTGTGTGTGTGTGTGTGTGTGTGTGTGTGTGTGTGTGTGTGTGTGTGTGTGTGTGCGCGTGTGTGCTTGTGTGCATGGTGACAATACTAGTGATTTCAGTTCTGCTTGAAATGTTGCTCACTCTGTGACCATGTGCACACATACTGCACGACTGCTTTATGCCAAGAAACTGCACAAACGCTCTGCATGAGTCTCTCACTAGCCTCATTCCCAGACCTTCCCCGCTTCCAGTTTTTATTTGCCTGCAGTCTCTGTTTTTGCATGGCCTTGTTCCTGGGGTCCCCCACTCCGGAACTGGGGAGCCTGGAAACCAGGCTACGTAGTATTGCATACAGCAAGCTATCATTAACTGAAGGTGGAGAAGGCCTGGGAACGAGGTTATCTCTCACTCACTGAACACATTATTTTAGCTGTGGTATGTGATGGGAAATCATGTTGGCAACAAATTCTTCAGATCCAGCAGAGACAATTGCTGTTTCAGGTTAATTATTTATTGGATGCCTTTTGCAATTGGTTTTCTAGCTACATTACCTTGGTTAGCACTTTTCCCAACAAAACCACTAATATTATCACAATTAGCACTGCCAGTATTATTACCATGTATAAGTTAGATAGTTAGCGGTATAGTTAGCACTGCCAGTAATGTTACACATGTGCAGGTTAGATAGTTGGTAATATTACTAGTAATATTACTGTGTACATTAGCAGTATTAACACTGCAATCTGGCAGTTGTAGTGGTAAGGCTTTCAGTTTCCATTTTGGGGCCATTCACTATATTTCTTTTTTGATTTTCAAGTCTGTTGTTGGAATTGGATTGAATGAAAACTACCTGTACGCAAAAATGAAGAGAAGATTATCTGTTACTAACTTAGCTCGTAGAGTTGCTTGCCGACGTTTCGACTGAATGCTCCAGGGCGAAAGTGAAGAAGTGTGAACAAACGCTGCTATTTATAGCCATACACTACTGAGGATACACATCATTGGAGGTCAAAGGTCGGTGAGGATTGCTCTTCCCTCCCTGCCTCCTCATCACAGCGATCCAGCAACCAGGGACTTCCAGTCCTCCATCTTGGTTGAAGTGCTTCTCTGAGGGTGCCATCTGGATATGCAGTTTGATTGACCCGGCTAAACTCGCTTGGACAAGCTTCCTCTGCCATCTGAGGGCAAGAAGAAGGACGATTTGAGACTGCTGTTGTTAGCCTCATCCCCAGGTCCCTCAGGGGGGGGGGGGGGGGAGGGGGACGAGGCTATGTTGTCTTGAGCTTTAAACATCACAGATCTGTGCAGGCATCAATAGTCGTCGTGACTTTGAAGCTTGTTTCAAAGGTCAAAGGTGACAGTACATGAGCATGTAAAAGCCATACTATATCTAAATCTCATTCTGAAAATGGACTTGAGAAAATCGGTGTACCAAAATGGTTGTACTGTCCTTCAAGTAGTGCCAAGAAATATGAGCTGGACACCCGAAACGCTAATTGCTGATATTTTCTGATAGCTTACATACCTGTGTAAACCATGCCAGACACAAAAGAGCCGTATTTCTCGATAGACAGGTGGAAAATCTCATACTCCTTGAGGAGGAATGCAGTGGCTTTAATGAGAGACAGGTGGTTTGACACTGTTGAACTTTTTTATCTCATGAGTCAACTGGTCGTGGACTAGCAACATACCAACTGGTCATGGACGAGCAACTTACCAGTTTAAAAGGCAAGTGAGTCGAGAGAGCCAAGTTTGACTGCTTGAGCTTGTTGAAAACCTCTCTAAAGCTGTCCATAGAGCGCTTCTTGTAGCAACCAAACAATATAATGATACACACTATAGATGCATGTTAACACTAGAACTATGGTGACTGCTATTTTATAAGTTTAGTAGGCGTGGTCAATTAATTGACAGTGTTGATCAGTGAAACGTGTATCACGTGTTTACGAGCAATAAGTTTGCTGTGCTCACTTCTCATACCCAGGATGGTCTGGGAATGAGTCTAGTGTACGTTGCAAATGACTTCACATGCTACGCACATTCTACTACCAAAATGAGTATGAATACTTAATCTGTTGGGAGCATGGGTGCTAGTGTAGACGAGTCGGAAGCCTCCAAAATTATGCAATTTTGTTGTCTGCTGCATTCTCCGACTAGGAATATAGACTACATACATACATACTATATGTAGCTACATATATAACCCAACTTATGACCACATCTGAAGTTTATACACCAAACATTCTAAAGATGAATAACAGCAAATTTCAGCCATTTTCTCCCTCCTGTTGCTTTAGTTTGAGAGTGTGCCTCTCAAGTAGGTGGCAAGTTGTCTCCGGTTTAATCTGTTCTCTGTTCCCTTCTCACCCCTCCCTTCCACCAAGTTTACTCTGTTCCAAAAATTGATCCACCCCATTCCTTACTGCACACACATTCTCATTGTGGTTTTGACCACAGTCATGCATGACATTTTATAATGGAATGTGGTCAAACCCAAAGTGTAGCCATACTGTCTGATCCCCTAGGCCTTCTAATCACACGCCACAAGTGATCATGGAAACGATAAAGGCCTGGAGCGAGGCCAGCCAAAGACAGAGACTAGCCATAATGTCTGACAGTAGCCACCCAACTGGCCTTCAGTGTGATTAAAAAACCCAGGGAGGGTGGCGGAGCGTTGGGACCAAGGTGCCAATGAATAGAGTCTGCTTGTGCTCCTTTCAGAGCCTTACCAGTATAGATGGCTAATTATTGCCATAGCAACCAGTCACTTTTATTGATAGAGAGATGCTGGAAGCTCGTTAGTCAGTTAACAAGGGACATTGACTGGTAGGTCTCTCCACAGATACAACTCACTGTTCTGTTGTTGATGTATGTGGAAGTCTCACATGTACATATAAGGAAACTAACCAAAGGATGAGCTTCATGCATGTCAATCCAATAGTGCTTTTCAGGGAATGGTAAATTCCTTAGTTTAACACTTACACCAGGGCTTTCAAGTTCAACTACCAGCTAATCATTAACATTTGTGCAGTTGGCACATTCATCATCCACTCATCACCCACTCCTCGTTGGATCATGCCCTTATTTGGTAGTCACCTTCCTCAGTAACTTCCTCTCACCTGAGGCTATGTGCTTCCTTGTTTGGTACCAAACCCAGCCAGACACAAACCCATTTCTTAGGCAGGTGTTCTGGGAATGAGTTTTCACATCAATTTGAGATATTTAGTGGTCCTTGTCATAGCTTCCTTAGGTGGGTGGTTTGGGAACAGCACAAGTTCTTCTTTCCTTTGTCGAGACATGTGGGTGCACTGGGAACACATTAGTCAGTTGATGAGGTCAGGGACAATGGCTACTAATTATGTTACATATGTAAAATTAACAGACCATGTAAGAGTGATTAGAAGTGGTACATAATACACATAGCCAATATTCTGACTGACTAATTAGCATACCAACCAACCAACACACATGGCGTAATACCAATTAGTGGGAGGAACTTCCTCTCTAGAGGCTGAATTAAGCCCTCTGATTGGTTAACTTTGTATACTGTACTTTGTGGGAGATATCTTTGTCTTCTGATGTCTGTTATGTTGATATAATCTTTTGTGTATGTATAATAATCTTACATTTTGTGTGTACGTACTTGTATGTAGGTTTTCACCAGTTAGGGTCTCTGATGGGACCAGACTGCTGTCTAGTTTCCATGGCAACCGGAGAGCTATTAGCACAACTGGCATTTTGAGTGAGTAATGTGTGTGTGTGTGTGTGTGTGTGTGTGTGTGTGTGTGTGTCATATGATTTAGGTCTTTTCACATCTTTTTCTAGGTGATGAATACCAGGTGGTAAGCACTCCACCTTTTGCCGAGTCAGTGACAGAAGGCGATGTCAAGTGGGAGAAGGGTGAGGGAGAGAACTTGGGTGGCCTTTTGTGCATACCTTGAGGGAGGGGGAAGGAGGGGGGGGGGGGGACATGCATCACTGAACAGTGTGGTGTATGATGTGAGAGTTGGAAAACTGGCACGCTGGAAATCATCAACAAGGTCACTGATGAATTCATTTTTGTGCAAGTTGTTATCATGCCAATAGTCAAAAGTTTAGAACACTATGTATTCTTGCAGTAATTCATCAAACTATTTTTGCAAAAAAATTTTATCCACATTAGAACATGCATCAATTGGCACATACAGTACATATGTGTGCATAGTGATCAGTACCCTCATGTGTGCTATTGTATTTCGAGTAGTGAAAGGTAAGAAGATGGGAGGATGAGGATGGGGCAAGAAGAAAGATGGGGGAGGAGAAAGCTATCATGTTTGCTTTGGAAAAGTAACAACTTTCAAGCCGTCTAGACCTAGAGCTGACATACCTGGAATATTATATGCCACCTGCTCATTCTCCCAGTGGGGATTATGCATAGGAAAAATTATCCTCGGTTCTCTTCTTTTATTGACAAATGTTTTCCACCAAGGGGTGTGCTTTTGCCTCGTTCCCAGGCTCTCCCCACTAATTAAGGAGGAGGAGTTAGGATTAGCAGGGAGAGCCTGAGCACAATGATTTTCACAGGTGGGCATGGCATATTGTCACGGATGCTTGGTAGCTTCGTACTTTGTGACTCTGAAGCTGTCCTTCATTAGCTGAATAATGAGCTCCTAGATCTATAGTGAGGAAGGAAAAATCTGTTGCCATGGTGATGTATACTAAAGCCACTTATGGACTGTTTGGATGAATTCACCATTGCATAGAGGTAATTCCACTTAGCTCATCTGCCTCAGGTTTCATTCCTGTTTTCTGCTGCGTGACCACAGCTATGCAGCTACTTGAAGAAGCCAGCAGTGTGTAATCGAGTTAGGTCAGGTACGCTTTGAAAGCCTGCGGTGGCACTTTACTACCAGGAAGCCTTGAGGGATGCTCTATCTTGTATGGCTCTCCTTAGCTCACTCTTGAGAAGCTTTGCCATATTGGGTGTGTCACCAAAACCCTGCACCTTTGTCCTCTCACATGTGTAACCCTACCACAACTTCTTGTGTGCACACACACATTTTCAAGCTTGTCAGCCAGTTGCCTTGATATTTAAAATTTTGAATGTTTGAATTTTTAAAATTTGAATTTTAAAATTTGTAATAACCCTTTAATAACCCTTTAGAAGTCTGTTTTTGGCTTTGGATCTTTACATTAAAGAAGCTGCACTCCAAGGTTCTAACTCTGACAATAACCTCTTTCTCTCTCTTCAATTAGCTCTTTGTTTAGTTGCTTATCACTAGACAGGGAAGCAGTTGAGAACGGCATGGTTATGGTTTTCTAAGACTTTCCTTCCTGACTGTCCTCAACCCTGCGTACGTTGATGCACATGCATTGGTTAGGCTGCGTGGCCTTGATACACAACACCTCCACACCTACCAAACTCAGTCACTCGATATGAATTCACCTGTTTTGTCTATTAATGTTATTTTGGCTCTGTATGAATTCCACCGTTGCTTATATGTTACTGAGACGTGAGTACAATAAACATGCAAGGTGTTGTTGAATGGAACTTTCAACTCAAACTTTCAACTCTCCACGTCCCTCCACATCTCCAAGCTTTTCTTACAAATCCACACACATAATCATTTCTTAGTCTATCAATCTTCCCCACCTACAGACTAGCAACTAGAGAGACAGAGCCTAACTTAATAAAATATTTCCCCTCTCACACACACATACTTTTCCGCCCACTTATTTATTCTAGCCGTGGGTGATTTTGTGAGTGAAGATGAAGTTATTGCCGAAATCGAAACAGACAAGGTAATGGGTGTTAAGATTTCTTGAACCTCACCCATAGTTAGTCTCAGACCACCACACGTGGGCATAGTAGTTAGTACCTTTTATGGTCTTATTTATTTTTGGACATCGTCTATCATGTATAGCAACAGTTGTCTAATATATGGGTAATTACATATATGTAACTAGTTACTATAGCAACTGGGAGTTTAATCTGATTGGGTGGTTTAAAGTGTGTAATATGGTATGTGGCTGCAGCCAAATGCACTTTGGGAGTTTGAATAATTGCCTGCTTATTTGGAGCCTCATTCTGTTGGCTCATTCATACAAGCAGCTGCTGTGGCTGCATCCTATTCATCTGGCACCCTTCAAATCACATTTGATTGGTTTCTCAGCAACCAATGACAACACTGCATTTGAAATTTGAACCAGGATAACTTAAAAGGTGTCCGGGCTTTTTTTTTATTATTGTGTGTGTGAAATAACCTAGTTATCCAGTGCGTAAGTCGAAACCAGGAGTGTGCAACATAGGGTTTCTATACCTGCCATCTGGACAGTATGACGTAGGCAATCAGCAGTGAAGGTTAACATGAAGCCATTCTAGGTGCTAGTGTACATTAGCTGAGTGAAAACTGTAATGAAGGCTGCCTCTTTACTGCTGTGTTTCACAGCTAAGCATATTCACTGCTGATTGCTTACAGCATACTGTGCAGATACTGTTGGGTATAGAAACCATATGGGAGTTGCACACTCTTACTGTTATTAACTACTGCTGGAGACTCAAAAACAGTATTCAGTTTCAACTTAAGTGGTGGTATATACGTGCCTAATTAGCACATACTTTCAGCACGTTGTTGTGAGAGAGGGAGCAGCATTCTCGCCATGTCTATGCCAACGGGCACTGTGCCTATTGGAGCCTCTAATGTGCCAACAATGTGTCCTTTGGGTCCATCCCAAATATTTAGCATCCACTTAAACTACTTGAACTTGAAAGCTGACTCCTCTGAACGTATGTAGAACTCAGCAAAGATCTAAGTTGCTTGGGTGGCGTGATTGGCAATGGTACAGCATTCTGCACTAACATTCAGATTAGGGGTGTGGCACAAATTAATAATTGTGCCATTTGACCTTTTTGACCTGGTAAGAGCCCTGAAAGGGAGGGTGGGCTGGGTTAGGAGATCAGTAACGTGGCAGGGAGGGTAAGGAGGTTAGTCAGAGGTAGAAATAATGCAGGAGCTGTTGTTGACATGTAGAGAGTTGTGCAGCCTCAAGTGTGAGCCTGGATGAAGCTGCCACTCTTGATGGCAGTAGCAAATAATTAACAAGAGCTTTGAAGACCGAAGTGGGCTTCATGTGGGCATAAGGGATGGAATCAGGTGACGTTTTGGCAGTCTTGCACTTTTAGAGACACCTTGCAATAGTAGACGCCAACACATGACCCTGAGTATGACATAAGATCATGTCTGAACTTCTGCAACTGCATCCATATATGATGACAATGAGCCAAGATCTCACTCACATTGACTGTATCAGACTTCCCGACTCCTTCCCTCCTTCCTCCCGCTCCTCCACTACTACCATTCCTGACCCCATATCCCCCAGACCACATCTCTTAGGGTTAATGAACCCTGCCAAATGAGTCCATACTTCCCGTGAGATTATACCACTGTGAAAGGCTGTCTAGTCTTATTCCCAGACAACCTACTATGATGGAGGAAGTTTGGTAGCCTCGTTCCCAGGTCACTCCCAGATTTTATCTCATAGCTGTGGAAAAAGCTCTCCACAGCTGTGAGATAAAATCTGGGAGTGGCCTGGGAACGAGGCTAGAAGTTTGGTATTTCTTGTTGTAATTCTAACTCGCCCGATGTGCTGGCCAATCAGAACACGGCATTGTCTATGAATGCATGCTACATGGAGCTAACTAACTAAATGAGATGTTTGATGTTGGGAGGCGAAATAGAGGAAGGTGAAGAGCCAGCAGTTGCTGGGAATTGAACTCAGGGCTCCTGGCTTGAGTCGCTAGTATTCTACCACTGAGCTATATGTACAACCACCAAACAACCACTCACCTTCAGCTAGCAAGGTCTTGCTGCTGAGTACCATGTCAGTGATCTCGTGAATCAGCTCGTTTGCAAGCTCCTTCCATGTTTGTAGCAGGGGAACTTGGGAACAAGGCTAATTCGACAGCAATCATCGATCATTGGTGAAAAGTTACATGACGCTGTGCAATGATGTAATTTGGACAGAATTGAAGAAATTCAACATTAAACATTCGACTGAGCCCCCATAGTAAGTAGATAGTCTGGGAACAAGACTAGCGATTGTAGTAGATTATACTCACTCTATAGGACCTTCTTTGAGGACCTAATTAGCTCTAACCAGCAGTGTATCAACCTGGCAAAGCTGTCTTGGCTGGGTTGATACGCCCTGTCACCTGTCATAATGTGCAACTATCTTCACCAGGTTTAAAACACTTTTGTTGTGACGCTAACCATTTTAATACCCTGTTTGTATCACAACAAGGTCACTTAGTTATTGCAACAGAAGACAGCAGTGAGTACACACATTGAGAAATAATTGTTTTGGCAATCTTGCAAGATTAAAAAACTGAACAAATGTTTTTTTGTTTTTTTTAAAGAAAAGGAGTTATTACGTACTGATTCTAAAAACATACTCTGTCTGGAGTTGTGATCATGTTCTAAATCCAATCACACAAATCTATATTTGACAACAAGTTATGCTAATGAACCTCTGCTGATGTCTTTATAACAGACCAGGTGACCAGGATGTTGGATTGGGGCCAAAAGCCACCAAATTAGGACAGAATAATTCGTAGGTTCTTGTGAGTGTGCATGCGTGCGTACAGGAAGAAGTTAGACCACCACAGACTAAAGCGCCTCATCTAGTCTCATTCTCAGACCTCTTTTGGTACATATGTCACTTCCAGTATAATGTATACATTTGCTCACAGGACTGTACTTATTCACATATGCTCATGTGTGTGGATATGTGTAAATGATTGTGGTTGCTCCCAGTGGCCCCTGTTGCTATGGCAATAGTTACCAAGTTTTGGTAGCATGTGACCTTTCCATCAAGTTTCCTCCAGTAATACAATATGTTATTGTGCAAGGTGTTAGTCGAATTTGTGCTCATCAGAAGCCCAAAAACCTAGCTGCATTTGTATGTCTCTTTTGTCGTACCTTTGACTTTCTACCTGTTACATTCGTCCACCGTTTTATCGTACTCTCCCCACTTGTAATGTTTCTTTCCACCATTTTGTTGTACCCCCTGTACCAATGCTGAAAGGACGCCCACGTCCATCCGGTGAGCTAATCCTAGAGGAATCCACTTGATGTTCATGGCGGAAAGACGTCTGTTCGACTTCACAGTGAAGCTTGATTTGGTTGTAGCAGTTGAGGAGTTTCCACTTGTGGGATTTGCAGCTTATGTGTGTGTGTATGTGTCTCTACGAAGCCAGACACTGTTAATAACCTTGAGGCCTTAGAAACGTACAGGTAGTTAGATCACGACGTGCTGTTGTTAGGTAACTGCGTTGATTTGGCGCTGCTGTTAAAGGTGGGGAGGGTATTAACCTTGTGTTCCCAGGCCGCATGGGAGGAGAAAAATGGGCTGGTATCCGTTGCTTGCGCATGTGTGACCATTTTCAGAAAACTGGGAATCTGTGTACATTTCGAAATTGTCGGTTGGTATACACATCTGATATAATTCTGGGTTATCAAAAGATCTTGTAGAGTCTGTTTCCGTTTGAAGTTACCTTCAAGTCCCAGGAGGTAGAGGCTATTTGCAGTGTACACAAAGGCAAAGATGGTTTCCTACAACTACCAAATGTTTTTGGTAATGTGGCTTGGAACGAGGCTAGAAGGATATTACATGAGATGTAGTACAAAGGGGGGAGTGTGGGGAGGGGTGAGTGTGGGGAGGGGGGAGTATGGGGAGGGGAGTGTGGGGAGGGTGGGAGTGTGGGGAGGGGGGAGTATGGGGAGGGGAGGGTGGGGAGGGTGGGAGTGTGGGGAGGGGGGAGTGTGGGGAGGGGGGAGTGTGGGGAGGGGGAGTGTGGGGAGGGAAGGGTGGGGAGGGTGGGAGTGTGGGGAGGGGAGAGTGTGGGGAGGGGGGGGACAAGTGCATTTGCTTTTGTACTTCTTTGTTTTGTTCAACTAGCCAATCAGAAACTCAAGGTGACTGCCCCAAACTTACCCATGCTTGATGACTTCACATCCTATTTTGATTTAGAAGCAACAAATGTGGCACAAGGAGAAGCTCTGTTGTGTCTCTGTGGGGATGTGGACCGGGTCATCTTCAGCACGCTAGTTGAAGAAACATGCACACCACCTGGCTTACAAAGCTTCAGTAATTTTGAATTCGACCAATCAGGTAGAATATGGCTTAGGTAATCCACTATCTGTGGCCAGAATCACCTTACTGGCAATAGCTGGCGACAGTCATGTGATTAAGGGTTTTCCTCTGTTGTAAATAACTGGCAACCTACAATTTGCAAATTTTTAATGATCGATACACATGTATTCATGTGGATTGGAAACGCAACAGCAGTATTAGTCTTAGTCCCAGACCCAAAACCAACCCCAGTGCGGATCGCTTTCAGTATCGCCCGTTATACTGGAAGCGATCTACGCGTCGGATGAGGTATGGGGACGAGACTATACTTCTTGTCAGTGTAGGGCTAGGTGTAGAACAAGCTCATGTGCACAAAGTGTCCTATTCAAAAGTTGGTCAATGGAAGCTGCAAATAGATCTATCAGGAGAATTAGAAGCTGAGCGGCGGCCTGATCTCCCAATGAAAATCAACAAGAAAGCAGATGAATGCATGTGCTTATTAATGTAATTAACGACTGATGATATTCTGAGCTTGTCCTCCTCCCCCCTGAAGCTAGCGCACTTTGAGTTCACTAGTTCATTGTGCCAAAAATTTGGCTGACTGTAGCCAGGGTTGGCAAGAATTTGTTTATTTGCCTGTAATCAAAGTGTTAAAGTATGCCATTCAGATGAGAAAGTATGAACAGTTTATTGTTATGTCCTACATGTGGGTGATCTTAGCAGGTGTGGGTGGGGGAGGAACATTTTCTGCATTGTTAGTAGCTGATGTCGCACAAGAATAGTGGTGGGGGACGGAAATAATTATTATCATACTGCAATGGATAACAGGAGCTCTTGGAGTGGCTCGGCACAGAAAGCCCGGTGACAGAGCTTGGAATGAGACCTTACTACGTCAAGAATGGATGCCGCAGAGGCTTCTCAGAATGGAACACTACCCAACATTTTAACAGGAAACACCTAACATTTCAGCGTGCTATACAGTGATAATTGTTACTTAGATCATCTTGCCCCATGCCAGAAATAAAGAGATTTAGATGTTGTGAGGCGATCGAAATAGAGAGGCTGGCAGTCACCAGGATCAAACCCAGGACACCTGCCAGTACTCTGCCGCTGAGCTACGACAACCGGACAACCACCAGCCCTCACAATCTTCTATATGTACTGCACAATTGGTATTGAATGGTTCAGTTGTGCACCTGACAGCTCAACTCATATAGTAGTGGTTTTTGATAAGGGCGGAATGACTGCACAATACATACACATGCTACAGAAATACAGTACTGATGAAATGTGTATTGGTTGTTGCAATAGTATGAGAAGACATGGTTCGGGACAAGAGAAGAACTGTGTCTTGTTACCACTGAAACTGTGCACATTCGCATACTACAAGGGATGGTCTGGGAATGAGACTGTGTATGTAGTCATGTTGGTCCCATAGAGACCGCAGTAGTTACTATCAGTGCTTAGCCCTCAGCTGGAAAAGAAGACATTTTTGATGTTATGAGGAGAAAATGGAGGAAAGGTGGCGATGTGCGACTGGAGCATTTAGTACTACTTTTGCCATACATGTTGAGGGCTGGTGGCTCAGTGGTAAAGCACTGGTGGCTACAGCCAGGTGTCCTGGGTTTATTTGCCAGCAACTGCCAGCTTTTCACTTTCTTCTGTTTTGTCTCATAACATGCAAATGTCTGTTGAGGACATTGTGTGCGTAACCAAGTGCATACTTTAGAACACTCGCAACTGTAACATGTTCAGTGGTATGAGGTGAAAATAGAGGGAAGTAGAAAACTGGCAGTCACTGGGACTCGAACCCTCCTGGAGCCTATGACCAATGAACTATGTATGCTCACTGAGCTATGCTTTGATCACTTTGCTAGGCTTTCGACATGTCTTGACTGTAAACAAACACTTGTTTAGAGCCACAGAAACCACTCGGCGTAGCTTCTTTCTTGAGTAGTGATTTTCCGGTTGACCCCTAGCAGAGTTATGGCAGCTGCATATATAGAGGGTTGTGAGGGCTGGTGGTTGCTTCGTGGTCATAGCTCAGAGGTCAGAGTACTGGTGCAGAGTACTGGTGGCTCGAGTCAGGGCCCCTGGTTCGGTTCCTGGTGACTTCTGGCTTTATCTCTCCTCTGTGCATACCTCATATCGTCAAACATGTGTATTATGTTACTAGTTAGAGTCGTCTCGTTCCCAGATTCTCTCTCATCTACTGATGGTCTGGGTACGAGACTAGCTAGAGTCACAATGACTTTAAGCAATCTTAAACCTCCTTTCATAATCTATGCCCAAATATAGCAGGATAGAATGTTCCCTGGATCAGGATGACGTATTTGAAAGTGAATCTAATTCCATTTGCAGTGTACAGAATACCATGATTTAGTGCATGATCATGTCAGCATACACAATATCATGTGCTCTTTTTATATAGTGAAAGTGAAAACTGATAGATTGCTGAAGAATGATTCGATATTCATGCTATGTGTGTGCTTGAAACAAAAGTCCTACTGACAGAATCGAGGTGTTTTTCTCCTGCATTGTTGTGTTATAGTCTCCTCCTTCCCAGTTTATCGTTTCTCAGTATGGTCAAACTGATGGGGAGGGTCTGGTATCTTTTCTTATGTGAATGATCACAGAGTGGCAACCTCTTAAGCTCCTAGAGATGCATGGTTAGTATGGAAGATGTGTAATTATGCAGGTAAATTTTGGGGCTCAGAACTGCATAGCAACGGAAGGTACCAGCTGCAGGGAAGTAGTCTCATTACCAGACCCTTGCGTAGAAGTCAGCTGCCTGAGATGATAGAATGTCCGGAGTGTTTTCTCATGACAAGTGACCTAACAAATTGGCATGCTCCTCAAGTCCTCAGGCTTGCTCTGTGTATGTCGTGCAGCACAAGAAGACACATACGCATGACTCTCCCTTTTCCTTTATCATGACCTCTGACCTCTGTTCAACCAAGCATCAATCAACTGATTAACTGCAAATATTTTGCTCATGGATTCTTTCAACATTCAGTTTCTTTGTGCCCCCCCAACTTTGAGAACACTTGCAGCCATCCATTCTAGTTCATGATTCTAACTGCATCCACTCATTAATGCCACGTGCTTTCCACCCAGCCCACCCACCTCTCCCTGTCCCACCATTCTGCTGGTGCAAAGTCTCTCTCAAACACATCACACCAAGGGACACCACACTGCACAAACCTGATGACACCTTTTTAAGTCATTAGGTAGTTATTAAGGGTTAATGGTAGACTGGGCACACTCTCATGATGTGTTCGTGGTACAGAGAAACACTGAAGGAGATAGTCGCACAGCTCTGTGACCCACCTTTCACAGCTGCCAATGTTTGTACTCTCCCACTTCACACATACACACGCATGTATCCTCCAATGTGTACGGTGGGTGTTTCGTGCACCTTACGAGGGCTTCAGATTACACAATGGAGTAGCGTAGTAGTTGCTACGCACCCTTTGTCCAGTTTTCACTCTTTCATGCCAATATCTGTGACCACAAGTGAGGGATCAGTCCTTTTTAAGGTCACTACTGGCATAGAAGAAAAGTGAGTAATTGTCCAAGTGCTTGGAGTAAATAATAAATCCCGCCCTGTCCATGTTAGTCTCATTCCCAGGCCATTAGTAACCTGGGAACGAGGCCATATCCACCTAGTAGAAACATCATTCCTTCAGTATAGATGGTTTTCATGGGGCGTGGCTTCACTTCCGGAGGGCAAGAGTTGGGTCTGTGTTTAGTGGAGCTGTGTGCAAAATACAAGCTAGTAAGCGCTACATTGAGTCCTTACCATTTGTACCGAAAGATAAAAGAAGCTGCTTCTCTCAAGGTGAAAGGTCTGCTGTACAGCTACCTCTTGATAATGTCCTCCGGAAGTAGGACGCTTAATTGACATTTGGAAACCATCTGTACAAGTGCAGTCAGGCCTGACTATGTCTACATTCTTCAGTTATATAGGATATTTTATACATTGTATGTGTATAATTATGATAATATTGTCATATTTGGCTCTTAGGGGTCTGTACAAGGAGTCATACTGAATCTCCACAGTAGCAGTCATGTCTTTGAGATGCTTTGAGATGCTGTCACCTGGTTGCCTTGCATGAGATAGCGAACCTTAGCCTCATTCCCAGGCCTCCACTGAGCTTTGCTTATCATTTGAAGTAAGGAAAACTGGGCGGGGCCTGGGAACGGTCCTTGTCTCCTTATCATTTGAAGTAAGGAAAACTGGGCGGGGCCTGGGAACGGTCCTCGTCTCCTGGCTTTGCTTTTCGCTTGCAGTACTGACTGATGAAAGCTTGGTGGGGCCTTGGAACGAAGCTAAACCCATCTCTTGGTCACCCCAGCACATCTGGCATTGGACAAGACGTGGTCTTGCACAGTGGGTAACTCTGTATAACATCTAGGCCTGCCTTGCAGCAGGGAGATGTGGTTCATTGATTGTCCGTGGTTCGCTGATTGTCCATGGTTCAGTACATCAGTGTAAAGCTGGGTTAGAGGTTAGACCCTGCTCCCATGTGACACTCCTTTTGCTGCCAACAATGTGATCTACCTACTACTTACTGCTTCTGCAAATAGTTATGCCACCATTGCATTTGGCATATGTACTGTAAAAGATATAAATACCAGAACCACTCACACAAATATGCTATTTCTCATCCCTGCTGGGGCCACTGTGTGAGGAGGGATGTGGAGCCTGTGAGACTGAGGCTAGTTGTGACAGTTGTTTCTGCTCTTGTTGTGTCTCATTCCCAGACTGCCATTCCAGTTCCATCCCCAGTGTCAGGGGTGATCGAGGAACTGTTTGTGCCAGACGGGGAGAAGGTCAACGCAGGGGACCAGCTGTGCAAGATTAGGATCACAGGTGTGTGTGTGTGTGTGTGTGTGTGTGTGTGTGTGTGTGCGCGTGTGTGTGCATGTGCATGCATGCATGCGCGTGCGTGTGTGTGTGTGTGTGTGCGTGCGTGCATGTGAGTGCATGCATGTGTGTGCATGTGTGTGTTGTGTGTGTGTGTGTGTGCATGTGCACACGTGCGTGTGCATGCATGTGTGTGTGTGTGTGTGTGCGTGCATGCGTGTGAGTGCATGCATGTGTGTGTGCTATGTGTGCGTGCATGTGTGCTATGCTTGCCTGTACAATCCATAATGGTATTATGTCAACATGAAACTTGGCTAGAATCTTGCACAAGCCAGGTAAGGTTTCAGCAGGCCCATGTATAATCCTTGTTTATGCCTGTTCTACACAGCCGCACAACAATACAAGGAAGCATTATTTACACCAAGTTGTTAACCAAATGAAACTGTATTGTTCATTATGGCACTTGGTAATGAGTATTATTGGATTTGTTTCACTTACCATTGACCTTCCACCAGGTATAACAACCCCCCCACTCCCTAGATTGGTCTTAGTCTTAGGCATAAAAAACAGTCGGGTAAACCAAGTCGAATTTCTTGGACTAGCGCACGTTCTTGCGACATTGTAACCTAGCAATGTTCAAAACATTTTGTGGCACACACAGTCAAAATAGGTAATGGATACCTGAGTAGAGATGTTGTATGGGAAGTGCTATGTAATAATTAACAATCTCATTGCTCCTTACCACTTTTTGGGAATAGGCCCAAGAAATTCGACTGTGTTCACCAGACTGTTTCTCGCTGAGAGGCATGCGCAGGCTGGGCACAATAGATCCTCTATACAGAGAGTGAATCTTACACCATTCATAATGTAGTATCCCAGAACTTTCAGCCAAGGCATGGGTCTAACAAATGGCCTGAGTACAAGGCTAAGGCATGGGCTGAAGGATGAAGCGGTTGTGTATCTGAGCTTCACCCTTCCTGACGCCCATACTGACAGCTTGCCATGCAAGTAAAACAAAATTAACAGCCAAAGTTATCCACATATCTGCTAAAATGTATAATTTATATACATTATCAATTTCACACACACTGAGCTGGGTATGCATAGTTACTGTTTTCCCTACAGATGCTGCTGCCACTCCACGGACAGATGTCCCTCCTGCTCCCACCCCCACTCCCACACAACCTGAAGCCCCACCCACACCCACACCCTCACCCATTCCCACCACACCTCCTCCTCCCCCACCACTGCCAGGTGAGCTAAAGTTTGTGATTAATTTTTCAACAGGGACATACCCATGTCCTGGTTCCATGGGATGTTTTCCCACTGTCCGTGGGGCTAAGGGATGGGATGTACAGGTGGGACAGAGGATGGTGTTGAAAGACTCTGTGGGAGGCAGTCCCCCTGTTATTTTGTCATCTCTTTTCTGAATCACTGTAGGTCAGCCATTGGCCCAGCCTCTTCCACCCCCTCCCCCTCCCCCTCCACCTCCCTCTACCCCCTCTCTGCCTCCCTCCCACGCTCCTGCTTCTAAACCTCCACTGGGAACAAGAAGCGAAAGAAGAGTACGTTTGACCCTTTGTAAGCTTACAATGAAAAATTAATGCAAGCTAGGTGTGGCTGGACCCAGGAAGCAAAATTTATAACAACATAAACTGTTTGGACTAGATACTTTAGCCATATCATTAAAAACAGAACTGTAAGTGTTCTATTTATATCCATTACACACACCTAATCAAGTGTCTATTGTCATAAGTTGGTTCCAAAGTAGCTGTAATGAGAACTCAGTATGTCTGATGGGTGTGCAGGTGACATCCATTACATCCCGTCTAGTCTAGTCCATTGTCATAAGTTGGGTCCTTGATTGTCTGGTGGCTGTGCAGGTAAAGATGTCTCGCATGCGGCAGCGGATTGCCCAGCGGCTGAAGGAAGCACAGAATGTGAATGCTATGCTCACTACCTTCAATGAGGTGGACATGAGGTGGGTAGTCTTTTGGTCTGATTCCCAGGTTGGCTGTTTTTAGTCTCATTCCCATACCACATGGGTGGTTTCTTGTCTCATTCCTGTTCCTCACTGGGAGACTCCTAGTCTCATTCCCATACCACATGGCATTACGATCATGTGTCGACCTTCAAACACACATTTCACCTACTGGTACATAGCCTATCTCTTACCTCTTGCTGCAGTAACATCATTGACATGCGCAACAAACACAAGGAGGCCTTCCTGCAGAAACATGGAGTCAAGCTTGGTTTCATGTCTGCATTTGTGAAGGCAGCATGTTTTGCACTGCAAGACCAGCCTGTGGTAAATGCAGGTATGCATTGGGGTGAGAGGAAGAGAGAATGGGGAGAAGGAAAAAGGGGGGATGGGGAATTGGGGAGGGGGGGGGGGAGAGGAAGAGGAAGAGAGGGTGGGGAGTTTGAAGAGAGGATAGGGAGCAAGGAAGGGAGGGTGGGAAGCTTGGTGGATACTGGACTGGAGGTTCTGCTGTTCCCTCTGCAGTGATTGAGGACAAAGAGATTGTTTATAGAGACTATGTTGACATCAGCTTGGCAGTGGCTACTCCAAAGGTGTGTGCATGTTCTCATGTGTCTGTGTCTGTCTGTTTGTCTGTTAGTCTGTCAGTCTGTCTGTCTGCCTGTTAGTCTGTCAGTCTGTCTGTCTGCCTGTTAGTCTGTTAGTCTGTCTGTCTGTCTGTCAGTCTGTCTGTCTGTCAGTCTGATCTGATGTTGAGGGAGGAGAGGAGACTGATGTTGCGGTAGCCTCATTCCCAGGCTGATTTTTCAAATGGACCTGGGAATTCGAATGAGGCTAATGTTATGGGCAATCTGTGGGTTGTGAATGCTATCATTGCTGCAATGCAGGGTCTTGTGGTTCCGGTTCTGAGGAATGTGGAGACCATGAACTATGCAGACATTGAGATTGGGATCAGAGACTTGGGAACAAAGGTGTGACCCCGCCCACAATTCATGAGACTGTAGAAATTGAGCATTTATAGCACAGATCAAAGGTATGGACTCCATCCACAACTTTGGAATATGAGCATCACACACATGCACATCCACACACACACACACACACACAGGCTCGTGATGGCACCCTTGCCATAGAAGACATGGATGGTGGAACGTTCACGGTCTCCAATGGTGGTGTGTTTGGGTCCATGTTCGGTACTCCCATCATCAACCCTCCCCAGTCTGCAATCCTTGGCATGCATGCCGTGATTGACAGACCCATGGCCATCAATGGGAAGGTACATAAGTGTGTGTGTGTGTGTGGGGGGGAGGGGGAGGGGGGTGAAGAGGGTACAAAAGCTGAAGGAAGGGGTATAAATGGCCTGGGAATGTGGATTCACAGGATAGCTAGAAGCCTGTGTCCATTTAGTCATGTGACCAGCCGGAAAAACCTATGGAAAATCCATCCTGTAATGTAAGGCTCGATTTTGGGGCTTTTCTAATTTCAACGGAGTTATTTGAACATGCCAATCAAATCGTAGCATGTCCAATTACTCAGGCGGCCCACTGGCGCCCTAGCACTTGTGGGGATGCTAATTGGTGATAATTGAAGCCATTTAGAGGCAAGAACTTCCATATATGGTTAGCGCCGGACGCATTCAAATCCTCATTAGACTCTTGACTCTAAGTGATCCAACTCTTCCTTGTTGCTATAAGAATTGTCCCCCCCCCCTTCATTGTTGCTATGGACCACTCCTTGTTGCCATAGCAACTAGCCACTCCCCTTTTGCTGCCCTGCTGTGTAGGTTGAGATCCGGCCAATGATGTATCTAGCTCTGACTTATGACCACCGTCTTGTGGATGGACGGGAGGCTGTGCTCTTCCTGCGGAAGATCAAGTCAGCAGTAGAGGACCCAAGAGTCTTGTTGCTGGACTTGTAGGAGAACCTGTTCCCCCTAGCCACCTTGTGTATATTGGATAGGAGAGTATGAAGTTCGCCATTGAATTTCACACATTCTTGATATTATAGTGTGTGATATTTATAATCCTTCTGTTGTCCAAATCCTGTTCCTAATTTGAACCACAGCAGTGATGATTCAGCTAACATTGGCAAAATTTATACTTAAGCTTATCCCAGCAGTTTGAACTGGTTTCCCATGTGCACACCAGCTTCGTTCATTTCCAATCATCAAGGGTGTTCTCAAGCATTGGGGGGGGGTACATATACCATGCATGCCCTCATTCCTAAGTTGATCCCTGTCCAGCTTGTTCACTAGCCTCGTTCCCAGGCCCCACCCAGCTTTCCGTACTGCAAGTGATGGAAAGCTGGGCGGGGCCTGGGAACGAGGCTACTTGTTCACTGCGCTGCAAGCAATGGAAGGTAGGCAGGGGTCTATATGAACGATAAATTCTTGGCAGATTCTTGGCAGATTCTTGATCAGGTTTGTTATGACTTGGTGAAGGTGAAATAAAAGACTAAGAGGAGAAAGAGCACAGCAAAAGAGACAAACATAGTTTTTCTGTTCTCCTTTCTCAGTTGTTTCAGCTCTTTTTCTGCAATGTGTGTATGCAGTGGTAGAGTTGAGTGTGAACTTGGAACTTGGCTATAGATAGTGTATCATTACCATAGTTCTCTGCCTCAGCTCCCAGCTGTGCAAACTCTTCTCTTAGCTTCACCCTGGGGAGGGGAAGGGAGGGGGAGGAGAAGGAGGGAGGGAGGAAGGGGAGGTGAGGAGAGGAGATTAAGAAGCGGGGAGGGAAGGGAGATATGTAGGAAGTCTAAATCTGTGCGAGTTAATACTCCGACCGCAACTACTCTACTATACTGAGGACACCAACACACCCTATTCAAGTCAACTCTAGGGTCTGGCCTGGAAACCAAAATCTACAAATCTTTTTACCATATTCAACCATATTTCTTGACACTCTACCACAATCTACCATGGCTCTACCACACCATCACTCTACCATGGCCACACGTTAGATCTTTTTTGCATGTAGCCACAAAGCGGTGAAGTGGCGAAGCTGCGAGTAGTATGTATGACAAAATCGATCTAACATACTTAGATCTTATCTACCCTGTCCTCGTTAACTGACTATTGAGCTCCTAGACCCTCCATGAGTCTCAATAATCAGGGAAGAAAACCTGTTACCATGGTGATGGCTACTTAGGGTCTATATCTACTAGGGCTCTTATTGAAATCCATGTGACACTTCTATCAACCAAATTTGGTCAAAAAGGAGTTGAGTAGCCTATAAGGAATAAAAGTTGACCAAACAATAAATTTGGTCAGCCCAGATTTGGTCAGCTAGGCCAGATTAACACACATTTGGTTTGTAAGGAGAGCCAAATTAACTAAATTAGCATTTCAAAACTGTGTGAAAAAATGTTTTGCAACAAAACTGTCTCGATCACGACATGGCTGCCACCATGGCACTATAACTTGTTACATACCAGTGGCAGATCTAGAAATTTAGAAAGGGGGGTTTTGCGCGCGGCAGAAATTTTTGGGGTTGCCACGCCCACTTTCGGTCACGTGAATGCATTCATACAATAAAATAAAATATAGCTGGAAGGCCGAACTGAGGGGTCCGTCACAAAAGAAATCTCATACACTGTCCGACAGTGTTGTTTTAGTTAACTATAACTTTAACTAAATACATTTTAGTATGGCCTTTTTAAAATTTAGTTAACCAAAACTACAACTAACTAAAAATTTTTGCTAAGCTGGGAACAATATCCAAGAACATACAAGAAGAAACCTGTCGGCAGAAATCCAAACTGAAATCCAGAAATCCACTGTGAAATCCAGAAATCCACTCTGAAATCCGAAATCCACATGAAATCCAGTGGATTTCGAAATCTTGTACGCCGAGGCGCGCCGTGGCGGGCCAAACTGAATATCTCGAAGCAACTCTAGGCCTAGTCAAACGTCTGGAGATCAGTAAGGAACTGATACGTAAGTGTGTAACTGTGCCTGGTTGTTGTTGCTGCATGCCACTGCTGCATAATCATTTGATGGACTCGTGCAGTTATGTACGCAAAATACATTACTAGCCGCCAAAGGGGGGTGCATTTGCACCCCCCTTACCCCCCCTAAATCTGCCACTGCATACCCTTCCTCTGCAGAGTTTTTCCTCAACCTCAGGCATCTGTCTATTTCATCAATCTTCCTTCGACACTCCTTGAGGTTGTTTTCCAGTTTCTCAATCTGCAAATGGGTTGGGTGCTCACATATGTACATGCATGCACTAGTCCTCATTCCCAGGCTACCTTGCCATCATTAAGACAAGCCTGGGAATGGGGCTAGTGCACACTACAAGCATGTGCCATTCCACTTCCGAAATAGATGGATGTTGTGATTTCTGTTTTTATTTCAAATGATCAGCATATACAACGATGAAATATTCCATTTGTATCAAACTCGTACCATAGATAGTAGAGTGACTATCTATGCTCGTACAGACATGCCAAATCAGGCCAATGCACAGATGCATGATTTATGCATGCAAAAGCTAGACAATTCGCACCTTCCAAGACATACATGTGTGCATGTTTAACTTAAGGATATTGTAGTCTGGCTTAGCCAGACTAGGACAACGATGGTACCTGGGTCACAATGGTGGGCATCTTTTGGGGTAATCTCTCAACGTTGCACGTGTCGTGTGTTCGTAGCTGGCGATGACGGAGGCTCTGACGAACGATACTCGTCAGGAGGCCAACACAGCACTGCTGGAGGTAGATAAAGGTGAGTCTCTGCAGATCAGCTATAGTGCAACAACCTAAGTATGCACTGCTAGTGTTAGGGTGGGCAGTAATAGGAGTACATATATAGCACTGCATGTGGCCTTTGCCTTGCAGCATTGCAAGCTTCATACGTTGCTAGTGCACCTTGTAGTTGTAACAGTCAATGGACTACATGCAGTGAAGAATTGCTGCATTAGCATAATGCTTCAAACATTGCTAGTGCACCTTGTAGCTGTAACAGTCAATAGACTACACGCAGTGAAGATATGCTGCATTAGTATAATGCTTCAAACATTGCTAGTGCACCTTGTAGCTGTAACAGTCAATGGACTACATGCAGTGAAGAATTTCTGCAGTAGTATAATGCTTTTTTTGCAGCTAAGCAAGGATATTTATGGTTAACGTTGCTACATCATGTGGAGCAACTTGGCATGATACATGTGGAGCAGTATACTGCAATTACCTGTTACACATATTGTGAGTTTGAAAAATTGTTTTCCAAGCAGCATGTTGACTGCAACAAAGAAAATATGCCACTATAATGAGCGTAATAATTATTTAGAGATGTTGAGAGAATATCTTACCGCTACACTAAAATAAAGTACTATTGTATGCATTGAAATTTTCATGGTAGACTAAATCAACTTTTTTTTTTGCATATTTTGCATGTTATAGTCTGCATTCATGAAATTAAAAAACATAAAAACTGTTTTCATGCTATTTTGCACATTCACGAAATGTTATCCCCACAGTAATTTTAACATATGTTCAACAGAGATGTAAGGGAAGCAAGCTAGCTGTTTTGTTACCCTAGTTGATTCTGACAAATGATTAGGTAACGATGTACCTCGTCTGCTCACGTGTGTGTGTGTGTGCTGTGTAGGTCTTCGTTCCAGCAGAGTAGGCGAGCAATGTGAAGCCATTGTCAAATTCCCAACCCTGGTGGGCCGGTTCCCATTCCCCATTCTCATTAATGCTGCTTTCCTCAAGCTAGCCGATGTCTTCAGGACTGGGTAAGCATTAACAATGCAGTGCTGGTGTACGTAATTACATTATCTGATGGTGTGTTTTAGTCTGTGGGGAAGCAGAAGATTGCAGCGGAAGAGTGCAGTCTGTTTGCTTGCTGGTCTAAACTTTCTTCTAGCCTTGTTCCCAGGCCCTGCCCAGCTTCCGTCAGTTACTGCAAGCGATGGAAAGCTGCATGGGTAGGGGCCTGGGAGCAAGGCTAGATTTCTCCCATGTAGCTGTCTTTGTTACTCCCTCCTTCCTCCTTTCTCTTTCTTTTCTATCCTACCTCCCTCCCTCCCTATAGCACAAACCTGCTTCGCATGAATGTCCTGAAAGTAGTGCAACAAAGCGAGTGTCACCTGAACAAGATCACAAGTGTGGACGAGTTCCTTCGAAGGATCTTTTCCGTCATTCATAGCAATGACCCCATTGCCCGGGCTATCACACTCAGGTGCGCCCTCTCCTCCACCCTCACTCCCTCTCCTCCACCCTCACTCCCTCTCCTCTGCCCTCACCCCCTCTCCTCTGCCCTCACCCCCTCTCCTCCACCCTCACTCCCTCTCCTCTACCCTCACTCCCTCTCCTCTGCCCTCACCCCCTCTCCTCTACCCTCACACCCTCTCCTCTGCCCTCACTCCCTCTCCTCCACCCTCACTCCCTCTCCTCTACCCTCACACTCTCTCCTCTACCCTCACACCCTCTCTCTACCCTCACTCCCTCTCCTCTACCCTCACACCCTCTCCTCTACCCTCACACCCTCTCCTCTTAGCCTCGTCCCCAGGCTCATTTCCTCTTTCCGTGTGCGGGAGGAAAGAGCCTGGTAACATTGGGGGGGTCAAACCGTTGACTTCCGGCGGCTCAGACAGGGCGCCTCCAATCAGATTGCAGAACGAAATCACGTGACTGCGTGACTCTCTAAAGGCGTGGCGAACAAAAGTTACCCAGTCGCAAACAAGCAAGGACAGCTAAAAACTCGCTGTTAGTGTCTGACGGTGGCCTACGCAATGGTGATGTTGTCGAGGAAACATAATTCGCCCGTTCGCTGTGTTGTAGCCCTACTAAGTGCCTCGAATTCGGAGTTTAGCGAGACCGGAGGAACGGCCAGCTTTTACTTACTACTGCACACTGTCGCTCAAGACACGAAGTGATCAGAGCCGTCACAAAAGTATTATAAGAGGAAAGGACGACTAAGACAGCTGGTAAGGCTAGAAATTTACGTGAGTAAATTGTAAGCTTACCTGCTTTGTAGACTTGATGCTGCGATTGTGTGATCAGTCTTGTATACGATTTACCTAACCACTTTGTGGTGCCTTTCTCTGTCTTTCTCCCCAACCGTGTGAAAACTTGCATACGTGTCCTCGCAAAAAATCACATGATACCTTTAGTTTTAGTTTTCAAAAATGGGGCGTGGTCACTGTAAATCACATGAATCATGACGTAGCGGAAGTAAACGGCTCCGACCCCCCAATGTTACCAGGCTCTTTCCTCTACGAGAAAGAGCCTGGGTATGAGGCTACTCTCCTCTACCCTCACACCCTCTTTCCCTCTTCTCTACCTCTATCCTTGTTCTCTTTCTCCCTCTCCCTCTCCCTCTCTGCCTTTCCTTCTGCTCTTCCTGTTCCTCCTCCCCCTCACTCCAAAGCATTCACTGTCCTTCTCACCTTCTTCCTTCTTATCTCACTCCTATGTAAAATTCTCTTCTCTGAATGAACATGGAATAATGGAATGGCTGTACTTTGATTTTTGTCAGGGTATTTGGAAGCATTGCGAGTATCATAGCCGAGAGAAAGAATGTCCACCACAGGTATCATACAGTATATGTGTGTAGCTAGTATACATACAGATATGTGCAGCATGTGTGTGGTTAGTATACATACAGGTATGTGCAGCATGTGTGTGCATGGCTAGTGGGTACAACATGTGTGTGGCTAGTATACATACAGGTATGTGCAGCATGTGTGTGCATGGCTAGTGCGTACACCATGCTCCCAGGCAGCATGGGAACGAGGCTACTAGAATCATCAGAAGCCTCGTTCCCAGGCCCTCACATCCACAGGTTTTATTGCTTGCAGTATGAAAAGTGGGAGGGGAGAACTTAATACGGTTTTGCATGTGATATCACGGCACTATATACCCAGGCTCTCCCCTCATACTGCAAGCAGTGGGGTGCGAGAGCCTGGGAATGAGGCTAAATCATCAGTATGTCATAGTGTAGCTGCAGGATAGTGAGCAAGCTGTTGTCTATTGTGTCATTTTGATTCTTTCCTGCTATACTTTATTGCCAATGGGTCCTTCAGTATTCATCACAGTTTGGACTCCAATGATCGTGTGGAGGTGGAGGCGGCCATCTTTGCCACCAGCTGTCTCTGTCAGCACTCTTGTACTTTCGCTGCCGGAGTGTGTGAGAAGATAGCCAGCATGGTGCAAGGTGAGGGGTGAGGGGTAGGGAGATTGGTTGTCGGGGGTGAAGGGTGAGAATTGGGTGTGAGGAGTGGGGAGTGAAGGATTTATTGTCCCGTTCTCAGGTCTGACAACCCCAGTGGAGATGAAGCTGAAACTCATTCCCATTCTGACACGGATGCACCACGACATCAGCACGGCTACCCAGGTTGAGGGACTGATTATTACTTGTTTTTCTAGCATTTGTCAATCCCTTACTCTTCCTCTCTTTCACCCTCCTTTCTCATCCTCCTCAACCTCTATTCTCACCCTCCCTCCTCACCGTCCCTCCTCACCTCCCTCCTCACCCTCCCTTCTCACCGTCCCTCCTCACCCTCCCTCCTCACCGTCCCTCCTCACCCTCCCTCCTCACCGTCCCTCCTCACCCTCCCTCCTCACCCTCCCTCCTCACCGTCCCTCCTCACCCTCCCTCCTCACCCTCCCTCCTCACCGTCCCTCCTCACCGTCCCTCCTCACCCTCCCTCCTCACCGTCCCTCCTCACCGTCCCTCCTCACCCTCCCTCCTCACCGTCCCTCCTCACCGTCCCTCCTCACCCTCCCTCCTCACCGTCCCTCCTCACCGTCCCTCCTCACCCTCCCTCCTCACCATCCCTCCTCACTGTCCCTCCTCACCGTCCCTCCTCACCCTCCCTCCTCACCGTCCCTCCTCACCGTCCCTCCTCACCCTCCCTCCTCACCCTCCCTCCTCACCGTCCCTCCTCACCTTCTCTCCTCACTCCTCCCCTTCCTTGCCCTCCCTCCCCACACTCTCTCCCCTCACCCTATCTCCTCACCCTCTCTCCAGGTGAGGGACCTCTGTGTGAAGCTGCTTCCTTCCTATCCCTCTCTCTCCTTTGTCACTGCCATCCTTCACACACTCACTGAACTTGCCATAGCAACAGTGGTACACATGGTCGACCAGGTAGGTGGAGCCAATTCTGATTGCTTCCCTTAATACTTTTAACACCCTAAATCGTATTCATTAGGGGTAGACTTTGTATATCTTCAACGCTCCATGTTTTCATTTTCTGTTGGAACTTTCACTTCAAAACTGAACCCAAGTATGTATACTTGCAGCCATCCTGAGCAAACTTGTGACTCTAACCACGCCCACTCATTACAATAGCTAGGTTCCTCAGCTAACAAATACCCATTCAAACCTCAATATAGGGAATAAAGGGTTAACTATAATATGGTGCAACTACTGTAGAAAAGTGCTTGTGCCAAGTTAAATCTAATTTCAGCTCTGCTCTATAAAAGCGTGGACTGTTTAGTCTCATGCTTTCATGCACATGCAAAGAACTTGGATGTTCTGAATGGAATTTCTTGTCACATGGAAAGGCACCACATTTGAATTCTTTAGCTCCAGTTTGATAGAATGATGCATACCAGGTAATCAGTAATGTGAAGAATCATATTCTGAACTGAATTGTAATCTAGCCACGTATAACCATGGACCATGTTACCATGATTACAGACTAAGGTCATGTTCACTTATGTTATAATGGGTGAGACCTGTTTTCCAGGTAAGGTTGCTGTTGAGTTATGCCCAGGCTGACTCTCGCAAGCTGGTGAGGTTCACAGCTCTTAGGGAACTCCTGCAAACTGTCAGCAAAGTCCCACATACCTGGACGAAGGAAATGATTGAGGTTTGTGTCAGGAGTGAGTGAGTGAGTGAGTGAGTGAGTGAGTGAGTGAGTGAGTGAGTGAGTGAGTGGGTGGGTGGGTGGGTGGGTGAGTGAGTGAGTGCGTGGGTGGGTGGGTGGGTGAGTGAGTGAGTGAGTGAGTGAGTGAGTGAGTGTCCCTGGAAGGGAGGTGGAGGGGTGAGAGTGGGAGAAGGAGTGAGTGAGGAAGGAGGGAGAATGTAAGGAGTGAGTGACTATTTCTTTACAATGGAAGTAGGGGTGATCTGTTTCTCTAGGGTACGCTTTCAGTGGTGGAGAAAGCTATAAACCTGAGGGAGAAGGAGATGGCCTTTTCCGTCCTGCTTAGGCTTTCTGCTTCCTTGGCTGTGCATAACATGACGTCTCTTAAAGGTTTGCATAGTTCTTAATACACTGTGTTGTCAGTCCCCTTCCCTTTAACTACACACACACACACACACACACACACCTCTGCAGACTCCCTCCTCCCTTACTACTACTCATCTAACAGCAGCATAGCAGCCTACAGCCTGGGTGTGGCTACTAACATCACCATGGCAACTAGCAGAGGGGCGGAAGATGGTGATGTGGAGGTGGAAAGAGTTGGGAGTTTAGTGGTAGAGTCTTTGCTCATGATGGGCATTGATGACCAGGAGGGGAGCAAAACTGCTTTGAAGGTACATGTACTTGTACAAGTAACTGATGCAAAAACTGGTTACTTCAAAAGATGTATTTGTGAAAGCATGAAAAAGCTTGCCGTGTGAATGGTTTTGTAGCACTGTGTGCCATCTTGCTCCACAGCTGTATGGTGTCTGGCTGCCAGCTGGGTGATGGGAGGGCAGCTAAAGTTCATTCACACACAGGGGTTGTGAATAATATGTAACTCACACCAAGGAACCACTATACCAAATTGTATTGCATCTGTCTCTACTCCAATGCCAGAGCTCCAGTGGCTCATTTTGCAAGAGTGATCAGAAGATTCCAGCTCAAGTCCTGGTCCTATCTCCGTGTTCTTCATAGATTTACAGCAGTTACATACACATGATTGTATGTGTTTGATTGCTTGCAACTCCTTGCTATACTTCAGGTTAGTCTTTCCAGTTTGGTGAAACTCTCTGCAAACAGTGAGGTGAGCAAGTCGGCCCTGGATACCCTCCTCTCTATCCTACCACTCCTCTCAGGTAACCTTTGACCTTTCTCAGGAGTTTCAGTTCTCTTAATCAGTTCTGTGACTACTTTAGCCCCCCAGGCAGCTCTGGTGTGTGGGGCACTGGTTTCCATAGCAACACACACTCCTGACAGCTGGAGTCATGCGACCCCCCGCCTGATGGAGTACCTGGAAGCTAAGACTGACTCATACCACCGAGTTCTGGTGAGGAGCTTGTGTCACTGTGAGAGAGTGTGCTTTTGAAATCAACCCCCACCTCCACTCCGATCCTTCTTCACTTCCATAGCTCCCAATCGCCACAGTACTGATGCAGCTGCATGATGGAGTGTGTAGTGCTCCTCAACGTCACTCCTTCCACTCCTCCACGCTCCCCACCCTCCTTACCCACCTCTGGGCCATGGCACATCCCTCACAGTACTGGGTGGGCTATAAGATTGCCAGGAGAGCCTCCATGATGGTGAGCAGGATATGTTAGCCTTGTTCCCAGGCCTTCCTACTGTTTTGATCGTCTTTATAGTAGTACCCTGAAACACAGAAGAACCTGGCAAATGAGTGACGTCAAAGTCTACATAGATAGATGCAGAGAGGAGGGGTAGGAAGTTAAGGGCTTTTCTGGTAGTGTCCATCTAAGGACTGAAGCAGTAGAAGACTCACGTTTATATACCAGCCTCATCCCCAGACTGCCTGTATACTGTACGAAGAGAGTATGTAACAGTAGGTGGGAGGGCCCTGGAAAGTGGAAACGAGGATGTGTATGTATTGCACTGTCCAATGGGACCTTTGTTGCTGTTCTTGCCCATAGGGATTTCATGAACTGGCAGAACCAATCTACTTCAAACTCTCAAAACTTGTGAGTTACTCTCTTAACTGCTCCTCAGTGTGTATTCTCCTTGTATTGTGATTTCATGTGATGTCATTTGTCATGTGACATCATGTGACATCATGTGACATCATGTGATTTCATGTGATGTCATTTGTGTCATGTGACATCATGTGATTTCATGTGATTTCATGTGATGTCATTTGTGTCATGTGACATCATGTGACATCATGTGATGTCATGTGACACACATGACTATAAGTAGTCTCAGCTCACTTCCAGACACTCAGTAGGATTTGGAAGTGAGACTACTTTTAAACACATGTAGGAAAGAGTTTGTTTTTAGCATGTTGTGCTGGATGTTGTGTCATACCATATGGCTGAAAAATTATCTGGTTTGTGGCTCTCAGCCTTGTTTCCAGGTTGTTTTACAGGAGGCGAAATGCTTTTTCTTGAGTTGGCTTGGGAACAATGTTGCCCTGAGTGTGTACATGTAGCTAGTGCAAGCTTTTATGGCTGTCAGTAAGTAACCAGGCAAATTTAGCAGCATACCAAGCGCTGTATTACACAGTTTGCCCGTCCTCCCTCCCTCCTAATGAGAAGATAAGAAATGACACTAGAATAGATATGTGGGTTCGCACATATTCTGCATGGCCTCTCCTGGTCACTCAAGTATAACTGATGAAGCCTGGTATTGACTGAAATGGATTCAGCACAGTGGGTGACTCTTGATAACATTCTACATTGTATGTAGGCCTGTCTTCCAGCAGGGAGATGTGGTTCACTGATAGTTTGTGCTATATATGCAGGTGACTACCGTGAAGTTTCACAACTGGTTGAGGACTCTGCACCAGTTCTCTGTTGCTCAGACGGTCCTCTCCTCCTCTCACCCCCACACCAGTGACGTCATCCCAGCACTGTGCAAAGCTTCAGCCATTGTCTATAATGCCATGATGCTCACAAAGGTGTGCAGTCTCATTCCCAGACCTTCAGAAAGGATCTGGGAATCAGACTAGAATGAGGTAGCTATTGTCATTAACAGTCGTACTTTGAAGTCATCGACACAATGGTACTCCATATTTTCTACTCTCATAGGCCTCTAGTCCTCCCTCCTCCTTCCCACTAAACTTCCTCTCGGCACACGCTGCTCTACTGGATGCCCATTCCCACCTTCTCTCAACGTGTGTCAGCCTCCATACCTCCCCCCCTCCCACTCTCTCGGTGGGAAACAGCCTGGAACAAAAGGTAACTAACGGAAGTGTTTAGTTAGCAAACGTACTCAAACATCTCTCAGTTTGGTAGCCAAGCCTTAGTAGTTATGTACATTGATGTAGTTCCTGAAATAGAGGCTACAACTGATAGCACTTCTTTATTCATTTGATGTGATAATATATAAGTATCACCGTAGTACCAAGCTATACCGGAAAATATCACGAGTTAGTTGCCGTCTGTATTGTTACGAGTGTGCAGCATGAGTAACAATGCCAACGGCAACAAACGAGTGATATTTTTTCTGCTATAGCTTGGTACTATGGTACTATGGTGATAATGATTTTATCATACGGACCTTCGATTTCATTGCACGTTCAGACACACGCATGTGACTTGTAGTACCTGATACAGATTCTTGCGTGACTTGTAGTACAGATATGGATTCTCGCGTGACTTGTAGTAAAAAAATACAGCTTTTTATAAACTGCGTGCAGCTGCAACACTTCCCCATTGACTCCCATACATTTGGGTGAGTTAGACGCATGATATTAATACTGAGTTATAAGAGGGACAACCATCTCCCCTTGCACCTATCTGCTAGTTCCAGTGATAATAACGTACATGGCTACATTGTAACAGGTAATCAAGTACGTATTAGCTTATGGACACTGTGTGTTTTGAAGGGCTTGGTTTGTTGGACGATAATGTACATTGATTAGTCTGTGTGATCATTTAGTGTTCCTTGGATACCAGTCTCTGTCCGTCTCATTCCAATGTAGTTCCAGTTGTGCATGTCCCAGTTCCAGTCGCTCTCAGAACAGTACTCCTCCCTCTACTCCTCCCTCTTTGATGCTGACCCACCCACACTGGAATATGTCACCCTGTATCCTTGTGAAAACAAACACAGCTGTCCTCGTCTGTGTGTCAGTCATCTGTTACTGGATCGTGAGGCTTTACAGTAAAATAAAGATAGCAGGAAGGTCACAGCAAGCATGAAAGTTGTGACCATGTGGCATCACTAGTGTGTGTCAGCACCAGACCTCATAAGAAGCTTATAAACCACCGCATGGTGCTCATCAACCCCTGAACTCACCAAAGCTCATCATATACATGTATGTAACAGTTTCTCCATCAACCATGCAGATAGTACAATTTGATGAACTTGCTTAATCAAACAGTTTCTGACATAGCTAAGCCTCTACAGTGCGTGCATCAGGACTTTCAGAAACTTTCCCAACCCTCAGAGAAAGTAATTCCTCAAGCTAATGACATGGTTACAACTTTCATGATTGAAGCAAAGTTCTTGCTACCTTTTTAGTGTACAAACCTGTGAAAATAGCACAAAGTGGGATGCAACTTGGCTATAAAATGCAGGTATAATGAATGAATCATATATGCAAAGTGGTTGTGGATTGGGGAACAACAAAAAGAACCTAGATGAGACCAACTCCTAAGTGAGTAGTGTCTCCACAATATGTACATCAGCAAACTCTTCATCTTGACTGGCATAGGCGGCATCCATCACCAGGGGGTACAATTTTCCACTAATGGCTCCTTTTGTCATGTCAGTTTCCTGTACCTTCCCTTGCAAATTGGCGTTGAGTTCAAGGAACTCAAGAGGGAGTTTAAATTGTCGACTACCTTCCTTTGTGAAGACAGCAGGTTGCTCTTGACTGTCTGATAACTCCACTCTTGGTTGTGTTGTAAGTGGCCTTGTGTTTTTGGACTGGTATGGACACTGCCTTAGACTGCAGATGTGTTTCAGCATGTCTGTAACCTGGGACTTAACAGTCATGTTCACAGTTGATAGTGGGACATTGTTTGCATAGTTTATTCCATACCTGTCCCATCCTGGTGCGTTCACATACATCATACTGGAGCGCATGCTGATAATGTCATCATACTTGTAACTATAGCCATACACGACAAGTCTGGCCGTGTTGAGTACAAACTCGATTGAGGCGAGATTACAAGAAAGCAACCAGCGGTTTAAAGCTGGTAAATCTCGTGGGTTCTTTGGAGAATCCAACATGTGTAGGGTGATATTTAGGTCTGATCCCACTTTGCTCAGATAGTGCAGAGTAGCATTAAAGTCTTCGAGGCTTTGATCACTTGATTGGCCACTGGGAAATACATGCAGAGACATGATGAGGTCATGTGACCCAAGAGAACTCATTTTGTAAAGAAGGCTTGTAAGTGACTGCATGGTTTTATTATGCAGCTCAGGCATATCATTTGTTAGCCTAAGTGTTGGAAAGAGATTTATAGAAGGGCTTGCATCGACGTAAACTGTGACCTTCTGTTGTGTTAGCCATTGGCTTTCCTCTGTCAGGAACTCCTCATCTTTTGTGATCAGATAGGAATAGTCCACCACCACAGAGTCGTAGTGCTGGAAGAAGGTGGGTCGAAGTAGGATCTCATGGCGGATGGAGTGACTGATCTGCCGCAGGTGGAGGGCCACTCCCACAGCCCTTGGCTTGGGTGTCACCTTGGGAAGGAACTGGAGAGAGTCGGAAGACAGGCTCACCACAAACAACCTGGTGTCTCCCCCAGCTATTGTGGTGTCTGTGCTGTTGCCAAGGTCAGTGCCCTCAAACCCATCAGGCAGATATCCCACTGCTCCTTTCTCAGACTGGTCCAGAGGGACCTCCTCCATACTGGTGATGCTGCCCTGGGGGCTCAGCAGCTTCATGGGTTGCTCCCTCAGTTCAGGATTGGACACCAGCACATGGAAGGTGTCCTTTTGGAGGTAGGAGGGTACCAGGCTCAGGTTGGCTGTACTGGTGAAGAGAGTGGCATTGGTGAGGATGGCATGCAGGAGGACCTGGGCATGGTCCAGCAGGGGGTAGGGGGAGGGGAGGGTCACGTCCACCTCACTGGAGGGAGAGGCCACTGGGCTGGAGGAGAGGGCAAAGGGAGTAGCAAACACCGTCAGAGAGCCACCATCCTCCACTGGCATCTGCACTGCCAGGGGAGTGGAGTCAGCCAGCTTGGCAAGAATGGTGCAGTTTGTAGGGAAGTGCAGGTCACACACAGTCATGTTGTAGGTCTCAACAAGTGCTTCTCCATTGTGTAAGTAGATCTTTGCTCCAGCTTCTACAGTGGAGCACTCTAATTTTGAGGTTACCCCAAGAGATCCACCGGGCAACCTAGCAAGGTTTCCTGCAGTGAGTACCAAGTTTCCACCATTTCTTAGGTAATCTTTCAAAGTGTACTCTACTTCCAGTAGACCACCTGTAAGCTCACTGGTCACAACCACTGTATCATACTGTGCAAGAATCCAGCTGGGTGCATCTGAAAGCAATACATCCATTGCATCTCCGTAGGGGGTTGGTGAGCTTACGCCAGTTTCATCATGAAAGTAGGAAGCATCTTGGTAAGAGGGATAGATCATTCTTAGAACTTCATCTGTAAGATAGTCACCTTCCATATATGGTAAATTGTACCATACATGATACTCATATCCATGCTTTTGTCGAGGTGTAGCCCATCCGTTAAAGAAATCAAGGTAGAGTGCAATGGTTGGGACATGGGTGCCGAATGAAGATTGATTCTGTGTCCATAAGTAGGTTTTGTGCTGAAGAACCCCAATAGGGCTCAAAGAGTCAGTCTGCCGACTTTCATAGAACCACCCCCTCTCAAAGGAGACATAGCCACTGTTGTACATAATCTGAGCACACATGAGTCGCTTCATAAGATTCAGAGAAGTACCACATGTAGGACCAGATGCATCACCAACCAGTCCAGAGGTTTTATTGCTTGAACATGTGTAGTTCCTCTGAGAGGTTTCCTGGTCTACAGTGTGCTTTCGTGGTTGCTTCTGCTTTGGAGGCTCGGCTAAGGTGCCTCTACTTGGTTGCATGTACACCTTGTGCCCAAATCGGTTGTATATAGACACATTCCCAAACCACAGGACTCCATACTGCTTTCCTGCGCCTCGAATGAAGGCATACCGGAGTTGTGCATTAGGTCCATGTTGTGATGTCTCTGCCCCTGCAATGGTATAAAGCCCTACCTTCAGCTGATAGTGGGGATATGTGCTGCTGAGAAGAGTTGTCAACTTTGGGCCAAGAATGCTTTCCATTCCCCTAAAGTACTCTCTGAAGTTAAGATACTGCTCAACTCGATCATTGTTTGCAGGTAGCTCTTCCAAAATGAATGCACCAAAATAGTGGCCATCCTGCTCTCCATTTGCCATCCCCAGCCATCGGCTTCCCAATGTTGTCTCAAGGTAGTCTAAAACTTCCCTTGGGGGCCAGAAACCTGCACTGACAGGACTAAACCCGTGCACACTCGTGATGTACAATCCATTTTGCGCCACGTATTTGACGAAATCGGCATAGTTGCTTGTGAAGAGAAAAGTCGAGTCACCCGGCCATATCATCCTCCCTAGCGTGGTGTTTGGATTCAAACAGTACTTCTTGATCAGCTGCGTGTAGTTCACAAGCGTTGAGTCCTTGGCAGTTAGCGTGCGTAGAGTCGCAAACTGGGGTACAGGCTCAAAAACATCGAGATTGGGATGAGAGACGTTGTATCTCTCAAAGTCTGGGTTTTCCGAGGGAATTAACGGATGAGGATACAGCCGTAAAGAGTCGCCTTTCTCTGCACAGAGCAGGAGCAGCAATCCCAGGACAAGCGCCACCAGACCTGCCATGGTCGCGGGAACGAGACCAGTCCAGGCGATTGTCTCGGTACCAGACCAGAAGTAGCTCTTCCCACTTTGAGGATACAATTTTAATATGGTCGAGTTAACAAAATGAGCGCCGTTCGATTGTTGTTGGGAGTCCTGCTTTGCCACTGCATCCGTCTTTCTGGATCACTGCGTCTGTACACGACTCACCCAGACCCGGCAGACCACCCAGATTACAGTAGATACGCAGTGAGACACCCCACTCCAGCAACCTTCGACAACAGTACCAAGTTTGCTACGCTGAGAAGCTTTCAGATTGACAACACTTCGGTGGTGGTGAACTACTCTGTTGACTTGGAGTCCTATTGTTTGAATCCTAGTACAAGCCTGGGAACAATCGTATGGCCCAGTTATCCACTTCTCTTTACAGCCAACTTTGAAGCTGTGGTTGATGCTATTGCAAGAGATGGTCTGTATGTAACGGATATCTGGGCATTTGTACCTGGATCAGGGCCTGGAGATGGTAGTGACTGGAAAGAGAATATGTGGCAGCAATTTTACCCACCGCTCAATGCTTTGAACTACCTTGAAGAAAAGCTTGGTGAGAAATGGCTAGGTATGGACATTGGCGAGCAAGATGGTAGATATATTGGCAGCTATTCTGATGAAATGATACCCCAGAACCAGGACAGGAAGTACCAGTTTTTGAACTTCCGAGACCACTTCAAAGGGATGGAAGACATCTTAGGTCCCAAACTTGTAGCGCTTAACAGTCTGACTTTCCCCCACTACATGATAAAATATGGGTTATACACAATGGTTGGAGCAGAGGCTGCACAGGCCCTTCCAAACAGCCAAGTGTTTTATGCCTTCATTCGTGGGGCTGGGAAGCAGTATGGAGTACTGTGGTTTGGGAATGTGTCAGTCTACAATCGATTTGGGTACAAGACTTACCCTGGGCAAGGGACCAGTACAAGGGCAAAGACTCAAACTCAAACTCCAAAGCCAGCGATACACGGACATGATGCAGAAACTGGCATTTCAAAGAGCTATACCAGCCAAGATAAGGGCATGAATAATGTAGAAGGTGGTATTTCAAGAAACTATACCTGCCAAGATCAAAGCATGGGTGGTCCCAGTTGTGGTACCTCTCTGAACCTGATGAAGAGGCTGATGTACGCTCAAATGATGTATGGTAGTGGTTATGTAAGTTTTGAGAATGGCTGGTTTGTAGGAGAAACTACTACTTTGTCTCCCATTGGTATGATTCAGCATGCTGCAAAAGCATTCATTAAATCAGAACATTCACTGGGAGTTCACATAGCTACAACTGCATTGTACTTTGACTTTTTTAGTGGTTTTTGTCCTCCAAGACATTTGTACACAGATAATTTATACAGAGTATGGGGAAACTTACCTTATTCGGAAGGTGACTATTTTGGAGATGGGGTATTACGTTTGGTATACCCACAGTACCAGGACAGCTCTTACTTTCACAATGAAACTGGATTCAGTTCTCCAACTCCATATGGTGATACACTTGATATCCTTTTATCGGATACCCCTCTGTGGAATTTGATGGAATATAACACGATTATTGTAGCCAGCAATTTGACAGGTGGGTACGAAGCGAAAGACAATCTTGAAGCCTTTGTTTATGGTGGAGGTGAGCTTGTTATGACTGCAGCAAATGTTGCCAAGCTGACAGGAAGGATCCTAGGGATCACAACAGAGATGAAATGCAACCTGGTAGCAGCTGGAAGTGTCATCGACCTCTACAGTGGAGAGAAACTTGTTGAGACCTACAACATGACTGTGTGTGACCTGCACTTCCCTACAAACTGCACCATTCTTGCCAAGCTGGCTGACTCCACTCCCCTGGCAGTGCAGATGCCAGTGGAGAATGGTGGCTCTCTGACGGTGTTTGCTACTCCCTTTGCCCTCTCCTCCAGCTCAGTGGCCTCTCCCTCCAGTGAGGTGGATGTGACCCTCCCCTCCCCCTACCCCCTGCTGGACCATGCCCAAGTCCTCCTGCATGCCATCCTCACCAATGCCACCCTCTTCACCAGTACAGCCAACCTGAGCCTGGTACCCTCCTACCTCCAAAAGGACACCTTCCATGTGCTGGTGTCCAATCCTGAACTGAGGGAGCAGCCCATGAAGCTGCTGAGCCCCCAGGGCAGCATCACCAGTTTGGAGGAGGTCCCTCTGGACCAGTCTGAGAAAGGAGCAGTGGGATATCTGCCTGATGGGTTTGAGGGCACTGACCTTGGCAACAGCACAGACACCACAATAGCTGGGGGAGACACCAGGTTGTTTGTGGTGAGCCTGTCTTCCGACTCTCTCCAGTTCCTTCCCAAGGTGACACCCAAGCCAAGGCCTGTGGGAGTGGCTCTCCACCTGCGGCAGATCAGTCACTCCATCCGCCATGAGATCCTACTTCGACCCACTTTCTTCCAGCACTACGACTCTGTGGTTGTGGACTATTCCTATCTGATCACAAAAGATGAGGAGTTCCTGGCAGAGGAAGGCCAGTGGCTAACACAACAGAATGTCACAGTTTACGTCGATGCAAGCCCATCAATTGATCTGTTTCCCAAGCTGAGGCTTGTAGACAACTCCGTCATTCCTTTTGAGCAAAGTCTCAAGTCAATCTTACGTTTGATGAACAAAATGGTTATACTGGGCTCAAGGAATCTGATTTTATCACTACACCACATTCCGGAAGATGGTATCACTCCAGACAAAACTCTTTCTAGCTTTAACACCACCCTGCACATGCTCCTGGACAATGCCTCTCAGCTTGGAATTCAACTGCACATGCAGGATGCCATCAAGAACCCTCTTGGTGACGAGCTGTTGCTTGCAATGTGGCTGGATGCGTGGGGCCTGGATGCCATCAGGATTGTTTTGAACATAGCAATATTGCTTGATCAAGAACTCTCTCCTCATTTGGAAGAGTTAATCAAGCAACGCTCAAGTCTGCTGCTGATCAATGCACCATCTTTCGACATAGTTGGAACACGTTATTCTGTGAACACTCCTTTGTCCCTGGTTGATCCTTTTACTCAAACTCAGTTACAGACACTTGTGAAGAAAATCTGTTTTTACCGAGGGTACTGTCCATACAGCCAGAGTTCAGCTGTTGCGGAGTACCCACTAGTTTTAGATGGGAGCTTTAGCAACACTGATGAGGAGTATTTGGATGTAAAACTTCTGGAGAATCTTTTGTATGCTTAAGTCTCTCTTCGGCTGGTGTTTGCTTATTGGACGTTAGAAAGTTCTGTGGTTATGTGGTTGTATTTATTTTTTTCCCTGTTGTTGTACATGCACTGTTATCTAGAAATGGGCAATAATTGATCTAATTCATTGTATTGCGCCAGCTTTATTAGGATTGCTAAAAGGAGACAACATTTTGCTTATGTTCACACAATTCATGCATTTTTGTACTCACAATAAACCCTGCTCCCAATAGCAACAGCATTGGGGACATTTTGTTTTTGTACAGCTTGCAAATTGTATGTCACTATTTTTAGTGTAAGCGATCAAAAAGTGGATGGTATGAAGCCTTATTCAAGTTTGCCACACAGCGACTATACTGTGTAGGCAGCATTTCCTGGAACTATTTTTGGGGATCCCAATCACTTTCCATCCTCTGTATGACTTAGAAGAGACGAAACATGGTTGAATTCTACTTGTACTTCAACAAGCTCTGTTGTATTTTTACAGAGCATGGTCTACTTTTTCACTTAAATCAAGATTCAAAGCCTGGTCCAGTCATAGAAAAGCTTTGATTGATTAGAAATGGTCCTTGGTACTTTATTTGCAAAGATCAACCATGTCCTATATACCTCCTCTGATGTGTGACAGAAATGGGAAAATAGTTTCCCTCCTACATGGATCATCACAATTGTCACTGTTACAAACCCTGACCAAGTACATACCACAGCTTACAACAGTCATGTCTGCTCATGGCCAGCGTTATCTCTTCCATAGCTCTCTCCAGAAAGCCATTAGTCAGGTAAGCAAGCACCGTAGAGAGTTGACCTCATACTGAACTGAGCAGCATTACACATTTGTGGGCACTATGGTGTCTTGTAGTTACTTAGTCTCATACCCAAGCTTCATGTGTGTATGTATATGTGCACATGCACATGCATAGCCTTGTTGCCAGGCTCATTTCATAGCCTTGTTGCCAGGCTCATTTTACTGGTTGTGGCTAGTACATACAATACTCTTAACATTTTATACTGGCATGGTATCAGTTGAGGTGAATTTGGTGTTTCCACTCAACAGTCCTGGAAAGGTATCAACTCCCATGGCTGCCACCCCCTCTGCTCCAGTAGAGATCTCCGATAACTTCAACACCAGGTACCTCCTGGGAAGAGCTTGCAGAGATGTGCTTCAACATGGACAGGTGTGCTGTTTGAAACATGCCCTAACCTTAAGTACTGTGTTGTGAGCCTACTTGAGCTATACACACAGCTTTGTTTGCAGGCTGTTTCTACTTCCACACTTAGATTGTTTGCCAGAATGACTGGTGTAGAGATAGGCTCAGATAGCCTAGCTCCCAGGTTCTGAGACTAGTGATGGAATGTGTATTAGTAGACATTATTTCAAATGGGTGTGTCACTGTGGCCAATTTTGGAGTTGAGACAAAATGACTTCATGTAACAACTGCTGAGTGTGTATAGTGTGTACTCATGTGAGTGCTTGGTTTGGGTACAGTGTGCATTATGTATTATATAGTCCCTTAAAGATTGATTTCTGTTTCCTAATATAGGTAGCAGCCAGCTCATTACAGTCTCTGCCACTCAGTGAGCAGGTTTGTGTACTTTTACATGATGTACAGTCAGTTTATTAATTAACCCTGGTTGACCACTTACCTCATGCACCTTACTTGTTGAAGTGAAACTGTGCCTCTGCCATAAATAAGGCCCAGAATGGACTAACCCACCGAAAAAAGGGTTGGTTACATGTATATCATTTCATGGTATAGTACCGAATATCTCTAGGCATATTATAGCACATTTCTATGTGAAGATTTTTAGGCATGTTATACCAAACAATTCTGGGTACATCATACTTCTAGGTATGTTCCTTGACATTAATTTTCTTAGAACCTTTGTTTTTAGGGTCTGAGGCCTGTCGATAATTGGAACACACCTGATTGAGGTACTTAAATATCCAACTAGGTTTGCATTGAGTATGAATGAAGTCTCTAAACACCATATCTAACCTGCTTGAGGCATTTTTGACAGACAGACAGACAGACAGAAAAGTTGAACAAACACAAAGGTTGATAGGGTATTGGTAATATAGCAAAAATCATTCATACAAATTTTTAAAGCCAATACTTCAATAAACCTTCACAATTTTGACGTAACAATGAGCCTTTGTTCAATAATGTTTTCTGATTGATTCCAGCATGCCTCAGTGTTGACAGAGTGCTCCAAGATGCTGCTACAAGTACCCTTCAGATTGCCACAGTACTTCTTTGTCTCGCTACAACAAACCAGTGTAAAGGTAATGTCACCGTAGCACTTGACTGGACTGTTGTATCATGCACCCCAACATGGCTGTGCAAGTATAAGCAGACTCACATTGTGTAGTCTACAGGAATAAATGTTTGTCTGTTGTGGATGTATTTCTGTGCATCTTGGGTCAAGCCACTAGACTGTGAGGGAAGCTTGCTCACTCTCGCTCTGGATAATGTCATATAGTCGTGTTGTTTCATTGTTGTAAGGGCTGCATAGTGAATTCAACTTTGGCTGACAGTTTGCACGACAAGCACATGCAGTAGAATACAATGTGTGCATTAACAGCTTTCTGGTTTAAGTCTGCTTGTTTAGTAGTAGTAGTCTCTAACTGTTTATATCAATGCTGTGTATATTATAGCAGTGTCAGGATTAGTCACATGATGATTATACTATTTTTTGAGTTGGAAGTGTTCTTTCTCATTCTGGTGCATCCTGGAATATAGTCAGAGCTAAGAGCACATTTGTCAGTAAGTATAGCTATCTATCAACAATGGTACATGAACTCTTCCACAGCTTGCACTGTCCCCTCCTCTCCCTCCTTCTGGTCAGCAAGTCATGGTGAACTTGAACACACACCTGACACTCAAAGTGGAAGGGGTCATTGGACATGCAGGGAAGACCAGTTAGTTCACTGTAAAGTGTCCCCTGAGACATCTTATACTACTGTGCACCCACCCTCCGATGCCATAGCACCACTGCATGTACATACCAATATCCAGGATGTGGTCCAAGAACTTAATTGAAATGACTCAGAACCACAGTGGTCATCTAACTCACAAAGCTTACTTCACGAACGAATGCTTTAAAAAAAAATTCTCTGTTATATTATCAGGTACTCACATTATGTGACACTTTTGGGGACAGGTATCTATAATTGGGCAAACCTGGGCAAGCCCCACACTCGTGAGACTGCATTGTACACGCCTGCGTGTATGTTTGCTTGTGGCCCCATACCGCAAATTCCAAGCTCAATTTATGCCAGGTACCTATGTTACTGGACATTCCTAGGTATGTATATTATAAGGTATCTACGTTTCTGGACATTTCAATTAAGGTACTTCCACTTGTATGTTACTAGACATTCTTGGTGCGGTTTTACGATGTGAATGGTAAGACTCGGATTTTGAGCTCTTCAGTTGAGGCCCAGTGGTAAATCTTGTCATAGAGTTAGAACTAGCTAGCAGAATCACAAACTAGGAACATATTGAGCCTCTTTTGTAGTTCATGCAATGTACCTACAATTAGTCCATTTTTGTGAAAGAGACAAGCAGTCAATAATGCCACCTGCATCTTTGAACCTGTGTGGTATCATGCCATCTTATGCTAGTGCATACTAGCCACTGGGAATTCTGTGATCAACTATCACCAGCTTCAGGAGTGAAGTCCTATTTGATGGTTTCTGGATTATGTATTCTTTGCCCTTCTCTTGATTACTAGCACATAAAAAAATGAACTCTTGCCAATAATATTGCAGACTTGCAATCAATGATTGATTTGAGCACTAGTGCTAATTTTTGTTGCTCAGCATGTTACATACTGTATTTCTGCAGGAGTGTACCGGTCTCCTGCTGCAGTGTATGTACAGGTAATGCCACAATTGGAGAAAGCCCTTACAAGTGATCCTAAGGTATACACACTATACACAAATGTTAATGTACATTCAACTGCGCTCTTGGTCAGTGGCATAGCCAGCCATGGGCCCACCCAGGTACAAGCCTGGACCATATATTTTTGCACTCGAGTGCAGTAGGTTTGTCGAGTTAGGTTGATAAGGGTGCAACTAGGAGCGTTATGTTCTTCAAGGTTGCTGTTATAACCACAATGGCTACACTGAGTAGCTTATGTGCACTTCTCACCTTAGTTCACTGGGGATCAAATTCAGAGCTGCATTGTCCAGGATGATACACACTCTTTGCCGTGGGCGAGAGTTCTTGTAAGCCATGGCTTGGACTTGCACAAATAGCTGTGCCTGGGCAACTTAGGGATTTGGCTATGCTACTACTCTTGATATGTGCGTGTGGGCAATGCTGTTGTATCCTCTTCCATAATAATTCTAACACTCAATTTTGACTCTAAGATTTGCTTCACACACGTAGTGTCCAGGGTTACAGCAGCTTGAAAAGACAGAAGTGGTAGAGAAGGACTACTTCCAAGCTCAGTTTCTGCTTACCCTGCCTCTCCCTGGCTACTACAACATCAGGATCAGTGCCAGCTTGTTGGATGAAGAGGGCACCATGTGGCACACAGGGCCCAAGACCTCCATGAGTGTGTTGGTCGACAGCGAGGAAAACTTTACCCTGAAACAGCAACAGAGACAGAAAGAAGCTGCCATGCAGACTGCTAAGAGTAGTATGCATGCACACCGTGTGTAGTTCAGAGCTTATCATAACTGTTGAGAGCTGTAGTAGAATGTTTGTTTATATACGTGTATCTCATAATTTGCCAGCACAATGATGGTGCACCATATAGTGAGGAACGACATTCCAGCTACCTGGAAACTCTCAGGGAAAGTTGTCCCAGGAATGGGCAGCAATTAGAACAAGCTTATGTTGTCCTGATGGGTAGCCAAAAAGATGCAGAGATCCATACTTAACTGTCTATTGAGCTCATGTTTAATATGCAAGGTTGAAGCAGTAAGACTTGCCTGATGGCGGACATTGAAACAGTGACCTTGTAGGGAATCAAAGCTAATATGAGTCTAAGTAGATGCAAACAAGACCACAATTTTAAGCAAGAATTGAAATACTATGCTCTTCAATGACATACAACTTTAACTCATGACATCATCAACTAATGAGTAATTCATAGCTATGAGCCATCGTGGAGGCATTACACTAGATGATGAAGTAACTGAACCAGTTAGTACACTTGAACTATATGCTCCAACCATGGCACAAGACACCATTATATATCTTCCTTCATGAATGACAACTATTTTATACGATTACGTTCATGTTGTTACTGTTCATTAAAATAATGTGATTTTAATATGAAAGTGTAGTGTTCCAGCTATACTTGTGTGTTACATAAAATCATGCAGCAGGCCTTCCCACTGTCCAGCTTTATAGACCATGCATAGAAAGGCAGCTTGAGAACAAGATTAGAGTAACCATTGAAGAAGGTTGTCTTAGGCCATACCAATCTACTTTTATGTTTCTTGGGCCAGATGACTTTTCAAAGAGGGGTGGTATATGCTGGGAGGTATAGGCTTAAAGATGATAATAGTAAAGTGATCATGATATTGGCGAAGTTTTGCTCCAAGAGTCAGCAGTTGACGATCTTGGCCTTTTGTTTGATCTTCAGTGAACCACATAATGGATAGGTGTAGCTAATGATTAAGGCCATACCATTTATGTCGCTCAGACCTGACTGACCCAGATATTGGCTGACGCTACTCAAAAATTATTGCCTACAGTTTGTACATGAATCTGCCAAGCTGACTTTGTCTGAGTGGTGTCATCTTTTGTGTGGACAATTACAAGCATACTCACCAAAATAGGGCCCGAGAGCGGTTTCCAAAGTGCACTGGGGGTGTTTGCACAGCTGCCCAAAACCAATTTGAAACTGAATTGAAACGGTTTTAAAGTGCTAGTGTAAACAGGCTATTGTTCTGGCATTGTGCACGATTAATGGACAAGGTTTGACGGACTTTCACCAGACAAGTTTATTATTGTGACATTTCAACTGCTATATCTTCATCAGGCACAATAAAAATTACTGATGAAGATTGCAAATTAGCAGTTGAAACATCGCAAGATTCAAATTTGTCCAGTGAAAGTGTCACAAAACATTGTTTTCACTTTCTAAGTTCCAATATACCAGTTATTCCCTGCACTCATCAACCAAAACATTTAGTCTCACTCCAACAGTCTTGTTCCCACTTCAACACCACACAGAATGAAATCTCAATCAGTGTGAATCTCTGTGTCTTTCTGTTACCCATCTGGTAAATGCAAGATGGTTCTAATTGCTGTCCATTCCTGGGCAACATTCTCTGAGAGTTTCCAGGTTGCTGGAATGTCTTACTGGCTAGAATAGATTATATGACACTATCATGATTGTTCTTTGCAAAGTATTACTAGAGGAGACAATAGAAATTGAACAGTGGCAAGATACTTTCCAGTCTTGTTCACAGTTCACTGGAAATACATTGTACATGAATATAAGCACCGGTGCTTAATATTCCGATTTTACGGTATGCCTAATAATATGTCAACAAGAGAAGGGCAAAGAAGTCATCAAATAGGAGTTTCCTACATCATTCCTGCTGTAGTTTGAAGCAGGTGATAGTTGATCACAGAATTCCCAGTGGCTAGTATGCACTAGCATAAGATGGCATGATACCACACAGGTTCGAAGGTGCAGGTGGCATTATTGACTGCATGCTTGTCTCTTTCACAAAAATGGACTAATTGTAGGTACATTGCATGAACTACAAAAGAGGCTCAATATGTTCCTAGTTTGTGAACTAGCTAGTTCCAACTCTATGACAAGATTTACCACTGGGCCTCCTCAACCATCTCTACACAGCAATGAAATCTACAACCAGTAAAATACACAGTAATTAAACCTCTGGATAACCTCTGTGTGTCCAGATGTTAGGAGGGAGGTGCATCCTCCTTGCTCCCACCTTTGGAGGCATACTTGGTAAATGCAGTGTTCCAGTTGAAGAAGAAGAAGAGCACCATCCACACGCCCAGACCAACGAAAATGAAGCATGTAAAAAAGCCAAATGTCTGTGATTTTGTGTGTGTGTGTGTGTGTGTGTGTGTGTGTGTGTGTGTGTGTGTGTGTGTGTGTGTGTGTGTGTGTGTGTGTGTGTGTGTGTGTGTGTGTGTGTGTGCATGTGTGACATGTTTTTCGTCCTGAAAACAAGCAATAAGTTTTCACTTGTCAAATATTCCGAATTCCACTGCTTGGACAGCTCTACAAGAAAATGTCTCCAGCTTGTGTTCTTTTAGTCAGAACTCCCCCAGGCCTTCCTCCTATGTTTTCGCATGCTGTAAGTGATCAAAAAAACTAGACAGTGGGAAAGCCTGAAGGAGGTTATTGCCAACTACTGTCCTTGTCGATTGTTACATATCGCCAAGCACAGTAACGTAACATGAATATAATTACATCCCGAGATGCCAATTAAAGGTTTACATAATGAATAAATTGTAATTGCCAGGCCAGATGAAGGATGGACATCCAATGAGTGCATATTCTTTAATACCAAGGTGCACTTACCCCAGGAATAAACTTTCATTCACTAACAAGCCTCCCTTCACCAGCTACACCAACCTTATTCCCCACAGCGATTCCACAAGGGATTTCCCCACTTCATCACATCTCATATTCCATAGATCTGGAAATTTTCGTTGTAAAAATATTTCGTGGTTTGCGTAAACCATGAAAATATCGAAAATTTCCAGATCTACGGAATAAAAAACACGAAATATATTTTACAACTACAGTTAGCACATTTTTGTACACACGGTTTCACAGCACAGCTAGCTAGTTATTTCGCGCGAGACGGCCTCTTCTTCGATACCCGCAGGTGACTCATTAATGGCAAACGCGTGACAACTTTCCGCTCAGTGTCCGATAAACCGTCTGTCTTTACTGTCATGGTTGATTAAAACGTGAAAATTTTGCAACACGAAAATTTCCAGATCTACGGCTAATGATGCACTGGAGTGTAAAGCTGGTACAGTAGAAGTGTCACATCTGGCTGCTGCATTAAGCCGGGTGAAGGTAATACCACAAGGTGGAGGTTTAGGTTGGGTCCCAGTTCGTCTAATCCCATTTTGTCTAATACTCATTTCGTCTACTCCCATTTCGTCTAATCTTGTTTCGTCTACCATGCCGTCTACCATGCGAATTATGGAGGTTAACATTGATTGACAATTATCTATTATAGTGTCACAGCATTCAAAAACATATGGAAATAAAACTCTAAAATCCTACCCAAAAACTTAAAGTGCTAGTGTGTAGTCTCCATTGTCAAATTTCTCTTGAATCTTCTTAATTCTTCTTTCTTTGTTTCTTTGTTTGGGTGGAACACTCCTCCTCCAGCCATCAACTGCCTTAAGCCGACTTCAGTCGAAGCTTGCTTGAATAGCTCAACCATCTCAAAGATGTCTGGTACTCCTGTTGTAGCCCAATGCTTTTGTACTCTTTAGGGGTGAATTCATGCCTTCCTTATATCTCAAGCAACTGTACTCAATTGCTGTCAACCTTTTGACCTTAGAAGTCTTTGAAGAGACTTCAAGGGACTTCAAAGAATTTACATGGTTCCATATGTGCTATTACCAGACAAATGTAAAGAAAAAACTCAACTAGTAACAAGGTTATTACATTATTAGACGAAACAAGATTACACGAAATGGGAGTAGACGATATGAGTATTAGACAAAACAGGAATAGACGAACTGGGCCCAATTCGAGGTGTAGTCGTGATTTACACACTGAGGGGTGTAACCCGAAGGGTGAAAATTGCTAGTATATCAACCACGAGTGGCATAACCGACTTATACCGTAGGGCATAGCAACGTGCACGTAGTGACAGGATATAAAAAGCACAGTTCACCGTATGGCACAGTTTGCAGCAGAAGGAACAGAACTCCTAGAGATTTGGAGGGAGCTCCACTACCTCCATAACAACAATGAACGAGCCCATGGATCGTAGTACTAAACCCCACTCCACTACCTCCATAACAACAATGAATGAGCCCATGGATCGTAGTACTAAACCCTGCTCCACTACCTCCATAACAACAATGAACGAGCCCATGGATCGTAGTACTAAACCCTGCTCCACTACCTCCATAACAACAATGAATGAGCCCATGGATCGTAGTACTAAACCCTGCTCCACTACCTCCATAACAACAATGAATGAGCCCATGGATCGTAGTACTAAACCCTGCTCCACTACCTCCATAACAACAATGAATGAGCCCATGGATCGTAGTACTAAACCCTGCTCCACTACCTCCATAACAACAATGAATGAGCCAATTAAACCCCGCTCCATTATTTCTTCACACAGGCAGTTCATGGTCGATCTGGGAACGAGACTACTCAGTGTGAATCTGAAGGTGCTGCCAGCTTCATCCCATCTGCTTGAGAAGGCAGTGCCATTACTATTATTCTTTCTTAATATTCATGCTTCACTATACCATCATTCACTCAGTAAACAATCAATCATTCAACGTCTACAGAATACGGAATGCAAGTTTAACAAGAGGAAATTAGTATACCTCATAGGAGGTGTACTAGTAATTGTATACCTGAAACCTCATTGGTCAGATAGTATACCTATGGTACAAGTTTAATAAAGCCTTCTATATAATAAGAAGTAGTGGGGTGAGCTCTAGAACTCCCATGCCCATGTGTCAAAAAACCGTTACCATGGTGATGGCTACCAAGTAGCACTTGAGTAATAACAAAGATGTATTAGTTTCAGCACTTACAATACTTCCCCCACTGGCAGCCCTGATGCCTCTACTGATGCTAATGATAGTCTCAACTTGAGTCCAATTATTTGTATACAGTGTCATTGGAACAGCACCAGCAAACAGTGCCAGAGCAAACCCACCGCTGATGCAGATATCCTTGGGAGGGAGGGAGGGAGGGAGGGAGGGAGGGAGGGAGGGAGGGAGGGAGGGAGGGAGGGAGGGAGGGAGGGAGGGAAGGAGGGAGGGAATGAGGTGGTGCAGTACTACTAAGGGAGGAACACTATTAGCCAACACTTTTCATTCCCAATGTTTGTCACTTGCCTCCACAATGGATAATGCCATCTCAGAAAGGATGTACAAAAATGCCACGCCTCATGAAATAAAATTATGCCCAAATAATGATTATCTCAACCACAGTGGTACAGCCAGTGATACTTATCCCGAATGGCTCTTCTTTGCAGGAAAGAACTCGTAGACTGAACAGTACATGGTACCCAGGAACACAACATGTTTCAGAGGCTTCTTCATGTTGTAACAGTTGAAAACAAAACTCTAAGGCTTTCTACTTCAGGTAAATAAATCCTGATCTCTAAAGCCTAGCAGTGAACTTTGCTTTTTCCTAAAGCCTACTAGCAAACATTTTACCTACGTATACCACTGAACTCTAAAGTATTCGAGCCAAGGTAAACAAACCTGCAGCACTAACCTCTTAGGAGCATCTTGGGGTGCGGTTACTTTGCTCGAAAAAAATTAAACACAGACACAAAAACGAAAAAAAAAAAAAAGAAAATTTTCACCTGAATTATTTTTAACGTGAAAATTTTCTGACTATAGTACCACTCAGTTTCTATGACATTTATCACAAGTGCTGTTTGCTAGCTTATTATTGCATGATGGCACTCAATGATGAATCTAGGGGAATGCAGTGTATTGTGGGGCGAGCGTGTGAGAGTCATGGTTTCATAGCACTACTTTAATTTTCCCACTTGCATACATCTCACATAACAATAATCTCCTCCCCATCTTCCAACTTTTGGTTTATACCCGCCTCGTCTAATTTCTAATTCCGTTTCGTCTAGCAAAATGCACATATGTACCATATTACAATAACAGCACTACAAAGATGCCCAGTTGCTAAAAGCTGATATGAGTTCACTAAGTGTGTAATCACTGGCCTCATAGTTTTCTTTAATGGTTGTTAGTCTTTTCTCTTGGATTCTGTACTTTCTTCTTCTCCTCACTGGAAGGCCTCCTGCAGCCAATTGAATTAGGTTGCAGCCTGCTCAGACTTGAAAAGATTGACTGCTTCGTAAATGTTGGGGTGTGCTTTTCCTGCTAGCTTCTTGCTGCTTGCTGTCTTTGAAGTTACCGGTATTCTTAGAACACTATATAATATCAATGTTAGACGAAATGAGACATACGTGCATTTCGTTAGATGAAACGGAATTAGACGTAAAGAAATTAGACGAGGTGGGTGCCTGTAAATCTGGAGGTTAAGAAATGCCTGGGAAGAGGCAAGGTATCAAATGTACACAGGTGTTCATGGAGGAATGTGTTTGTCTTGGCTGTATCCGTACCATGGCCATCAGTGTCATTGATCTCCTGTGACTCTATATTATTCACACCTTGCCACTGTCTCCTCAAGTGTCTAGTGGATCATTGCTGAGCACATTCAGGACTATTTCAGCTATGGAGTTTGGAGTCAGGCCTTTCTTTGCAGACTATACAGCCTTTTCCTGGGCACAATTGCTGAAGTTGTGGTATGGAGTTTCAGAGGCTCTTCTCTGCTGCTCAGTGAGGCTTATTTGCTCGAGTCAGGCCTCTCTCTGGTTCAGAGTCTCACAAGCTAGTTGTTACCTGAACACTCCTGCTGGCGGAAGACACAGAGCATGTCGAGCTCAATCTGTTTATCGTCTCACTAATCATGTCTCCCTTTCCTTAGTGCTTTCCAGGTCCCTGCTGGCATTGGTTGCCACGGTTTCCTTTATGTCTTGCTCACTTCATTCTACACTTTTCAGTCTTGAGCAGCCCAGCCGTAACGTGCAATGTGGAGATATTGTACCACGCACAAATGGGGCAGAATGTATACAATATGCATGTACCATACATATATATAAATATAAAATATATACCGTAGACGGTTAGCGATTCCGGACGATCAAAACTTCCATCAAAAACAGCAGGCACTAGCCGTTATCAAACTCCAAATATCTATACACCAGAAGAAAGCTCTCAGTGAGCTCTGTCGAACGATCACCGTTGGTCGTTGCGAACTCCCTTGATGCGGAAGTTACTTGCGTTTTTAATTTTTCCCATACAAATTTCAATTGAACGAAATTTAAAAACAGCAGGTACTAGAGCCGATTAGTTTGCAACGATTCTCGATTTTTTGTAAAGAGCAACCATCGGGACATCGTTTGATGTGCGTTGGTCGCTTGTAGCACGAGCCATTCCTGAGAACGAGCTGTTTCTTTCAAAAATGTCAATCTTCCGGAATCGCTACCAGGCGTAGTGTCCCGCAAGTACGCCCCCCCTTTTGCAACCTTAGCCTTAGTATAAAGCGCAGGGGTGGGGCTTATACGCGGGATGCGACATTTTCTCTCGCGATTACGCCCTCCCTTCCGGTGCCCCGCCCACAACTTCGTGTCCAGATAGAAGAAGACAACACATTTGACGACTTTGCAGTTGCCATCTGGAAGGATGTTATCGAAGGTTATTCCGTCGTGCATTTCGATCGCATTGCTGTGTTTGAAGCTGAACTTCTGTTAAGGGCGGGGCTCATACGTGCTTCGTTGAGGTATGAATATCTATGAACTGCATATGAGCCCCAGAAGTTCAGCGATACGGCGTTTCAAACACAGCGATGCGATCGAAATACGTGACGGAATAACCTTCAGTTGCTACACGGGACTGCCACACATAGCTCTCAGTAAATTTTAGTAACAGCCATATATTGTTTGAGGGGGGGCTTATGCGCGGGATAAAAATACCTCTGCAAGACTTTGCGCTAAAAATGCAGGGGGGGGGCTTATGCGCGAGGGGGGCGTATTTGCGGGACACTACGGTAATATACATAGACAATTATCCGTTTTTACCACAAGTGTGGGGCTCGCTCACACTCACCCCAAAGATATGAAGAGAGGTGTGTGTGTGCGTGTGTGTGTATGTGTGTGTGTGTGTGTGTGTGTGTGTGAGGAGAGGGAGGGGGAGGACTCACCACGATCTGGAAGATAGTAGTGGCGACAAACCCAAAGTTGAGAAACCGAGTAGCAATCAGACCTCCCTCCACCACCATGGCAATGACAGTGACAAAGATCAGCCAACCAGTGGCTGCTTGTGACCTGGACACCAGACTCCGAACATTAGTAACACCACTAACAGTATCATATTCACCTTGTGCCACAGAAGCAGAGACAAAGGTACATAATGCTGACACCTGTGAGTGTACATAAACAATCAGTAAATCACATGGATTAGCTAAACACACAAAAATACATATCCTGCATCTCTGATTGCAAAAACGGAGGTGAAGGCCTGGAAGATTTTGTCACGTGCATGGTGATGTGACATAATAGTAGGCAGTACCTGATGAAGAATCTCAAGGCCCTTCTTGTCCAAGCACTTTGAGACTGAAGTGTTCAAAAGGCAATACAGCTCGTTTGGTAGATTCAAGGCTGATCAACACAAAGTTACAAAGTTGCAATGATCGGGCACCACCCCCTGTGTGTCTACCTAGCTCTGTCTACCTGACATCATCGCACGTAATGAAATCTCCCAGGCCTTCCCCCACCATTTTTGCATACTACAAGCAATCAAAAACTGGAGATGGGAACAGCCCAAGAACGGGGCTGCTTTTGGGATGAGCTAATGGAAGCATAGACTCATTCCCAGGCTACATGTGTGAGACTACACTGCTATTGAGGCATAGCCTCTTTCCCAGGCCACATGTGACACTACACTGCAATTGAGGCATAGCCTCATTCCCAGCCCACATGTGACACCAAAAGGCATAGCCTCATTCCCAGGCCTATTTGACTGATGGAAGGACGGTCCTGTGTTGACAGCACAGTTCGAGCAATGAACACTGGGATCAGAAGGCTCAGGCAAGAGGCTAGGAAAGCTGCAGCAATGTCTTGAGTGATACAATGTATAAGCCAGTATACGTAGATGTCATCGTTCACGACCGCATGATAATAGACCATCATTTGATGCATGGTAGCATAATTTTAGTTTGCACCAATTTAGTGCATGCACAAACAGTAGATACCAGGCCCCTTTCTCTGATTTTTCAAATGGGCCTGAGAACAAAGCTAATGGCAAGTCAGTCAAGTCAAGCATCTTTAAAAGCATCTAGTAGCACAAGCTCTTTAAAAGTGAAATACCCTCTCACATGTAAGGCATGGGCAAAGCAACAATGTGGGTCTTTTCAGTAACCAGTGCTAAGTCAATTCAGAAGTTGGGGGTGAGGTTGCACAGAGATCAAGCACTTTCTCCGTGCAGGTGCTGACGGTGATTTCTCTTGTTGAGCATTCGTGGGTACTTGTTCAGGACAATAGTCAGTATACAGTAAACAACAAAATCAGTATTTTATTACAGAGGCAAAAGTGTCTGGACTTTGAACATTGTTGTCAGAGGTACACAATTAAATACACTGGCCCAATTACGCATCTTCCCAACTTCACCCAAATATTGAAGGTCAATATGCAAAGTCATTCCTCATCTAAGAGAGGTTCACAAAGGAATCAAATGAGACAGAGAAAAGCAATTACATTAGTTGGAGTTTCCCTAAGAAAGGAGAGAGAAGCCTTAGCTTGGCACATGCCATGCAGTCTTCTGAAGAGAAGCAGAATCAAGACAACACAAGGAGGAGCCATGGTACAAGCTGCCAAATACTGTCTTTGGAAAGTGTCCTGGAACAGGCAGCCAGACTCCTTGATAGACTCCGAAGTAAGAAGACATAGCGTTTACATATTTGAGGTTGGTTGGGTTAGCACATGGCCAACATTCCAGCTGGTCTAAAATGTAGCCTTTAAAAAAGCTTTTCTTCAGCCATGTGCTAGTCAAATACAGCATTCAGCATCATGTCTCTGCAAACATCCTGTCTAAAAGCTGTTATGACAGACTGATCTCATTTGTGGTAGCTACAATTGTGGGCACAAGCTAAGTGTCCCTTACTACAGGGTTCATGCAAGATGGTGGCATTTCTTCATAAACTAATTTAAGGTTCTCTGTTGGCAAACAGCTGTAGTTGTGGTACTGGTAACAAAGTGAGACAGTTTTATTGGCAAAACCTCAGGGCATGGTTGTGTGGTGGTGTGGCTTTTGCCCTAACTTTGTGGTCATGTGTCATAGCCATGTATGGGCATATATTTTTGGTAAAGTTTTGCTGCTACTTGGTACACAAGCTGTGTGATCAGCGCTGCACTTCGCTCAGGCTCGCCCCACGATGATAAATCATCCATCTAGTTATGGTACTGGCAACAAAATGAGACAGTTTTGTTGGTGAAACCTCAGGGCATGGTTGTTTGGTTGTATGGGTTCGCAGCTGATTGGCTGTCTGGATCTCCAGCCTTACTTCAGGTGTAACGGCTGGATCTGGATGAGTCTAGGTCTTCAGTTGAAAGTATATAGACGGTGTGCCTCCAGAATCCAGGTGGTGTGGCTTCAGACTTAAAAGTCACAGTTCGACATTTTTTTAAAAATCAACCATAAGGCTGATAGCTTCCATATTTCAGAGTTGAGTCATTCGGACTATCAGGATTGTCATATAAAATTTGGTATCACCATGGCAACATTTGAAGTCAGAAGCCACGCCCCCTGGATTGTAGAGGCACACCGTCTATACACAACTGCACTGTCTGGAAAATTTATGCACTTTTTAGTATTGACCTGGTTTAATCGAGATATTCTACCAATCATTAGAGCTATTGTGACTGCACATCACTGGGCTGTCCATTAAATGGATGTACACTCTCAGTGGATGAACCTTAGTTGTGTTTGAACAAGGTTCACTGCAAAAAATACTTGGTTAAAATGACTACATATGCATGGTTACTGCAGTTTCAGGGTTCATTGAACAAGTAGGTAGTATGATTAAAGGAATTCCAAAACACAATTATCATCAATCAACCCCCTCACAATTCCATCAAGCTTCAAAGAGCTAGCACAGACACTTGTCAGCAGGCCAACCTATATCAGTTCATCGGCATCCATATGCTGGCAATTATCCAGTTCAGAACCGGATAATAGCCAGCAGATGGATGCATATAAACTTATATATTGGTTAGCAGACAAGTGTCTCTCCTAGCTCTTTGAAGCTTGATGGATTGTGAGGGGGTTGATTGATGATAATTGTGTTTTTGATTTCTTTAATCACCTGTTCAATGAACTCTGAAACTGCAGTAACCTTCACTCATGGTCATTTTAACTAAGTAGTTTTTGCAGTGTTCTCAACAGGATTTACATGCCAAATGGCATGATTAATACTTCATGACCACACCCCTCATCTTGCATGTACTAATTCTCTGTGTCAAATGCTGTACCATTGTCAATCATGTCCCAAAGCAACTGACATCTTTGCTAAGTTGAGGCTGGTTGAGTGGCAATTGTTGGTTTTGGGGCAGACCCATAGGGCATAATGCCTTTTTGGTATAGGCATAGTGAGACTGCTGGTCTAAAACAAAGGGTAGTATGTCACTCATGTTACGCACAGAAGTATTTGTGACCAAAACCAAAATGGAACCAAGTGATCAATGTCCTTTTCAATAGTGAGCCAAGAGACCAAGGTGACTTTGGAGCAGCAAAAACCAATGGACGAATGATACTAAGGAGACAAGGTTAGCTAAATTTCTATCCTTTGAACCACTGTAAATCTAACAACAAAGAAGTTTGGAAGGGAACGTTACTGATGGGTGAATTAGCATTGTAGCCGGCTAATGAAGCTGCGATTCCTAGCTACACCATGTTCAGTGTGTTGAGTGCCGTCAGAACTTGAGCTTCCAAGACCGGTGGCTCCGTTGAGCTTTATTGTTCGTCCAATACTTCAGCAAATTTGTGGGCAATGAGTTGCTGTAAGCATACATACCACATGGGCGCTCTTACGTGGTGAAATGCGTAACACACACTTAAAAGAGCGCCCACCCCCCTCTTTTGGCAGGCTTATAACATGCTCCGCCCATGGGCACTCTTTCGCGAGACTACGGTACATCCTTGAATAATTGTACACCATAACATCCTTAGCATGCATGCTATAATAAAAATACTGCAACACTAAGTCAATATCACATGAACACGCATGGGGGAATGCTCTACTACGTCAAAAAGAGCTGCTTTATTGCCCATGCAAAACAAACACGGAGCGCGGCAAACTCACAATCGCGGCAGCTCTCAAGATGATCTCCACAATTCCCTGCCAGAACCTCAAGATAGCGAGGGTAGGATGTGGCACAAAGACTGAGCCAACAGCCTTAGCCTTGGCTGCCTTAGATGTCCGCTTTCTGGCTGCTTTAGAGGTCCCTTGTTCTCCCTCCATGTCGATTTATAATCGTTCATAATAGAGCAGGAAACCTACCTGGAAAGGTTTCCTGCTAGGTTGCTTGCTCTATTAAGCACCGGTGCCTATACATTGCAGCCAGAATGAGATGCTTATAATCGTGGGGTGCTTATATTCATGGGGTGCTAATAGGTGTGTGTTGGAACAAGATATACCAGTATTTCTGCTAAGGAATGTTTGTAGCTTTTCTAGAACCACAGATTCAGTCGGTAGCTAGCCTCGTTCCCAGGCTCTCCCCTCGCCCCGACGAAAAAATAAAACGTTTTTATTTTTCGTCGGAACGAGGCTAGTTTCGAACTTAGTCTCTGCACCGAAGTTCGTGAAACGAACTGCGCATGCGTGAGTGGGTGGAGTTGTACCCATGAACCCTACAATATACAGTCATCAAGCAAGGTGAGCTATAGCCTCGTACCCAGGCCGTTAATTAGGAAAAACGGCCTGGCAACTTACCCGGGTTCAAACTGTATAGGCCTACGGATGTGACGTGAAGATTACAGCTGCACCCATACAAGCCATGAATATTGGATAATGCATGTGATATTTAATCGTAGCCACGTGACTGTTCGTAATTGTGCAAGCGCGTTGTTGTTGCCAGTAGACTCGTTACAGGCTTATATTGGATGGTTACTGTCTTACTTGTCATCTGTAGACGAACTGCTTGCAGTAGACTCGCTCTCGCTCACCGATGTCGATGTGTCCGACTGACAGTAAGTACTAAACTAGTACCTGACACTGCTACTCTCGAACTGGTCCTTTTTTATAAAGAATCCGTTTTGTCCGCAGGCACTGTAGTTGTTGCACACAAGTCAACGGAAGGAGTTCGAACAAAAGCGTCATTCCAAGCGCTAGCGGTACCACGGGACGGGTATATTAATACTGTGATGCATTTATGACGCAATTAAAATTCTGTACAACTGTCACGTGAAGCGTTCTGAAATCTGATTGGTACTGACAACTCCAGTGCAGCGGAAGTCAACAGTTTGAACTCGGAGAAGTTGCCAGGCCGTTTTTCCTAATTAACGACTAACATGGCGAAGCAGGTGAACTCGTGTGGAAAGTGTGGAAAGTGCAATAAGACGGTGAGGAATGGTATCTTTTGCGAAGGAAGATGTCAGAAATGGTACCATTGTGGGTGTGGTGGCCTGAGCGAAGGAGAGCTATGCCAGCTTGGGAGTTCGGATGAAGAATGGAGGTGCGAAAAGTGTGCGAAGGAGTTTGAGGAAGACCTAAAGAGAATAGAGGAAGCTTGTAGTGACCGGAGAGCAGATGAGATGGTGAGCGAAGACCGCCAGAAGTTCAGCGAGGGAGAGAGTGACGGCCCTGAGCGAACAGTAGAGAGCAAGAAGGGTGGGGCTGAAAGGAAAGCGGCGCGTGAACAGGCTGTGAGAGACGTCGTCGAGAATTTTCGCTCACAGAGAGGCGTGTTTACTGGGGAGGAGGTTGAGGCGGCGATAAAAGAACGGTACAGAGAAGCGAGAAGTGAGAGAGAAGTGACAGATACCAACGTGTCAAATTCGGTGCGGAGTATGAAGGAGGAAGTTATGACGCAGCTGGGGGCAAGGAAGTGCAAAGACGTTTTCATCGTTGAACAGTCGCTGATAGAACAGCCCCCTCAGATGGTGGAGCTGCTACTTCATCTGATGAAGCGGATAGAAGTTCTGGAAAGAGACGTTGAGCACAGGGATAGAAGGTTGGAGGTGCTCAGTAGAAAAATCCTTCAGTTGGAGAACCAGACAGAAAACCAAGCTCAAGCACAGTCACCAGTGAAAATACATGAGACGATAGGAGTGCAGGTCTCTACCACAGGAAACGACGTCAGTAACTTGATTGGCAAACCCATCATTTTAAAAAGGGAACGGAAAGGGTGGAGGCCGTACAGGACCACGAATGGATGGCCTGAGAAGACTGGTAGGAAGTCAATAAATGGGGTTGCTAAAGGACCAAATAAAAACATGCAGGGGCAAGGCGGAAGGAAGGCACAGGGGAGTCCAAAAAACGGGGGAGCGCAAGAGAAGACATCAGTGGTAAAGTCACAGATTCAAGTTGCACAGGGGGAGACTCCAAAAAACGGACAAGCAAAAACAAGTGCGCAAAAGCCAGTGGAGAGGCAGCCAGGAGTACAAGCAACAGAAGTGAGAGGTCAAGCAGTGGAGTCACCTGGAATCGAAGGAGGGGTTCCCAGTTATGGACAGGGGCAAGTTTACTGCAATCCAGCTCAGCAGATGATGTTACAGCAAGTCCTCTGGAACTGCATATCGATGATGGCTCAGAGGGAACCACTCCCCCTACTGAGCCAGCAAGAATCCCTGTAAGTCATGGGAGGGGGGGGAGGGGAGGGTCGCGCCGGGGGAAGGGGAAAGGGGGGGGAAGAGCTAGAGGTAGGTGTAATTCGGTTGGGATTCCTGAATTGTAGAGGGTGGTGGTCAAGAGAAGTTGATGTCAACTTGGTGTTGCAGCAGCTAGATCTTGACATATTTGGCTTGGCAGAAACATTTCTACGGAAGGGAGAGGAGCCTCAGGTGGGTGGATATAAGTGGTATGGAAACAACAGGAAGGCATGTAAGAGGGCAAGTGGAGGTGTGGGGTTATTAGTTCGTGATGGTTTGCAAGCTAGAACCTTAAAGGATGAGACTGAAGGGGTTCTTTGGGTAGAAGTAAAATTGGAAGATGAGGGGAAGGTAGCTGTTGGAGTGGTCTATGCAAATCCTGAGGGTGTGAGGAGTGAAGAAACTGAAGTACAATTTGAAAAGGTAGGAGCTGATTTGCTGGAATGGCGTAGATTGGGGTACAAAGTGGTGGTAATGGGGGACTTCAATGCACATATTGGCAGAGGAGAGGAGGAAGTCGCAAACCAGAATGGACGGAGGTTACTAAATTTAGCATATGTAGGAAATATGGTGATTGGTAACGAGCTGCCTGTATGTAAGGGAAGGTGGACTTGGGAATGTGGAGACAAGAAATCGGTGATTGACTATATGTTATTCCCACAAGAGCATAGGCATGAGTTGGTGGAAATGATAGTAGAAGACAGGGGGGTTATCGATACAGGGTCAGATCACAATGTTGTTTGGGGTGTGTTTAAGGTGGGAAACCCTAAGGAGATGAGGAGAGAAGAAAGGTTCAAGTGGAGGGTTGATGGGAGAAGCAGCTGGGATGAGTTTCAGGAAGCAATTGAGGAGGAATTTCAAGGATGGGAGGCCTGGGTGAGAGATGTGGAAATCAGGGAAGTAGGAGAAGAACTAGTTGAGAGAGTATGGGGAGAATGGAAAACAAAGGTGATGTCAGCAGCGGAAAGAGGGATTGGTAAGAAAAGGATTTCAGAGCTGTCTAAGGGTTGGTGGTCGAAGGAAGTGGAGGAAGCAATCCAAACAAGAAGGGAAGCTTGCAAACGGCTAAGACAGGCTAGGAGGAGAGGAGAGGCAGTTAATGAATGCTGGAAAACATACAGAGAGAAGAGGAGACAGGTGAAGAAGGTGATTAGAAAGGAGAAAAAGAAAAATAGGAAGAACAAGTTGCAGAAAATCAAAGAACAAGGAGGGCCAAGTTGCAAGTTATTCTGGTCAGACTTGCGAGGGAAAAAGAAAAACCGGAGGATCACAAGGATGAGAGGGAAGGATGGAGCAGTAGTTGAAGAAACAGAACAGATTCTGGAGGTGTTGGCTAAACATTGGGAGGAGCTAGGGAAGAGTCGTAATAGTTTGGATCCAGAGCAGGAACCAGAGCTAGTTCATGAAAGTTCAGACCTGTGCCAAGAGATAGGATGGGAGGAAGTGGTCAGGGTTTTGAAGACGCTGAAGAGGGGGAAGGCGCCAGGCCCAGATGGAATTCTAAATGAGATGTTAATTTATGGAGGGAGCAGGATGGTGGAAAGTATGAGGTGCATGTTCAATGTAACGAGGAGAAGCCAAGTATACCCACAGGATTGGAAGAGTAGTTTTGTCATACCCCTGTTTAAGGATGGCGATCCAGAGAGTGCGAGCAACTACAGAGGCATTGCACTGGGAAGCTGTGTTGCCAAAGTTTGGGCAAAGATTTTGACAGTTCGGCTGGGAGAGTATGCAGAAGAAAATATATTGACAGATGCCCAGGGAGGTTTCAGGGCAAAACGGAGGTGTGCAGACCAGATTATGATCTTGAGGGGTGCATGTGAGTTGAGGAAGAGAAAGAAGAAAAGTACCTGGCTGGGTTTTATGGATGTAAGTAAAGCATATGATACAGTGTGGAGGGAAGGGCTGTGGAGGAAAATGCGGGAATACGGTGTGGAAGAATCATTTGTTAGTTTGTGTGAGGGGCTGTATGAAGAGGTGCAAGCTAGTGTTCAAGTAGATGGGCAACAGTCAAGGTGGTTTAGAGTAGACGAGGGACTCCGGCAAGGCTGCCCCCTGTCACCACTCTTGTATAGTGTCTATATTATGGGAATGGTGGAAGAGTTGGAGAGAGAAAACTTAGGGGTAAAAGTGTCTGGGGTATGGTGTGGAGCATTACTATATGCTGATGACATTGTGCTGATAGCAGAGTCAGGTGAGGAGTTGCAAAAGATGCTGGATATGGTAGGAAGATATGCAGAAATGTGGAAGTTCAGGTTCAATGCAAGGAAGAGTAAGGTGATGGTGGTAGGTAAAAAGAACAGTGGTGAGAAGTGGAAAATTGGTGATGAAGAGATGGAAGAAGTAGAGTCCTTCAAATACCTGGGTGTATGGTTTGACCAGAGGATGAGGGGAAATGTGCAGCTGGAGAAGGTGGTGGAACAGGCTGAGGAATGGGCAGGCAAAGTTGAATGGATGGCAAGGGTGGATGGGGAACTAGAGGCAGAGCGAGGTCGATTGATATGGGACCTAGTAGCAAGGCCTGGCCTGGAACATGCAGCAGAGGTGTGGTGGCCAGGGGGGAAGACAGTAGGAAAGAGGTTGGAGGCTGTACAGGATAGGTTGGGAAGAAAACTGTTGGGAGCTAGTAGAACAGTGGCAGGGGAGGCAATCCGTGGGGAAATGGGATGGAGAAAGTTAGAAGAAAGAAGAGAGGAGAAGAAGATGTTGTATGGGCGGAGACTCTGGGAGCTAGGCGAAGAGAGGTTGGTGAAGCTGATAGTAGAAAAATTGAAAGAGTCAGGTGGAGTAGGCTGGAGGGAAGAATATGAGATGTTGCTAAGAAAGTATGGCTTGGAGGAAGCCGAAGAGGAAGAGTCAGGGTCAGCAGCAGCCTGGAAGAGGAAAATAGAAAAACAGAACTGGGAAGACTGGCAAGAAGAGGTGGACAGGAAAAGTAGCTTGAAATGGTATAAGAAGGTTAAAGAAGAGTATGGGCCGGAGAAATACGTAGGTTCATGGGAGGGACATGTGGCAGTACGGTTGAAGTTCCGGTTGAGGTCAGGGTCTGCAGGGTTGTTTGAAGATAAAAAGAGATGCGGGATGGTGGAAGAGGACAGATGTGTGCTGTGTAATGGAGGGAAGGTGGAAGATGTTAAGCATTTTGTATTGGAGTGTGAGGAGTTTGACCAGGATAGATGTCGGCTTCTGGAAAGGATCAAGGGAATTGTGGGAGCAGAGGAGTGGGTGAAGGGATATGAAGAAGGTGATGATGATAGTAGAGTGGGTTTACTGCTAGGGAGAAGGGTAGATGTGAATAGGGAGGTGATGGATGACATAGACAGGTGCATAATGAAAGAGATGGTGACGTGGTGGCAGAGGCGTAAGGTGTTGTTAGGTTGGGTTAACTAGCTCTTACTCCCCCTGATTACCTGGGTACCGGTGCCCCCTCCTCTTTTTCTCTCTCAGTGAACTGACACTAATAAACTACATGTCATGGTAGCTGTATTTATTTATTTATCATATCACACAGTTGTATAAGTATGTCACTTAAAAATCTGCCATGTACATGTACTGTGATGGCCCTTACGGGTTCAACTATTCCAATTAAATCATTAACGGCCTGGGTACGAGGCTAGGTGAGCTATAGCTACTAATACCAAAGTTCAAGTTTGCTCACTGTGACTTAAGGTGGCAGGGAACCCTGTGTTTTCAAGGTCAACAAACCTGGAATCCAAGGCCCAGGTCTTGCGATCGTATGCCTAGCCTAGTTGGTGACCGTGGCCAGGTGCTTCGAGTGCTGGGCTGGGCTTTAACTGGAATACGCAATTTATCGTTGGTGCTACACTCTGGTACCCAAGGGAGCTGAACGGTGGTTGTGTGTGGAACAGAGCCGTGAGTTGTTTAGCGACATAAGGGGGAGAGGTGGGGCTAGTAATGCTTGCTTGCACTCGTGAATGAGCCCCTCCCGTAGACAAGCTGTGAATTTTTTGAAACGTGCATTCATTTTGGTGCAGTCAAAGTTGTCCATTCCAAGAGTAGTGACAAACATGAGTCTAGCCTGACTTTGGGAGTAGCTCTGAACAAAAGCTGGCACAGGCTGATTTGAGATACATTGGTGGTTAGGACGCTACCTACAGTGAGCGTGTAGATGCGTCCATCGAGTGGCAATTTTGGTTAATGAATATATTAATGAGCTACTAAAACCCTTTTTTAAAATTAGGGAAAGCAAGATTGCCCTAAACCAAACCCTAACCCTGAAACTAGGAGTAACACTGGTCCTGACTGTAACCCAGGTTTATGTTTTCGTTAACCTCCGCCGAGTGACTTCCCCCGCCACCTTAACTAGTGTTGTGGTTGACAAAAGCAATTGGTTGGTCAACCACTATATATGTCTTTTTTTTAATGTGTGAAGGGGTGGTTTCTCAGAGTCACTGTAGCTAGGGGTCCCAACAAAAAATCCAAGAACGAACAAACTTGACTCAAGTATCCTGAAATCCAAGAACCAAGTGACCTTGTTTGTAAACTACAGTTACAATAATTTCTATGACTTTCGTTCTTCCGAAAATAAATAAAGCAAACAGAAGGTTATGTGCCAAAATATGGCCATTATAGGATTTAGATTTTATATGGGGGGTTATATATGAACATACCTTTAACAGATATCCACGTGAGTGGTCCAGCTATTTTAATACTCTACCAATGGCAATTGCACTGGTGCTTGCTAAATTTACTTGTCAAAAGTCACTTCAAACCATCAATTATTCTTCTATGGGAGAAATGTATTGCAACATTAAATAACAGCTAATATAGTCTTGACAGCTATAAACTTGAGTGGTCCAGGCATTTTTGCACAAGATACATCAAGTGAAATCCATCAGTACCGCTAGTTTCGTAGCAAAGTTTCAAAAGTCACTTGAACCGAATTGCGTCCAATTTTTGACGGATGGTGACGGACTTTTACACCATCCCTAGATGTAGGGATGGTATAAAAGTATTGTGGTGTTGTTCCTATCTTGTTTGGTTGGTTTTTGAGGGTTCCATCCCTACATGTGCTTGTTTTCATTGAGAAAACTTTTTTGTGACTTGTATAAATTGTAATGATCGAGCACTGCCCCTTGTGTGACTGCGTTCCGTCTACTGTATATGCAGGTGCACTGTGGCTGTGTTTGAAGTTTGTATACAAGTCCAGGCTGGGAGATTTTACCACATGAGAGACATCAATGTCTTCCTAGGAAGAGGAGGCGTGTGGAGAATCCTTGTACCTTCCTGATGGGGAAAATGTCCCAGGCTGCCCTCAAAGTGATCAAAGATGATGGCAAAATTAAAGCTAATGGCATGCATTCATTTCTTTTCCAGATGAAATTGTGTCCACAAAAAAGTCTTATTTTTGCTGATATGAACCTGCGCAAGTTCCTATTGTCACTCCCAATTGCTGTCCTTTTCTATTGGACTCTTGGAGACACACATGAACAATTAGACAAGAAAATTGTCCCTTCCTCCCGAAGTCATTGTTTGATGTTGAAGATGTGAACACAGGTGACTGAAGAGAGACTGAATGGTGAATCAACTGCAGAGCCATTTTATGCAAAAACTGCAACCAATTGGACATTTTCTGATTTTCAAAGTCAGACAAGGATGCCATTTATTTGCCATAGTGGATATACTGCACTCCTAAATCTTGCACACCACCACTTCACAAAATGGGGAAGAATCTGGTCAAACTGCAACCATCAAGTCACTGCCACAGCAGAATGTTGCCACGACCAATCGTGCTTTTTGTAGATGGTACCCATTCACATAGACATGATAGCAAAGACAGGTTTAGCCGTGCAGTACAATAATTGTATTTCTCAGTGACGACTCATCGTGACAAGACTCTTCCTCTCTTTGTGAAGGGTGTGGCTGCAAGAATATGTACTAGTCTGTTGCATAAGTCAATAAGTATTGTGAGCATTCACGGTCAGAGATACACTATAATCCAGATTAACTATATTGCTGGCATTTTTGGACGGCTCTGCTACATGTGCTGAAGATTCACAGGTTGGCAGGCTTAGCTGGTAGCAGAAGCGCGGGGGCGCTATACTTGATAGAGTTCAAGGGTTTAACTCCACCCATCCACGCATGCGCAGTTTGTTAGCATGCACTTCGTGCAGAGACTATGTTCGAAAAGGGTGTGTCAGATAGAAATTCGCCCCCGGGATGGCTCTCACGCCCCCCGGGTGCGGGGACGTGGACGGCATGGGCACGAGACTAGGCCGAAAATAATTAAATCGCCATATCCATGGAGGGAGAACAAGGGACCTCTAAAGCAGCCAAGGCTAAGGCTGTTGGCTCAGTTTTTGTGCCACATCCTACCCTCGCTATCGTGAAGTTCTGGCAGGGAATTGTGGAGATAATCTTGAGAGCTGCCGTGATTGTGAGTTTGCCGCGCTCCGTGTTTGTTTTGCATGGGCATACATACAATAAAGCAGCTTTTTTGGCCTAGTTGAGCATTCCCCCATGTGTGTCTATGTGGCATTGACTTAGTGTTGTGTTTATATAGCATGCTAAGTATATATGGATGTACAAATAAGTCTCGTGGCCAGACCCCACCCTCTCACGATTTGGCCACTTTATGTCCCATGTAGAAGTGTTTGCGACCGGGATCAAAGTTGAATCAAGCGATCAAAGCCCTTTTGGGGGGCCGATCAAGGCATCAATGTGAACTCCGAACTGCTAAAAATCAACAATGAAGAATGTGTGGCTGCAATTTGACCTTTGACCCTTGGAAATCAAGTGATCAAGAGCCTCAGAAGGGAATGATCAAGCAATCAAGCACACTTTTTGCCGATCAAAAAACTTGATCACGGTCACAAATGCTTCTTCTACAGGTGATATAATCAGAGAGTCGGTAGACTCTCTATGTAGGGATGGTGCTGACGCTCAATATATGCAATACTTAAGCAAAAACCATATAACTTCACCACAAACACGCTAAAAGCTTATTTAAGTGCCCAGACGTCCTCTTTGAGTGCCTTTGTGATCAGCAAGACTCATATAAGTGGCCAAAAGCTAGCCTCGTTCCCAGGCCCCGCCCAGCTTTCCGTCGCTTATTAGTACGGTAAAGCGGGAGAGGGCCTGGTATCTTTTCTCACGTGAGTGACGTCAGGATAGAAAGGATGGTAGAAAGGGTTTAATTGTGCGTGGGCGCACCGGGCCCAGAACAGTGAAAAGAGCCAAGGTACCAGGTAACTTACCACACGTATCTAGCTAGCGGGAGGCGACTGTCTTACACACCAAGTGTTGAGCGTGTAGTCGGTTTAAAATACGCGAAACGCAGCCTGTTAGTTCTGCAAAATTTCGCCATTTTCCAATTACGTCATGCTCATGTGAGAAAAGATACCAGGCTCTCCACGGCTTTTCCGTACTGTAAGCGACAGAAAGCTGGGCGGGGCCTGGGAACGAGGCTAGCCAAAAGCCACGCGGAAGACAGCTAAACGCAAAAGTGTGCGGTAGGGAAAGTGCCATTTTTCTTAATCTTTCTTTCTTGTTAAGACCACTGTGTTCAACGAAGATATCTCGCAAACGGTTTAAGTGCTCACCGTCACTTTAGCACGAAACTGATGCTTATCACAGCATGGAGCTCCACGACCACTCAGCGTCTTCATAGCTTCAAATTCACCCTGGTCAACAAAAGCCATTCACAACACTCTGAGGCTGCTGTCTGTTGCTTAGGATGCCATTTTCTAATTTTGTATGCATGCGCACACGAAGTCTTGTTCCCAGACCGAAGACCACAGTCATTGGTCTGGAAGCGAGAGTACACAAGCGAAAGGGCATGGCTGGCACGGTCTTTTCCCCCCGCGGCATTGGGCAAGGCTTATGAACACCACGTAGGTAAGGCGCTGCATTCAGCTGCCTACTTGTAGCTACACTAAAAATAGCCTACTCACAGCTTTAGTGAACTGTAAAGCTAGGATGGTCAGTTGTCAGTATGCTGTAGCTGGTCAGTTGTCATGTGATTGACAACTGAATCATGAAATTGGTTTCACAAAGTTTGGTACGGAGAGTGGTTGACCCTTCATCAGGTTCTAGCTGCACATAATTATTACACTTTTCTCCAGGGAGGGCAGATATCACACTGGAATCACTACTAAACTGTCAATGCCACTTCAAGTTCTGGTGTTGTGGTTACACTTGAAATATTCTTCTTAGGCTTAGGTCTAACTGTAACTGAGATTAACATCAAAAAAGTACAGAAACAAGACTTAAAAAAACATTAAAAATGTAAAAAGATATAGGGATGGCATGCCAAAAAGTATGCAAACAAGGTAGGGATGATGCATGAAAGCAAAGGTCAATATATTGGCAAAGCCCCATCCCTACATCTTTTTCACACTGCAGTTAGACAGTGCATGGGTAGTCTTTACTGGCAGTTCATGGCTGTAGCCTCGTTCTACCAACTAAGTTGGAGAAATAAGTGTACCGGGACCTATAGCCTCCCCCACACTGTTTCTGAAACAACCTGAAATGAAATCCCTGCCCAACCCTATACCCTACCGTTTGTTTCAGAAACACACTTCCTGTTGGGGGAACTATACGTTCTCAGGCCATGCACTTCCTAGCTCCTCCCACATGGCCTGGGAACGAGACTACAAGTTCACCGGCCTTTACTGCTGTAGCCTTGTTCTCAGGCCACTTCCTAGCTCCTCCCACATGGCCTGGGAACGAGGCTAATATGAGCATATAGATATGTGTGCCTTGTAGGTGGCTACCAAGGTTAGTAGTTTTATTGCCAACATACTACTTGTAGTGACAGTGGTACCCTTGTTATATGCCTCTGGTATAACCTAGACAGTGAGCTCGAGTGGGCTGCAGACTGGTCATAGTAATCAGTGTGTAAAACTCAAGCACCCATGCACAGTGTTAATAACTGCATGGAGAATATTTCTCTCATGAGGTGACCATTGAGCACTTTCTTGATTGTGCAGAGTCTGCAGTATCGATTCTGAACAAGCCAATGAAATAGTGCAACGTCATACAAGCATTGACGCTAGCTAGCAAATGAAATAGCGCTACGTCATAAAGGTATAATCATTCAAAAATCAAGATTGCTGACTTGGCACAACCAAGGAAACACTCAATAGTCACCAGACCCTTTTCCTCATGAGAGGGTGGGGTCTGGGGATGAGACTAACCCTACACATGGGACTAGTCTCGCAAGCCACACCCTTCACAGAGAGGAAGGGTCTGGTCACGCTGCAGCTGACGAGTTGTCGCCGAGGAACGCAATTATCAGAACAGCGCAGTTAGATAATAAGATGCTGACATCTGCTAAACACGTGACATAATTGTATGCAATCTATGAAGAGCATAGATCTCATTGGTCACAGCAAGTTTCTGCTGTGGCGACAACTCGATGGTTGCTGTGTGACCAGACCCTTCCTCTCTGCGAAGGGTGTGGCTTGCGAGACTAACACAAGACTAGGATGTACAGCTATTCATAGTAGTCTTGCGTGGCCAGACCCTACCCGGGTAGGGTCTGGCCACGCGAGACTATTATTCAGGTGTTCACCCCTTAGCCTGTGGATGAACATGTTTAGTTTGGACCCCAGACTTCCTTGCTGGTAGAACAGATTTCATCCCCCCTTTTTGGGGTAAAATTGCTATTAAGGTTACGGAATATGGATGTGGGTGTGGTCAACTGTCCAGATAGGCTACAGCTGCAAAACAAGAAGGATGAGTTGAGAGGCACGACACAAACTTGCACAGCGAAAAGCGATGGGCAACCTCAAAGGAGCAGTCGTACACCCATGGTCAAAGCTCGCGGATTTTTCAGCAAAATTCTGCTTCTGCAAACAACCGGGAGGGAGGAACGGCAATGCAAATAGACAATTCGTGACATTTTCGAGGGCGTGATGAAGGCGTTTTTTTGAAAGTACCTCTCGCTTTTTGAGAAATAGTCTGTTTTCTGCTGAACTTCATGTACCACACAATTATCATATGTCTAACTCACGCTAATGTATGGGAGTCAATGGGAAAGCCTTGCAGCTGCGCGCAGTTTATAAAAAGCTGTATTTTTTACTACAAGTCACGCGACAATCCGTATCAGTACTACAAGTCACGCGAGAATCCGTATCAGGTACTACAAATCACGTGAGAATCCGTATCAAGTACTACAAGTCGCGTTCGCTGCGTCTGAACGTGCAATGAAATCGAATTGTTGCCGTTGGCATTGTTACTCGTGCTGCGCACTCGTAACAATACAGACGGCAACAAACTCGTGATATTTTCCGGTATAGCTTCGTACTATGGTGATAATTATATATTATTAGCTTCAGTATACTTACAACAGCTGACGTTATCCCAAAAAGCTCTCCGTCACACCCTGCATTGTCCATTTTATAGCACTTTGTACGTTTGGCTGGAAAAAATGCATATCTAATCGTGACTGTTTGAAGTGAAAATTGTAATGTGTGTACATAAATTTAGAATATGCGATAAGTATGTGCGTGCAGATGCTATCCCATAACCTTAAGGGTGGTTGGGACTAACAACCACGCGCATCCAAAAGTATGCAAAAAGCTGCTGTTATAAAACAACCTGGGCAGTTATTTTGATGACCCCAAGCCACTTACTGGAAGCCTCAGGTGCACCTGTATTTACATCGCACCAAGGAGCCTGGATTACTGTAGGCAATTCTTTCCCAAAGAGTGACTCAGTGCGGTTTACATGAGTCTGTAAAACTCAATCTGTGTTCACCGGAATTGGACTTTAATTTGTTTGCGACATCCTGGGGGGAGTAGACTGTTATTCGTGAAATATGCACTGAAAAGCCAGGTATTATACACTGCAGGCCCGTGAAAACTGTGAAGCGCGTGCTTCTGTTTGTCTTATGGTGAAAAGTGTTCTGTGATTGAATTCCTCTTGTAAGAACAGCTCTGTAGACAATGTTCCAAGTCAGTTAGTTAATCTGTTTTATCAACAGATTACATGTAGGTCTGCATTTGGCCATTCTACCGTTCAACTTGTGGACTAGGCAAACTCATAAACTTGTATGTGTGTTTAGTAGTTCATATGGACGCTTAGTTGCAGCAGGCTGTGCGTTTATAAGCCTTTTTATTGCCGAGATACAACCCCTAGCAACCAGCCATGCGCGCCCCCCCAATTAGTTTCGAACACCCTTAAACTTTAACCCTTGTGTGCAATTACTTTAGGTGTTTTTACCCCCAGGTGCAATTGTTTTTGCCCTCCCCTCCCCCTCCCCTGTTTGTATTGTACGAGCCATTCCCACGGCTGACAGCAGGACTGAGAGGCTGCGCGTACTACTGACAGCGTCTAGCAACCGTCACCGTCTCACTCATACCTACCTTATCCAGCCATCGTTGATGTCTCCAGGCTTTCCAAAGAATAAATGCCGTCCTCAAATAGTAACTGCCCTCGAATAGTAGCTGCACAAAACGAGCAATGAAATAAATAGTAGCCGCAGCGTCTGATTGAAGAAATACGGTAAGTGTGGCTGAAGATTCAGACAGCCAATCAGCTGCGACCCATCCCACCACACAACCATGCCCTGAGGTTTCACCAACAAAACTGTCTCATTTCGTTGCCAGTACCATAACTAGACGAATGATTTATCTATGACACGTGACTACAAGTTAGGGCAAAAGCCACACCACCACACAACCATGCCCTGAGGTTTTGCCAATAAAACTGTCTCACTTTGTTGCCAGTACCATAATTACAGCTGTTTGCCAACAGAGAACGTTAATGAGGAAACTGGCCATCACCTAGCTTGCATGAGCCCTGTAGTAAGGGTGGAAAGTTGACACTCAGCTAGAGACATGATGCTGCTGTATTTTGAAATTGGCACATGGCTGAAGAAAACCTTTTAAAGGCAACATTTTAATTTTCAGACCAGCTGGAATGTGCTAGTCCAAAATACGTTTGATTACCACAGAATCATGTCACTATGTAAGCACTATAATGTCTTCGGAGTCTATCGAAGAGTCTGGCTGCCTATTCCAGAACACTTTCCAAAGACATTGCATAGCATTTGGCAGCCTGTACCATGGTTTCTCCTTGTGTTGGGCTTCTCAGTGTGTTGTCTCCATTCTGCTCCTCTTGAGGAGACTGCATGACATGTGCCAGCTAACCCCCAGAGGGGCGTGGCAATAGTCACATGTGCAAGTCGCATCAGCCATCAGCTGAAAATTGCCATGGAGGGAGAACAAGGGACCTCTAAAGCAGCCAAGGCTAAGGCTGTTGGCTCAGTCTTTGTGCCACATCCTACCATTGCTATCTTGAGGTTCTGGCAGGGAATTGTGGAGATAATCTTGAGAGCATAGCTGCAGCTTTTCTAGCCTCTTGTCCGAGCTTTCTGATCCCAGCGTTTATTGCTCGAACTGTGCTGTCAACGCAGTACAGTCCTTCCATCAGTCAAATGGGTCTGGGAATGAGGCTATGCCTCAATAGCAGTGTGGTGTCACACATGTGGCCTGGGAATGAGGTTATGCTTCCATTAGTTCATCCCAAAAGTAGCCTTGTTCCCGGGCTGTTCCTGTCTC